>CM073000.1:45939415-46349415 GCA_037038555.1 Rhynchonycteris naso | reverse complement strand
GTTTTGACCAAATGGTCTGTTGAGCAGTACTGATGGGAGAATATTAACCATCTAAATACTAGAATTGGGGGGGGGGGTAGACTCTTGTCAACAATTAAAACATTCAGAAGCTACACTCCCACTTCTAACCTTCATTCCTAAATTTAAAGATTTACACCTGACAGGCTACAATGTAAAAAAGACATAATTTGAAAGACAATGCTTTTTTAAAAATGTTAATCAGTGAATTTCAGGTATCAAGGTCAAACAGTTATCAGATGTTTGTTTTCAGCATATTTTATGATTACTTCATGTCGCAGAAACAAATTGTTTGAAAGTTATGGAAACAGTGCCTTGGTGATTTTCAACCTTTTTTCATCTCATGGCACACAGACTAATTACTAAAATTCTACGGCACACCGAAAAATGTTTTTTGCCCATCTGACAAGTATAATTTTGATTCATTCACACTGGACGGCTGTTGTGTCGGCTCTTACCATTTTCTTGACAATTTAAGGGAAAAGAGGTCAGTGCCCCTGACTAAATAGTCAGGTATTATATGTTGTAAAAATTCTTGAGGCACACTGGTTGAAAAATTGGTACCTTAAGGTGTAACTAATGTTAGGTATTCTTTAGTGCTTTTATTTTTTTTTAATAAAGTCAGTTTGTAAACAAAATGGGGTTTTTAAACCTCAATCCAGCTCTCTCACCCCACCCCTCAAAGGGTGCAAAAGCAAGACTAAAATACCTCAACTCAAAACAAGTGAAAAACAAAAATTTATAGTTCTTAATGGAAACTTTTTGGTTAGACTTTATATTAAGGATTACTTTGTTAAAGCTTCTATTTACTTTTTTAATGTTATCATTATGTATGTACACATTATAAACTTAAAATGATTTATCTAACTGATTCCTTTTGTTACCTGGCTAGCAGGGAAAAGGGGTCGAGGCCGGTCCTGACCTGTTACAATGAAGACTGACTTGCTATGTGGGATTACACCAGAAGCTTGCAGTGGAGTAATGGTAAGGAAATCAAGCAACCTTAAATATCTCGGCTGTATAGGAGCATATTCTGTTGCAGAAGACCTTCCTGTGAAGATCATGGAATCAAATACAGGACATTGAACTAATACTTGGACTTTGATATGAATTTCTTTAACAATTTTCTCTGCAGTGCAAGTTATTAAACTAAAGCTACTCTATTTTCCAAATGTGTTCCAACAGAAATTCTTCATAACTTCTAGCATGGTATCTTAATAAAGAATAAAGTTCTTCTCTTAAAAAAATCTGCTCTAAGTAGATTTTTCCCCTGTTTTTCTAAATTAAGGATCCCAGCAGTGGTTTTCTGAAATATTCTCTTGAATTTGTGCATTTAAATTTTATTGCAGTGGTATAGATGAATACCATTGTTGGTATCCTTAAATTTTATTTTCGCTCACCAAGGTTAATCATGATTGTCTATATCTTTTTTATAGTAATCACTTTTGAATTGTGTTCAGATAAGCAGTTTCAGGTGTAATCATCAGAGCTGGTTAGTCAGGCATTCCAGATAGTGGTTCTTTTCAGAACCTTTTTTAAAGGGTTGGTTAACTACCTCAGTAGCAGAGGATTGAACTATACCCTGTCTGTACTGTACATAGAAAATCTTTGTAGATAAAAGCAAGGCTTGTTAAATGATATGAGGGTAAGATTTTAATATACCAAATGTAACATTCTTAATTGCCTTTAGTTTCAGAGGCTTGTAAGACTTCCTCATGACCATCATAACAGGCCTTGCTTTTGTCGTATTTTGTGGCTGAAAAAGCAGCCTTGCTTCTTCAGATATTGTAGTTATTTGGATGTATAATAGTTTAGCAAGATGTTACTTTTGTAAGACATCAGATGTTCAAAAAAAGTGCATCCGAACTTGTACTAAATACTGCAGTGTCCCTTTATAAAAAGTCAGACTAAAACTGACAGTTGTACAGCGAAGCCTGACATTTGGATATTTTGAAGTTTTTCATAAATCATAGAGATTAGTATATGGCTGTAGTTTAGCTTTTTAGGTAAAAGGTATGTTTCATTAGTGCATTTCTTATTGCTGATCACAGCAAAAATGTGAATCAGCTTTCCATTTCTTATGCAGGTCATGATAACTTGTAGACTAGAGTACAATCATTTGTGCTATGTTTTTAATTTTCTAAAGCACCTTGATGACAGTGAGTGTTCAGTGGTGAAGCATCCTCTATTGAATCACCCTCAAAAGTTTTTTTGCCAAGTCCATAATTGATAGCTTAAAGTCAAAAGTGAAATTATAGTTTAATTTGGACTTGGAATAAAGAAATCTTTTTTCCCCTTCCCCAAAGGGATACTGCAGTTAATATCACATACCAATAGGCACCACGATGAAGATCAGAGCTTATTATACTTAATTAAGGTTTTATACACACCAGTTTCCCCAGTAAATGCAAATTTAACAAGAAAATTAGACATGTCATATGTTCAAAATGCTCATGGCAAACAATCATTTTGCATTCCTGCAAATAAAATTGTTTTATACTGTAAGCTGGAGGCGAGTGTAACTTATTTTTGTAATAAAGTTTTTATTTTTTTTATGTGTCATTAATATAAATGTGTGTTAGTATAGAAATATTCTGGTTTAAAAACTTAGAATTGCACACATTTCAGTATGTTTATTTGTACTTACATAATTTTAGAATAGTGGTTGCCAATAGCCTGTATGTTTCACATTAATTGGCTTTTTTATGTTATCTTAATAAACCATTTTAGTATGTTGTATGTCAGTTACTGGGATAGCTGGGACATAGAGTGTAATTTAAAATTTGTCAATAAGTATTCATTGGAATATATGTAAATGTGCCTTGCCGGTTATTGAAACTTACCTACAAAATGAGTATGGGGTGACAAAAATTAGTTCCTGGTGCTTAATGAAACTTTCTGCCACTGATTTTATATATTACCCCGTGCTTTTTTAAAGTACATCTCTCTAAAATCTTAGTGTAAGTTTGAGGGCTACACAAAACATTTACATTTCATTTTGACATATGAGTATAATAGGCTGTGGAAAGTGGGTAAATGTAGCCTTCAGTAAAATTGATTCTCAGTGTAAATCTTGGTGCTGGCATTTACCAGTTCCAAGGACTTAAATGATCCCATCAAAGAGGTCATTGCCATGCCTATTGGCACTTTACTGTCATACCCTTTTTAAGGGACACTGTCAAGGTGTTTAAGTTAATTCTCAGAATTATTTGTTGGGATTTTAGGATGAGTTTGTTTGGCTTAAGTAAGAACTGCATTGTCAAAGTTGAAAGATGAACATTTTTGTGAGTTCACAAATGTGTTCTTAAAACATTAAAATATGGAGCTGTGGGTTTCTAATACTATTTGGCATTCTTAGTTTGGGGATTTGGGAGGGAAAACTAATATAAAGAAATTGTGAAGAATTGATGGGTAATGTAAACAGTGGTGATGAAATATATACACACTCAAGTGAAATTACTTGACAGTGTTCATTTGAATAACTTTGAATTCAAGCCATTGTAATTTTAAAATTAAATATCATTTGCACTGTTCTGATAATGGGTGCAGTTTTTGAGCAATATAATCAGAGCTAAATATGCATGTAGTGATTAGTGATGTGAACAATTAACGTTCTGAGAAGAATTACTAACTGGTATTTTCAAAATTAAATTTCTGTAGTAAAATCAGTATCAAACTTACCAGAAATCAAGGAAAACAGGCAATGCATATAAACATACTTTTGAATGTTGTGTGGCCTATAAAGCAATAATGCAATTTTTATGGAATGTCATGGGATATGAGAAATGGAAATGCAAAAATAACTAATCCTTTAGTAAAAATGTCAACATGTTAAAAGGGGAATGTTAACTAATGTAGGTTATTGCTATTTGTGATTTGTTAATGGGTTCTTGGCTTTGACAGCTTCAAAGAATGGATAGATGACAAGTTAAAGAAATTTTGTACATATTGTCAAGGAATGGGTCTTAAATCCAAGAGTCATGTCCCTTCCTTGGGGTGAAAAATGTATCCTTAAAGCACTCTGATTGTTAAAAAAAGAAAACTTGAGTTACCTAACCAAAACAGACGCAAGATTTTGTTTCTGCAGACTACTTGGCAATCAAAAGTGACCATTAATCAGTTTTCAGAAAGTTGCTTTGTGAGAAAGTTGTGTTGAATATATTCTTTTTATGGAAGATTTTCAGCCATTGCAACTGAATCAGATGTTAGAAATGAAGGAGGGATTGAGCACAAGTTGTTGCACACTCATGATGGCCGTTGTTGTTGCTTCATGAGAAATTTACCAATTATTGCAAGTCATATTTAACAAAATACAAATATTTTCCTCATGCTAAAATATGAAGAACAGAAATGGATAGATGGGGTGATCCTGGGTATTCACTTGTATATAAGATATTTGAAGACATTTAATACCAGAGCGAACATGCTAGGTGGGCAAAATTGTCACATTCAGGACAGCTTTTTTGACTGTTAAGTCAAAAGTCACTTGATCAGAAACAGCAAAAGATTACCTTATTACAGAGTATGACATGTCTATTTTAAGGGGAGAAATTAAAAAGTAGAAGGATTTCATGTATTTAGGAGAGAGAGGTAGATTGTTCAGGTTCCTGAATTTCTAAAATACGCACCCTGACCATTTTCTCCCCAGTGATGTATATAAAATTTTTTATCTGAGCATAGGTGTTCAGTGGCGGTTATAAAATGAATGAACTTAAGTAACATAAAATGAACAGACTTGTGGGGATGAGGTATTGTATTAATTACTCAGTAATCATACCACTCAATAGGGCATGCCACTACTTTTTAAGATGCTAATTATAAACCATTGTTCAAAGATTTTTACTGTGGGCAAATTAGTAGATGGACTCTTTGGTCTATCTTTTTAAAAAAGTACTTCTAATACATGTTCTATTAGCACCACAGTCTGCCTTCAGTAATATACCTAAAATATTTTTCAGGACCAGGGCATTTAGTTGGAAAAACAAATCTTTTTTTACAAATGCAAAACAGTATTATAACTAATGCTGTGGTCCAAGATTAGGTTTTTAATGATATTAATAGTAGTCTGATAAACATTTAGAAGTCTGGAATTGAGAAACAAAAGCTTGTACCTGACTAGTGTTTTTATTTAAAAAAATAATAGTTCTGTTAGCTTATTTAAATTGTTTCTTACATTTATTTATCCATAGAATTTATATTTATTTCATTCCTTTCATCTCCCTGAAAAGTGTCTGCAGGCTCTTTGATTTGGATTAGATGTGTGAAGTACTGTCTTTTGCCAAAAACCTCAAATTACCTGTTCTTTTCAACGTAGTGGGTTTGTGCTTGTTTGGAGATCAGTTCAAAAACTGTACTATCTGTACTGCCTCTGATGTTAAGATTTTATGTATAGCATAAGGAAGCTAGCTCTGACTATATTTTCCTAAGAATAAAGACCTATTTTTGTAGCATGTCTTAGGATCTCCAGGAGTCCAAGAATTATTGTGAGTGTCCTCCATCGTTCTTCATTTAACAGCATTTAAATAGACACTTGGAATCATGAGAGCTCTTTCGCCTTTTAATTATCCATACATTCAAAATAACTAGCCAATGGTAAAAACAAATTCCTATGATCTCTAATTCAAGCACATGGTGGGTATGTGTATAAGATAAATGTTGGCCTTCACTTAACGGTAATTTTAATTATTAGGAAAATAATTCTGTGGTACACATACATGCTAGTGGACTCGAAGTTCATGTTAATTTCCATGCCCCACCATGCAGTGTTCTTCCATTTTCAGTCTTTCTCTGAAGGTTTAGAAATGAGATTGAGGTTGCAAATAAATCAGGAAAGGAAATAAACAAATGGAATTATTTAAATGTATATTTAGGTGACAGCAAATAAGGTTAGGTAGGTGAACAGTCTAAAATGGGTTTCATAAAACTAAGTTGGTAAATTATCAAAGGGTGGGAAACTTAGAAGTACATTCTTGAGTGTGGGAGATGGATTGGCTCATAACCCTAGGATTTCTTGAAGGGAGGGGATTGTAGGGGTAGTAGCGGCCTCTTTACGGACAAAAATAATATTCGGTCACTTAGTACAGAATACAGAAATTATTTTGTATTTCGCATTACTAAAATTTATTAATGAAAAGCTTTTGTCATTTCAGAACAAGTCACAACTTTTATACTGGAAAAATTCATCAGAGGGCATTCTATAAACCATTTATGTTGCCTTTTTGACTCCCTGTGCAGATGCCAGATTAGAATATTTTTTCTAGTTGAAGTCAAGATTGCTGAATAAGACTTTGGGTGAAGGAGAAGTCTTCCAACCACTATGGAAGTTGGCATTTTCAGGTGTTTCCATTTCCTAAAATGTATTTCTAATAAGCAGTAAACCTAAGACAAAGAAGAAGGCATTTTAGAATAATTCACAAACCCCAGTAATAATTGAATTTTAATTTGTGTATAAAATGGTTTAAAGCATAATCTGAAAGGCTGCTGTCTATAATGTCACTTTCCGACTTTAGGCATTTGGAAAAGATTCTTGTGACACAATATATCAACTGTGGAGAGAATATTTTTAAAATTTTAACTAATTTCAAGTTAATTTATTGATTTTAGGAAGAGAAAGAAATATCAATTTGTTCTACTGTTCTACACACTCACTGGTTGACTATTGCATCTGCCTTGACCAGGGGTCAAATCCACAACCCTGGTGCATTGAAATGGTGCTCCAACCAACCAAGCTATCTGGCCAGGGCTGTTTTAGAGAGAATTTTAGGATGCCACAGGGAATTACCGTAAATGTCACTTTCTAATTATGGTCAGTTTTACTTTTTCAAGGAAAAAGGACTTTTGATGTGAACAGGCTACAGAGTTTGAGTGTGACTAGGACTTGTTCACAATAGTATATAATATCTGGGCAAAAGAGTTGAGATTCTTTTGGTCAATATGGTCTTCTCTAAGTGTAGAAACATACCAAAAGAGGAATAATACCACATCTGGTGGCTCTTTTAATGTTAATTTTAAATTGAGGTGAAAAAATTAGAATGATGGCTCATTTATGTAATAATTTTCATTTGAACTTGAGTGTCTTGATTTTTCCTGTGAGAATTATAAAGTGCTGGCACTGCATCATTTGAAAAAAAAAATTGCTAAGACTAGATGCATCAATTTTATGTCATGAGTAAAGAAACCCTTATGGCTTCATTTAAAAATTAAAAGAAATTTTCTTCCCATCATTTGAGAGAGAGGGGGAGAGAGAGACACAGCAACTTGTTCCACCTATTTCCATTTTAGTTGTGTGTACATAGTGGTTGCTTCTATGTGCCCTGATTGGGGATTGAACCCATGACCTCAGTGTGCTAGGATGAACAGTCTTATGACTTCATTTTTAAAAGGATATCAATATGTTGGTATTCATGTTGCTTAAATTGGAAGCCTCAGGAATTAGGTCTCTAAAATTGTTTCAACTTATTTTAATGTGTCGTGAAAAAAACAAAAACATCTGTACTAATCATTTCTCAGTATATTTAATATTTGGAATGAGCTTGGAGGAAATTCTGAAATAAGCATATCCAAGGTCATTAATAAAAAATTTTGACTACACAGATTTTCTGCAGCCACATGCATACATAATACTAGGTTTTAGCAAAATTTAATACCCAATTTTTCTTAAAATCATAAAAATTCACTGGAATCCTTCAACATTAAGGATAGGTGTTCCCTTTAGGCACTAGAACTTCAGATTTCTTTATAAACTGTATTAAAACATGAAGAAGCTTTTTATTCTAAAATGTAAAGTAGTTTTAGTTTATCTGTTGGTTTCCTGAATTTTTATTTAGCCTTTAGGACAGCATCAGCAAAGCTAAAGGGCCCAGCAGCAGATTCTGTAGTTCAGTATTTTTGCTATCTTTGCTTAGTGTCTGTCAGTTTTCAGCTACTAAAACTTTTCTTTAAAGTTCTTTAATTTGTGTGTGTGTGCTTAAGACCAGGAGCTCCTCAGAGCAGGAAAATCTGAATGGTACTAGGAAAGTACTTAAAAATATTTTTCCAGGCTGAACAGGCAGTGGCACAGTGGATAGAATGTCAGCATGGGATGGTGAGAACCCAGGTTCAAAACCCTGAGGTTGCTGTCTTGAACATGGGATCATAGACATGACTCCATGGTCATGGCTTGAAGCCCAAGGTCACTGAATCGACTGGCATCCCTGGGTCAAAACACATATTAGAAAGCAATCAATGAACAACTAAGGTGCCACACTATGAGTTGATGCTTCTCATCTCTCCCTTTCTGTTCTCTCTGAAGAATATTTTTCCAGATATTTATCAGTTTGGTGCAAATGTAGTTTATTTGCTGAATTAGGCTTAATTGTAGCATGTTCACTTGAAATGGGAATCAAAGAATATTTTGAACCACTTTATAACATGGAGGGCTTTTAATTAAAGAGCATGAGACAGTCATGTAAGTCAATCTGAAGATCCACATTTAAACTATTTAATATATATTTCTTACCAAGAGGCAGAGAGACAGACTTCGGCATGTGCTCAGACCTGGGCAAGCCTACAGGGTGTTTCTTTGCCCATCTGCTCCCGCTGCTCTATTGCTTGGCAACTGAGCAATTTTAACACCTGAGGCCAACTTCCTCAAACCATTTGAGGCATGGCTGTGGTAGGGGAAGGGAGAGAGAGTAAAGGGAAAGGGGGAGGGGTGTAGAAAGATGGTTGCTTCTGTGTACCTTGACTAGAAATTGACTTCCACACACCAGACCGATGCTCTACCACTGAGCCAACTGCCCAGGGCCTAGTTTAAATTGCCTTGAAATTAAGGGGGACAGTGGGTTGAGACCTATAGGCAGCTTTATGTTTTTATCTACTAATTGTAATTATTAGAACAACTCAGCCGAGCAGTTTCCTTTATGCTGACGTTCAGCTTAATTTCAAGTTGTTTAAAAAACAGAATTGACCCACAAACTTGATACTGCTTTATGAGGAAGGGGTACTTTAATATTGAATTCTTGTTTTGCTGATGAAAAGTTTATTTGGTTTGTGTCCATAAAGTTTATACAGTATAGGGTTCTTTTGCAGAGCACTTTGGAGAGGATAAGTAACGAAGGCTAGATAACTATAAAGTCTTTACAATGGCTATTTCTAATTCATACATACTGTATTTTAAAGTAGCTAGAGCAGGCTCAGTGGATAGAGTGCCTAGTGTATGGACGTCCTTGGTTCAATTCCTGGTCAGGCTACACAGGAGAAGTGACCATCTGCTTCCACTACCTTCCCTCTCCCCCCTCTTTCTCTTCTCCCCCCCCCTCTTTCTCTTCTCTCCCTTTTCTCTCATCTTGCCCTCTTCGCCTCCCACAGGCAGTGGCTCAATTGGTTTGAGAATGGCCCTGGGTGCTATGTTGGAGCACATAAGCCCCAGGCGCTAAAAGTAGCTTGGTACTTGAGCATTGGCCCAAGATGGGTTTGCCAGGTGGATCCCATTCATGGCACATGTGGGATTCTGCCTCACTGTCTCCCCTCCTCTCACCTAAAAATACAAAAATAAAAATAGCTAAAGCAGTGGTTGCATCCACATGAATAAGCGTAGGCTTACATGTACCTTCCAGTTGGTAGGTGCTTAAAATTAAATCATTTGAAAAGGGAGTCTGAATTTAAGGCATCTCAATAGTATATATACCTTTTAGTCTGAGTTGTGATGGAAAAGGTATTGTATACGATTTGTTGACATTTTAACTTGATAGTACCTTAAGTTTTAAAAGGACCTATACCTGGAAAACAGGACACAGTACAGGATACGAAATAGCATTCAAACAACTCAGGATATGAAAATATACTCTGCTTACACCTTACTCAGTTCACAGGGATGATGTCTATTTTTTTTTTTCCCAAGGACAGAGAGAGTCAGAGAGAGGGATAGATAGGGACAGACAGACAGGAACAGAGACAGGTGAAAAGCATCAGTCAGTTTTTTGTTGCCGTTGCAACACCTTAGTTGTTCATTGATTGCTTTCTCACATGTGCTTTGACCGCGGGCCTTCAGCAGACCGAGCATCCCCTTGCTGGAGCCAGCGACCTTGGGTCCAAGCTGACAAGCTTTTGCTCAAGCCAGATGGGCCCATGCTCAAGCTGGCGACCTCAGGGTCTTGAACCTGGGTCTTCCGCATCCAGTCTGACACTCTATCCACTTCGTCTATTTTTTATTTTTAAAGATTTTATTTATTGATGTTGCAGAGGAGAGGTGGGAGGAACAAGAAGTGTAGTTGTTTCTCTTTAGTTGTTCATTGCTTTTTGTCATATGTGCCTTGACCAGGCAAGCCCTGGTTTTGAACTGGCAACCTCAGAATTCCAGGCGGATGCTCTATCTACTGCATCACAGGCCAGGTGACTTAATTCCTAAAGTGGTAACATTTTACATCTCTTAGTTACTAAATTGAGCAGTATTTACTCCTTGTGAGGAATTTGGCTTAACTAATTTTATTCTCCTTTTGCTGAACCTTTAAATTTAGTTGATTATCTTTATTACTCAAACTACACTTAAGTTTTTATCAATTTTAGTATCTTTAACTCCTCACCATATACTATAAGATGAAGCAGCAGCAGCATGGTCAATACTTTCTTTTCCTTCATCTCCCAGTTCCTGTTAGCCCCATCTTTTCTGTCAGGTTTATGACACTTTATACCACATTTTGTCTGTAGACTGAAGATAGAATGTAGCATTTAAAGTGGGTGATGTCTTTGATTCATAGATAATCCTATTTTGACAAAATCTGTCCTTTGGAAGGCGAAATTCTGAAGTAGAGATAAAATGAATTCTTTTGTTTAAATGTTCCTTCATTTGCTTGGATTTAGGCCATTGCTAAAATATGAACCATAACCAGTTAGGAACCATTAAGTTCCTAATTTTCTTTTTACTGAGTTCTTTTGGTTATTTAATTATATTTAATGCTCTGTGTATTGTCATTATAGGATTATTTTTTTTCCCCATTGCTGCGTTCTACCATTTTTAGGTTCCATCGTTTTCTCCTAGATTCCCTTTAATTTTTGCTGCATTATATTCTCTGGTAATGATTTCAGAAAGGGAACATGCACAGTAAACAGTGTTCATATGTTTTGTCTGTTCTCAATTGACAGTTTGGACATAAGATTCAAGCTGCAATGTCATTTTCCATCAGAACTTTGGAGTTGTTACTCCATTTTTATGTAGTGTCCAGTGTTGCTTGTAATTGTCTGATTTGAATGCAGTTTTCCATGTGTATATAATCTTTTTTCTTATTCACTCTTTATGTTATAGTTGGTTTTTTAAAGATTCATGAGATTCTGTGCATAGGTCTTTATTTTGCTTTAGAACTTGAAGTCTTAAGGGTTTCTTTAATGCTGAGAATTTTGCTTTTCTATTTTTTAGTTTTCCTGCTTTTCTTTTTAGAGCTTAGATTGGAAGAATTGGATTGGATTCTCTTATGTTTAAACTTCTCCCCTTATCCATCACTAGCTTTTTATACTTGGTAGAAAATGTTTTTTTTTTTTCTTTCAGGACATATATTTTTGACTATAAGTTTTAGTAGTAAAGCAGTCTGTTTTTTAATATATGGACTGCCTTGTTCATTTTTGAATTCTGAAGGTTTTTTGAAGTTACCTGTTTCTTAGTGTCAGTAAATTAGTTCAATTTGGGTTATTTACTTTGTGTACTTCTGATTTTCCTTAAATGTTTGGTGAGTATATGAAAGAAGGATATTAATAAAAGTAGTTGTTAACTGGCCTGTCCACTGAGACACTAAGTTCTGTGTGTGTGAGAAGTACATGAGGTCTAACAGGTTTTATATTGGCTAGCTTGCTTTTTTGTTTTTCTTTTCTTTTTTTTTTTTTTTTTTGTGACAGAGTCAGAGAGAGGGACAGATAGGGACAGACAGGAAGGGAGAGAGATGAGAAACATCAATTCTTTGTTGAGGCTCCTTAGTTCATTGATAGCTTTATATGTGCCTTGACGGGGGGGGGGGGGGGGGCTACAGTAGACTGAGTGATCCCTTGCTTGAGCCAGCGACTTTGTGCTCAAGCTGGTGAACCTTGCTCAAACCAGATGAGCCTGCGATCAAGCTGGCGAGCCTTGCTCAAACCAGATGAGCCCATGCTCAAGCTGGGGGTCTGGAACCTGGGTCCTCCGCATACCTGTATGACACTCTATCCACTGCGCCACCTCCTGGTCAGGCTGGTTAGTTTCTTTAGGAGCAGAAAGGAAAGCAGAGTACCCCCAATGCCAGAAAGAAAAGGATGTAATTGCAGGAGCACTGGCCCCTCCCAGTTACTTTATTTGATTTGAGGCAGAAGGGCATGCTGAAGCTGTTTTTGCTACCCTCTGTTACTTGCAAACCAGCAGTTTTTTCTTGCCTTTTGCTTCCCACTCATCCCTCTGGTGAAAAATGGCTCCTGTTCCTTATAGCCTTATGAATTGAAAATGAGTCTCAGTTTATCTTTTGTACCTAAATTATGCAAATAATATAAAAGCAATAGTTTTTAAACATAACTGAATAATAAAATACAACATTATTGTGTACATTATCTTGAAAATTTTTAGAAGAAACTACCTTAATCTGTATTATCACTTTCATGTCATGGCACATTTAAAATGTCTAGGAAAAGTTTGAATAAATCTTACTTGAAAAGAGAACAGCACCTAGCATGATGATGGGTATATAGAAGACATTTTGTGACTAAGGATGCAAATATCATTTAGACATTTAATGCAGATGTTCTTGACTGTGCAAAGCATATTTTAAAAATTTCTTTATTGATTTTAGGGAGACAGAGATACATAGGAACATCAAGTTCCTGCATTTGCCCTGACTGGGGATGAAACCAGCAACCTCTGTGCTTCTGGACAATAACAAGCTGAGCTATCCAGTGAGGGCAAAAGCATATTATTTTTAAAGGCCTTTGAGGGAATGGTATGATAGATTTTGTTTCATAATACAATTTCTGAACATTAAAGAAGAAACCATTTAGCATTATTCTTTTATTTTCATTTAATATAGCTACCTTCATGTATACTATTTTATCAGTTAATGAGACTACATTCCTTATTTTGGCAGGGCCTCCAGATTTGATGTTCCAAGATTTGACGAGAATCTAGACTAATCTGGTGGAATATATTCTTTCATACTTATGTCATATTTTCCTTATTTGCTAATTAAAGAGTCTAGATCCTTATAAGGAATTTCCACATACTTAGGGCATATCAAACAGATTATTTTGGCTATTAAGGACCTCTTCAGTTCTCAAGACAATTTTTAATTAGGTTTTGTAATACTGAACATTAATTATGTGACATTAAGGGAGAAGATGACTTTCAAGATTTTTCTTTGAGAGAGAAAGAAAGGCAAGGGCTGAGGGAGGAGCAGGAAGCATCAACTTAATAGTTGCTTCTTGTATGTGCCTTGAATGGCAAGCCCAGGGTTTCAAACTAGCGGCCTTAGTGTTCCAGGAGGATGCTTTATCCACTGTGCCACCACAGATCAGGAGGACTTTCAAGGTTTTTTATACCAAAAATCTTGGGTAATTTTTTAATGATAATGGTATCTGGACACAAAGACAAAAAGAAACCAAGGAGGAAAATAAAGATTAATTGGCATAACAAACCCATTCAGTTAAAATTGAAGGGCATAAGGCATATTAATCTTTTGTATTTATAGGGCTTTCCCATTCCAATCAGGCTGGTGTATTATATAGCCTGTATATAAATATATATGTATTCATTCACTTTATATAAACTTAATATAAGTATACATTGCTAAAAATGTGCATTAAGACAGTCTCATAATTTCAGTGACTTAGGTCAGCAATTTTGAACCTTTTTTATCTTGTGGCACACGAACTACTAAAATTCTGTGGCACATCCAAAAATATATTTTTTGCTGATCTGACAAAAATCATACAATTTTTTTAAGAGTGTTTATTTTATTGACTTGAGAAAGAGGAAGGGAGAGAGAAGGAGAGAGGCAGGAGCATCTGTTGCAGTGTGTGCCCTGACCAGGGATTGAAATGGCAACCTCTGCACAATGCTCTCACCAACTGAGCTATCCAGCGAGGGCAAAAGTTGGTGCAATATTGATTCATCCACACTGGAATGGCTATTGTGTTGACTGTTGTCATTTTTTTAGTTAGCAGTCAAAGGGAAAAGAGGTCAGTGCCCCTGACTAAATAAGGATTGCATGATTTAAAAGGTCTCACAGCACACCACTTGAAAATCACTGAATTAGATACTTAACACCTTTTATTTCCTCAATAGTTCTAGGTGAAAAACAGAAATGTTTTTTCTTTATCATTGAGGCATTTAATGAAACTATATGCAAACAAATATAAGCTTTTTGTTCTGAGTTTCCTTTCCTATAAAAAGAGAAAATAAAAAATAAATATTAACTTAACAATATTTTCCTCTAGCTCTCAACATTGTTTGGGATACAACGTGCCTAAAGGATTTCTTGCTTTATTTAATTCATACTTGTATTGTGAAGACTTAGTTTCACAAAATATAGGAAATGTTACATTAGAAGACTTCATCCATTCTGTAATATATTATGTATAATGAACATTTCCTGGTACATTATTTTTGGGATAGGTAATATTTTGAGTGAGAGATGAAGGATGAACACTTATCTTAAAGTTACAGAAACATTGGTGCCTGTATATTTTGAGGGAGAAAATTATATCAAAAATTATTCAGATTATTCCCAGATATCCTAAATTGCTGTAGTAATACTATGCCAGATGGGAATCAGTCTAAATAACAGTTGTAATTAATATATGAGTAACATGGATCTACTTTTGTAGTAGTGACTATGTTTTTGAATCTTCAGAATTAATATTCATTTATCTCAAGTCACTTAGTTCTGAAATTCTAAGCAAAACTCTCATTTGGTATTATCGTAATATACTAATGAACCTGATCAGGACATAAAAGGCAAACTTGCTAAACCAACCTCTTAAATTTGCTTTATTGCCAATAATTCAGATATATTCTAAATAATGTACGGTGAGCGAATAATCCAAAATAGCATTAACTTTTCTAAGCACCAGCAATCTCTTCCCCTGTGCCCTCAGTAAACTGTCTTTAGGTTGAAACACCACAAATTTTATTAGGATAAAGCATTTTATTGCAGTTTCCTAGGCAGATTGGTGGTTTTGGAATGATTCCTTTTTTAAGTTGATCTCCCTTTTCCCTGTTTGCAACAGCTATTCAAAGGAAGCATAGCAATAGGCTGATATAAAATTACATTTTTAAAAAGCTTTAACTTCTTAAGTTACACTGAATCACTCTACCTGAAAAGTTTTCTTGACACTCTGCTGGTTCTCTAGTCTTTCTGACTACTCTGTCCTGTCTTTTTTCTTTTTTAAAGGAGAGGGAGGGAAGGGCAGATGGACAAGAAGGGAGAGAGATAAGCATCAACTTTAGTTGTGGCACTTTAGTTGTTCATTGACTGCTTTCTCATACGTGCTTTGACCATGGGACTCCTGCTGAGCCAGTGTCCCCTTTGCTCACACCAGCGACCATGGGGTCATGTCTGTGATCCCATGCTCAAGCTGGCGACACCGTGCTCAAGCTGGGTGAGCCTGCACTCAAGCTGGTGACCCTGGGGTTTCAATCCTGGGTCTTCACCATCCCAGGTTGACACTCTATTCACTGTGTCACTGTCTAGTCAGGCCTGACTACTCTGTTTTTAATCTGTCCTTATACTTGTCCCCTTGATCTCATCTGTATTCACAGCTTTGCGTGAAATCTACGTGGACTCCTGTTTAATGTCAGGGCTTGCTTGATCTCTGTGTATGTGCAGGTCTGCAATTCAGCTGTTTGTTGTTAAGTTAGAGTGCTCTGCTCTGTCAGTGATTATGTCCTGTTAATTTTTCATCACATCCAGCTAGCTATATCTGATCATTTACTATTCCTGAATAGGCCTGAAATATCCTCGCTATCCAAGTCCTACCCTACCCTTTAGGAAGTTCAGGTATGGATATACTTTATGTTTACAAATCTGTTAAATGGTTCCTAAAGACCAAATTTCTGAGTGTCACATTTAATTATATTTGCTCTCCATATCTATAGTGTCTGCAACAGCAGTGTCCAATTGAAGTAAAGTACAAGCCACATATGTAATTAAAACTTTTGTAATTTGGCCCTAGTTCATCCTTCTAGCTAATTTTTTTCTTTTTTTTTTTTTAATTTTTTTAAATTTATTCATTTTAGAGAGCAGACACAGAGTGAGAGAGAGAAAGAGAGAAAGGGGGGAGGAGCTGGAAGCATCAACTCCCATATGTGCCTTGACCCGACCAGTGCAGGGTTTTGAACTGGCGACCTCAGTGTTCCCAGGTCGACGCTTTATCCACTGTGCCACCACAGGTCAGGCCCTTCTAGCTAATTTCTATAACACATTGCCTGCTTTGCCTTTCTTTGGCTTACTTCATGCTTGGGTATCTTAAGTGTGCTACCTCCCCCTTACCCCCCCAGCCAACCACTCAAACAGAAATCCTCTTGTGCCAAAATAGTCAAGTCTCTTTGCTGTAGGTACATTAAAATTATCAACAGAGTTTCCCTGAGAAACATGTACAATTGGGAAAACGTGAAGATAAGTCCTGGCTGTGGCTCTCTGGTGTTTAAATAAGGCTATTAGCTGATTTTTCTTCCTTTATTGCTTGTGCTATAAAGGTTTGTAACAGCTTTTTTTTTTTTTTTTTTTACAGGGACAGAGAGAGGGATAGATAGGGACAGACTGACAGGAATGGAGACAGGTGAGAAGCATCAATCATTAGTTTTTTGTTGCCGTCGCAACACCTTAGTTGTTCATTGATTGATTTCTCACATGTGCCTTGCCACGGGCCTTCAGCAGACCGAGCAAACCCTTGCTGGAGCCAGCGACCTTGGGTCCAAGCTGACGAGATTTGCTCAAGCCAGTTGAGCCCGCGCTCAAGCTGGTGAGCTTGGGGTCTCGAACCTGGGTCTTCCTCATTCCAGTCCAATGCTCTATCCACTGCGCCACCGCCTGGTCAGGCTGTAACAGCTTGCTTTTTTTTTTTTTTTTTAAGCATCAGAGAAAGGGATAGATAGGGACAGACAGACAGGAACAGAGAGAGATGAGAAGCATCAATCATCAGTTTTTTGTTGCCATTGCGACATCTTAGTTGTTCATTGATTGCTTTCTCACATGTGCCTTGATCGCGGGCCTTCAACAGACTGAGCAACCCTTTGCTGGAGCCAGCGACCTTGGTTCCAAGCTGGTGAGCTTTGGCTCAAACCAAAGCCCACGCTCAAGCTGGTGATCTCAGGGTCGCGAACCTGGGTCCTTCCGCATCCCAGTCCAACGCTCTATCCACTGTGCCACTGCCTGGTCAGGCTGTAACAGCTTTTTATCTAAGTTAAAACCCCAAATTTATTAAACTGCTTAAAATAACTTTAGGAGCAAAACCGTGGTTTTAAAATGTATGGCAACATTTAAAAGTCTGATTATTTTTATGCTTTGTAACTATAAGAAGAATTTTCAGAATCATTTAAATTCTACCTTATTGTTGCTACCCTTCAAATTCATTTTCTGCCAATGGTGTATGTGGCAATTACAGTTTCCCATCCAGTGATCAGTTTCATATGCTGCTTTACACTGTGGAAAGAAAGCTATCAAACTTGCAGAGGCAAAATATGTCAATAGGCTTAAACAGATTTAAGAATACATAAAGTGACACCAGTATTTGAAAGCCCAGTTCATGAAAAGGATTATTTACATAGGGATATTTGTTGTTGGTTTATTAACTAAAGCCCTAAAATTGCTCCAATCCAGCCATCAATTTTAAACCTGAAAATAGGAGTTATAGGACTGCTGTATGAACATCTGGGATAGAGTTCTTAATTATTTTGAGTAAAGATGTATCCTGAACTGTTTTCACAAAACTGAAGAGTATAGGCTGTATATGACTTTTTGATAATGCTCAAAATTAAGACTTAAATCTTAATTAAAATCATTTTAAATCTTAGTTAAAATCACTGAGCTAAAATCCCTAAATTTAACTGGCAGCTCTTTCAATATATAGAGAAAATTTTACTTTTTCTTTTTAAAGAATAGAATGCATGTGATAGGTTCAATTAAGTCGGTGGTTCTTAACCTTTTTTGAGGTACCGAACCCACCAGTTTCATATGCGCATTCACCGAACCCTTCTTTAGTGATAAATAAAATAAGATTTTTTTTCCAAATTCAAGACATAGGTATATATTTTTTTACTGGTGCACAGAATGAGCCGTGCATGAACATCACTTTGCTCAAAGAACAAAACCAACAAAGTGCATGAACTCACAACAAATTACGGTATTAGTTTATTCTGGCCTCCGCGGCAGAGGCTTCTTTGAACCCCTGAGACCGACTCATCGAACCCCTAGGGTTCGATAGAACCCAGGTTAAGAACCACTGAATTAAGAACAGAACCCATTTTATACTGTATTTTTAAAAAGATTTTATTTTTTTGATTTTTAGAAAAAGAAAAGTGAATGGGGAGGAGTGGGAAGCATGAACTCGTAATATGTGCCTTGGCAGGGCAATCCCAGGGTTTCCAACCAGCGACCTCAGCATTCCAGGTCAATTCTTTATACATTGTGCCACCACAGGTCTAGCAAGAAAATTTCCTAGTAAATTCTTTTCAATAAGAATTTCCAAGCCCTGGCCCGTTGGCTCAGTTGTAGAGCGTCAGCCAAGCGTGTACATGTCCCAGGTTTGATTCCCAGTCAGGGTACACATCTATCTGCTCCTCCACCTCTTCCCCTTCCCATTCTCTTTTTCTCTCTCTTCCTCACACGCAGCCATGATACTATTGAGATTGGTTTCAGCACATCAGCCTTGGGGAATCAGGATGGTTCCCTGGAGCCTCCACATCAGGTGCTAAAAATAGCTTGGTTGCAGCATGGCCCCAGAGGCAGAGCATTGGCCACAGACCGGTTGCCAGGTAGATCCTGTTTGGGGTGCACGTGGGAGTCTGTTTCTCTATTTTCCATCCTCTCACTTGGAAAAGAAGAAAAAAAAGAATTTCCAAAATTGTCTTCAAGATTTCTACTTAGATATATTAAATTCAGTTTATTAAAGCTGGAATCAGCTTACCAAAATAGAAAAAGTTATTTTTTAGTGAAGATAAAAATTGATTTTAATTATTTGGTAGCAACTTTACTAGAATTGGAATTGAAGTACCAATATTAATGATTTTCATAATTCTGAACCAAGCCTCGCTGCATGGTGGTTTTTATGTACCATGTCAAATGCTTCTGTTTTTTTACTTTACAAGATAGCCTACCAAGAGGAAAGAGGAAGGATTGATTTCAAGGCCTTTTGAAATATTTTCTAAAGTTACTGAAGATCAGGTGACAGCTATGTTGAAGTATCTGAATATAATTAGTAGTGTTTTTATAAAGAAAGCCATTGTTTCTATAGTTAAAGAAAAAATAAAGTGGGATGTTTTATTTAATGAGTAACTTTTAAAAGTAGATAATAAAACATTGGCCATTTTATACAAGCAATGGTGTTGTTAGATTATAAGTGTCTTTCCAATTTTTATCAACAAGCAGATGAGTATATTTTCAGTTTCTAATCTGCTACTAAATAATTTAGTTTCTGAAGTTTTGACCAATTACCTAGTTCCCTGAAAGTGAGGTATGCAAGGATGGTTATTCCATCATATCTTAGAAACAAGATGACAAACATTAAATGCTTAAGTTTCTGGTGCTGAGACCACCCAAAATTTCATGGTCAAACAGCTTTTACCCAGAGATCATCTATTTGAGCCACTGGTTGTATAAAATTGTAGTTCTTCAGATCTTCCCATTTGAGGTTTCACTTTATTGCCACAAAGGGGGGGGGGCATTAAAATTGAAAGTAATAAATGCATTTTGAACATCTCAAACTCATAAAAACCCTTTAATGCTCTTCCTTGAATTACATATTCTCCATTGTCATGAGTTCCTATTTTGAAAACCCAAGAAAGGAACATTTTCTGAAGTAAAGAAGGCAGTTCAATTGTTCCTTTAACAGGTGCTATTTCCAGAGGTTGACACAGGGATAGGTTGTGGGGAGAAGAGGGTGTTATACAAAATTAAGCCTAAACATTACCACAAGAGGTAAAAAAATATGAACCTTGATGTTTGAGACGGAGGGGAGGAAAATGGGTTTGTTCCTGCGAATCCTGTGATAGGAGAATGTGCTTTAAAATTATAGGAGGCATCCATGAGAAGTAGGGACTGAAAACAAATGTGTATATATTCACCTCTTCTGACATTCAGGCCACACAAATAATGGCTTTCA
Organism: Rhynchonycteris naso; assembly: GCA_037038555.1. Classification (NCBI taxonomy): domain Eukaryota; kingdom Metazoa; phylum Chordata; class Mammalia; order Chiroptera; family Emballonuridae; genus Rhynchonycteris; species Rhynchonycteris naso. The sequence continues at coordinate 46,329,093 of CM073000.1, read as the reverse complement.
ACAAATATAGTCAGGGTCATCAGAGTTAAGTAGGCCTAATTACTGGTACTCAGGTATTCAATACCAATTTTCCATATTCCTCTACCAATATAGAAAGCTATTTGTATAATTTGCTGGTGGGATGGGGAAATCGGATTTAATTACCTAAAAGCATTTAAAATACAGTGTGTCCACAAAGTCATGGTGCACTTTTGACTTTCGACCGGTCAAAAATGCACCCTGACTTTACGGACACACTGTAGTTAACATTGGCTAGTGCAGTATGACTTTTCAAAATTAAGTGAAAGCAAAGAGATAAGTCCTTTGCTCAAATTATTGCTTTCCCGTATCCTCATCATTTTAATGTTTTCTTTTGCCAACACCTGCCATATAAAAGAAAATTAGTCTTTATATATAAATATGCTCTGTATTATATATCTTTTCCAATTGTGACATGTCTCTTTCACTACATTGTAAGCCTTTGGAAGTCAGGAAAATGCATCTAAATCATTGTTTCTGCCACCACATCTAAATACAGTGCCTTACACTTATTTACTAATTCAATAAATGTTCATTAAAGTAATGGAGATACTATTGGACTGTAGTTTGATGTTTGTGAGTCCTTTAGGTGAATGCATTCTCAACTATTTTTTACTTTTCATAGTTTGAAAATGTACCCTTAGCACACATAATAATCTAGTAAATATATAGTGCAGGCCACATGTAATTTAAAATTTTCTAGTTGCCACATTACAGAATAAACATAGGTTAATATTTTTTTAGCCTATTTCCAAAATAGCATTTAATATGTAATCCAGTTTTAAGAATTAAGATAGTTTATATTCTTGTTTTCATGCTTTCTTCAAAATCTGGTGTGTTTTTTATACTTAAGAGAACATGTCTGTTTAAACTAGCCACATTTCAAACATTAAGAACCAGGTAATAGCTATTAGCTACTGTACTGGACAGTGCAGGTCTAGAACTTTAGGGCAAGCAATAAAGCTCTTTGTGCCTATAAAGGACTTATAGCTTTGACTTCATGTCATTGTCATTTTAGATTATCCAAATAAAGCTAATTGGTTTGGCTGGTTTTTGTCATGTTCATAAATTCATAGAATAAGAAACCTTTTTATTAAGCATTGTTAAAAACTTTATTTTTTATTGTTATTTTTTTACAGGGACAGAGTCAGTGAGAGGGATAGACAGACAGGAACAGAGAGAGGCGAGAAGCATCAATCATTAGTTTTTCGTTGCCTTTGCAACACCTTAGTTGTTCATTGATTGCTTTCTCACATGTACCTTGACCGCAGGTCTTCAGCAGACCAGGCCACCCTTGCTCGAGCCAGCGACCTTGGGTCCAAGCTGATGAGCTTTTGCTCAAGCCAGATGGGCCCTGCACTCAAGCTGGAGACCTCGAGGTCTCAAACCTGGGTCTTCCACATCCCAGTCTGAGGCTCTATCCACTGCACCACCGCCTGGTCAGGCACATTGTTAAAAATATTTAATATGTACTTTCCATCCAATATAATCTCTCAAATTTATGAAGATAATTTCTGTTTTAAAGTTGAGGATGCAGGAGTTAACCTTGCTCAATGAAATATTCTAGTAGATAGTGGAGCTGATTTTTGAACCAGGATTGATGGTGGATATCCCATACCACACTAGAGGTTCAAAACTTAAAAAAAATTTTTTTTCAAGGTGTGTGTGTCAGTGTTAAAATGAGTGGCCCCCTCATCCATTGCGGGGTTAGGTTTCAGAAACCCCCACAATAGGCGAAAATCTGCAAAGTAGTGACCTGGTATTTATTTTATTTTTAATATATTTTTAAAGCTTTATAATCCCTCCCCACACTTTTATAAACCTTTCCCACACTCTTATAAACACTACCTATGCTCTTAAACACTTTCTACACTATTAAACCTAGGTAATTTTAACAACATATAAAATTCTATATGGGTACTGACCAGTGAATATACTACAACTTCGATTTAATAGTCTTAATATGCTTTAATATTTTTTTATAGTTTTCAATTTTTTATGCTAGAAAATGCTTATTTTACCGCAAAAATAATTAAAATAATATATAAAAATACCTATATACTGCAAAATACCATGAGATTTCGAAAAATCTGTGATACAAAATTAGATATATACAATTTAAAAATCTGTGATACAATGAGATCTCAAAAAGTGAACCACGATATGGTGAGGAACAACTGTATTAGATTAGAAGGTTAAAGAGATCATTTGAAAACTAATACAAAATAATAATGTATACTGTAACTGAAAAATAAAAAGATACATTTAATGAAATAAAGGAAAATTTTCTTATTTTAGGTACAGATGTTAAAGAATTTTTTTATTGCAGAAATTTATTTTCTACTTTTTTGAGCATAGAGTAATAGGAAAACTTAAGCTGCCTATTATCTAGTTAGCAGTTGTTGATTCTAATTGCCTCTGCTAAGAAAATCATATGGGAAAGAAGTCTTGATTGTTGTAAAGATGTCTAATTTGAACAGAACAGAAAACATTTGATCTTTAAAATGTTTGGCTCTCAGTAAAAAGTTGAATGGTATTTTCAGAATAAGCCTTTATGGAAGCAAAAACATTTTTTCTTCTTCTTTTCCAAGTGAGAGGAAGGGAGATAGACTCCTGCAGGGCAACCTCTGTCTGGGGCTGATGCTCTGCCCGTCTTGGGCCATGCTGGTAAACCAGCTATTTTTGGTGCTTGAGGTGAAGGCTCCAGGGAGCCATCATGAGCCCCCCCACCCCAGTGTATTCTAACCAATTGAACAATAGCTGTGGGAGGTGCAGGGGGGGTAGGGATGAAGAAGCAGATGGGTTACTTCTCCTGTGTGCCCTGACCCAGAATCGAACACAGGCATACACACACTGGGCTGATGCTCTACCACTTGGCCAACCAGCCAGGGCAAAGAAGCAAAATTTTTAAACAGAAAAAATAAAAGGCTGCCACTATAACTTCCTGGAACAGTTTAATAAAATTCCTTACCCAATTCAAGTACTCAAGCCCACAGTAAGCACTTGATACATGCAGATTAATTCAACATACACCTTTTATTTGTACTTCATTATAGCCCTAGCATGTTCATATGACGATTTATAGTTCAAAGACGCTTAAAAAGGCTTCAAAAGCCAAAGTTTGTTAAATGTTTAAATATGTATCTCAAGACATTAAAAATAACACTAAGCTTCCCACTGATGTTAAACAGTAGTCTTTTAAATGGTTTGGTCGGAAACGGTACAATCTGAGTATATTTGTGATATTAATTAAACAATATTTAATGATGAGGATCAGTGAAATGGATATTTATTTAAAAAAGGGATTTTACTGACTTTAGAGAGAGGAGGTAGAGAAAGGCGGAGGGAGAGGAGCAGGAAGCATCAGATTTAGTTTTTGCTTCTTATGTGCCTTGACTGAGCAAGGCTGGGGTTTCAAACCAGCAGATACTTTTATATACCACTGTGGAATTGGTGGTCCATTCTAGGAAGAAATTTGACAGTATGTATCATGTTCTTACCTTATGAAGCAGCAATTGTATTGATGTTGATCCTAAGAAATTATTAGAAATGTGTATAAACTTGTGATCAAGGGTGGTAATAATTATAATATTAATGAAATTAAATAATAGCATTAATAGAATAGTTAAAGTACATTCTAATAGAGAGTAATGGATCATTAAAGATGGCCCATGTATTCGGAATAATATGGGAAAAGACTAAAGGAACTATACACACACCGTGTTTTGTTTTGGTTCTTAAATCATTTTTTTTAAAGGAAAGCTTATTTTATTTTTTTTTAATTTTTATTTATTCATTTTAAAGAGGAGAGAGAGAGAGAAGGGGGGAGGAGCAGGAAGCATCAACTCCCATATGTGCCTTGACCAGGCAGCCCAGGGTTTTGAACTGGCGACCTCAGCATTTCCAGGTTGACGCTGGCTTGATCCACTGCGCCACCACAGGTCAGGCCTTAAATCATTTTTGAGCATATCTGTTTTTGCTCTTTGGAGGGTAAGATACTAGGGAGGAGAAATGACAAGTAGCATGAGCTCCCCAGTTCTGGGTTTCGAACAGCTTCAAAAACCGGTTTTGCTACAAATGATTCTGAGCAAGTTCCTCTCTGCCTCAGTAACCTAGCTGTAAAAATGGGAGAAGTCAGAGTACCGACATCTTAAGTGCATACGTGAAGGTTAAACTTGCTTTAGCGCGCTACCCAAATTTTACTTGCTACCATAAGGTCTTCCAGCTTTTCTCTGAGTAGCGATGATTACAGTAATTAAAATTTAGTAAACGGAAAGTTCCGCTAGACTCTACAAGAGGGCTTTAGCCCGAAGTCCTGTAGGGATAGATAGCTCAGTTGGTTAGAACAGCCTCCCCATACTCCAGGGTTGCCGGTCGGATTTTGAGGGCACATACAAGAATCAACTAATGAATGCACAAATAAGTGGTACAACAAATCAGTCTCTTTCTCTGACTCATTCTCTCAGTGACTTAAAAAAGGGGGAGATGCTTTAATCTGTCAATCCGTCTCATCCAAACACTTGAACTTTAGTTAAATTGGGGACGGAGGCTGTGAGGCCAGAGCTCTATCTCGCCCGTGAGCGCGCAACCGCAGTGGGTTTGACCCGCGTAATCCAAGGTTGTATTACTCACCCGCCGCCCAGGCAAAACTAGGACTCAGAAGCGTCCCTCCCTTCTCCCCCCTTGTGCGCTCGCAAAGCTCGGACCTGTACGATATCAAGGAGAGAGGCCCGAGAGTGGCGGGGGCATGACCCCGCGTTCCATCCTTGCGCAAGTTCGTGCCCCAAAGACTACAGTCCCCAGAGGCCCGCGAGGTCTGAGTGTTCCGCAGGCAGGGGCCGCCATCTGTGAGGGCGCTGTAGTTTCTCCCGTGCTCGCGCACAAATCTCTGGATGCTGCAGCTTTGCCCGGATTTCCAACAAAAGCAGCTTGCCGGAGGAGCTGGAGCCTCTTAGGGAGGCCGTTACGCAGCGTCTCGCACTGGGTGATCCCGGCACGTAGTTCGGCGATCCCACTGGCCGACGGCCGCGCACGCGCGACGGGGGCCTTGGGCGGGACTTGGGGCGTCTGCCGCCGGCCGACAGTCCGCCCGTCGGCGGCTGTGTGAGTCGGCCGGCGGGCCGGCAGGCGGGCGGGGCGCAGACGGAGTAGGTGAATGGGGGTCGCTTCGACCTCGGCCTCCGTTTGTAGCACAGCTTCAGCCACGCTGGTGGAGATGGTGCTCTGGGTGCGGACGGTGGGGGAGAAGCTGAAGCAGCGGCTGCGGCTGGACGTGGGACGCGAGATCTGCCGCCAGTACCCGCTCTTCTGCTTCCTGCTGCTCTGCCTCAGCGCCGCCTCCCTGCTCCTCAACAGGTAACGCCGCAGTGCGGAGTCAGCCGAGCGGCGGGCGGCCTCTCTCCGAGAGCGGGGCCGCGGGCTCGTGGGCCCGTGCGATTCCTTTTGGTGGATTCCTCCCGGGTTGCGTAGCTGAGCGACCTGGGGCTGGTGGCGGGGCCTCTGGGGAGTGCGGCCTCTGGGATCCCCGCCGAGCGTCGCGACCCGGAAGTGCGGGCAGGGGTTGGGTGCAAGTGCCCCCTTTCCTCCGGCCTCGTCTCCTAAGCCATCCAGCCCCAATTCTTACCTTTTCACCCATTTTTTAAAAGCCTGTGCTCCATCACCAACGCTATTCGAGGGGTGAAATCTGCATATCCAGCCCAATGAGAGACGACACGGGAGCGGTCCAGTCAGCTGACGGGGGAGGGTTCAAGGGCCTGTCGCCACCGCAGTTTCACGCAGACTCCCCGCGCGCACTCGGACGCAGACACAGGCACACAGACACAGGCCCACAGTCTTACAGTTGGAGCTGTTCTCGCAGTGCTGTTGGTTAAACGGACGGTCAAAGATTTGTTGGGCTGAAGTCAGAAAGCACATTAGTACCGTCTCAGCATCTCCGGAATATTCCTAAAGGGAAGCCCGATAGTTAAAATTAGTAAATTCTGTTGACGTTTTGAAATGGGAAGGTTCGGCCCCTGAAATAAAGTGGATTTCCGTCAATTTGCTTTTTCTAGAAACGGTAACGATGAAATAGGCAGTAGAGGAGAACTTTTCCTTTAAAATTATGTCAAGATTTGCTTTTGATGGAAAGAAGTGTGACGGTTGTCAGCGACAGCATCTGCACGATGTTTTCTGTTTTAAACATGCAATCAAACTTTTATGTGTTGGCTGACATTGGTTAATAAAATATGGGTTTCAGATGTACAATTCTATAATACATCGTCTGTATTGTGTGTTCACCACCCTAAGTCAAGTCTACTTCCCTCACCATTTATCTGCACTTTACCCTCTTCTACCTTCCCCAACTCCTCTTTCCTCCTGGTCATCACTATACTTTTGTCTGTGGGGTGTTTTAAATTTTGTTTTGTTTTTTGGTTTTTTTGCTTAATCCCTTCACCTTTTTCACCCACCCCCAGCCACCATCTTCTCTGACAGCCGTCAGTCTTTTTCTACATCTATGAGTCTGTTTCTATTTTGTTTGTTCATTAGATTTCACATATAAGTGAAATCATATGGTACTTATCTTTTTCTGACTGGCTTATTTTACTTAGCAAAATGTTCTCCATCCGTGCAGTCACAAGGATAAGACTTCCTTTTTTTTTTTTCACGGCCAAGTAGTATTTGATTGTGTAAATGTACCTCAGCTTTTTTATCCACTCATCTACTGATGGGCACTTGGGCTGTTTCCAGATCTTGGCTGCTGTAAATAACACTGCAGTGAACATATATTCTTTCAAATTAGTGTTTTGGGATTCTTCAGATAGATTTCAAGATGTGGTGCCGTGGCCATATAGCTGTATTGGTAGGGCATTGTCCTGAAGTGCAGAAGTTGCCAGTTCAATATCTGGTCAGGGCACATACAAGAACAGATTGATATTCCTGTCTCTCTCTCTCTCCTCTCCTCCTCTCTACCTCTCTAACTCTCCCTTCCTCTCTCAATAAATAAAATTTTTTTTAAAAATTAAAAAAAAAGAAGTGGGATATAGGGCAGTTCCACTTTTTATTTTTTGAGGTAACTCCATACCGCTTTCCATAGTGGCTGCACCAGTCTGCATACCTGGCAGCGGTACTAAAGGCAACCTTACTCTTTATCTTGAGGTAGTTGATTCCCAAGGATAGGAACAGGAAAGCAGTTACAAGGAATTTGATAACTTAATTTTAACCTTAATTTTCTTGTGACAGTTGAGGTTGGGTTTGTTGATTCTGGGTTTATATAATGTTAGGTTTAAGTAGCAATTGATGTTTTACTGGGAAATGTGCTTTGAGTGTGATGGTAAGATGGCTGTAGGAGTGTGGAAGAAGTGGAATCCTTAACGGAGTGCAAACTAATTATGAAGTACTTGCTTTTTGTTATCTGGAAGGTATTCCAAGCTAGTTTAACAGGTTTAGTATGAAAGACATGAAACTTTATACAATTATTAAGTTTTGTCCCGGGAGTCTTGCCTATATCCTTTGGGAGTAAGGTCATTTTAGATCTTCATGGTAGGACAACCGTGTAGGAGCATGTTGAACTAGAGTTCTGAGGTTGCCTACTTAAACATAGTTTTCTGTTTTGTTAAGAAATCCTAGCATACTATCTAGATTTGTATAACATATGATCTGTACCCTGTATCTTTATTTGCATTATGCAAAGAAAGAAGGAAATAATACTTGACTGTTACCTCCGAGTGGTTGGTTTTATGACTGAAATGACTTTTGCATCTATTTTGGGGTACTTTCCATTTGCTGTTGTAGTCAGCAAAAGTGATTTTAAAAATTATTCTTGACTAAAAGAATAGTTAGGTATCCTCCTTCAAGGAAAAAGTTTTGGAAGGTGCAAGAAGGCACATATAGTGTACTTTTCAGTTTATTGTGTGATTTTCTTTAATGTGTGTTTATTCACATGTACATACAAACTTGTATGCTTAGACTATCTCTGAAATATTGTTATGCAAGAAAACATGGTCCCTTATGTGAGTGGAAAAGTGTTATGCACATCTATTCAGAAATTAAAAATATGTGTAATATAGAAAAAGCATTTGGGGCATTAAAACTTTTCTTTGTTGGTCCTGGCCAGTTTGCTCAGTGGATAGAGCCTTGGCTGGTGTGCGGAAGTCCTGTGTTTGATCCCAGGTCAGGGCACACATGAGAAGCAACCATTTGCTTATTTTTCCCCTTCTCTCCCTCTCCCCCTCCTCTCCCTCTCCCCCTCTCACAGCCAGTGGCTTAGTTGATTCCAGTGTTGGCCCCAGATGGGGGTTGCCAGGGGAATCCTGGTCAGGGCACATTCTAGAGTCTGTCTCTCCATCTCCCTTTCTTTCACTTAAAAAAATAAATTAAAAATTAAATTTTTTTGTTGAATTTATTGGGATCTTAATAAAATTATACAGGTTTCAAGTACACAATTCTGGACCATTTTAAGTGATTTGTTGAAAAAGGAGTAACATTATATATATATATATATATATATATATATATATATATTTTTTTTTTTAAGGTGGGAGGAGGAGTGATTGACTCCCACATATGCCGGGATGGGATCCACCCAGCAACCCCATCTGGAGCTATCTGAATCAACTGAGCTATTTTTAGCACCTGAGGCTGACACTCTGGGACCTACTGAGCTATCCTTAGTGTCTGGCCATGGAAAGGGAAAGAGGAAGAGAAGGGGGCAGGGGGAAGCATTTGGTCACTTTTCCTGTATGCTCTGACCAGGAATTGAATCCAGAAAGTCCATACTGTGCTGACACTTGATCCACTGAGCAATTGGCCAACACTTTATCCACTGAGCCATCTGTCAGAGTCACTTTATATATTTCAAATTATTTATGATCTCACTTTTATGGTATTGTTAGAAAAAATTAGGAGCATAGTTACAATTATATAGATTCATTTATTTGCTGGTCATAGTGTTGAGTATTTCAATGTTAGAATAATGATAATAGTAATAATAGCTAATACTTTGTGAGTACTTTGTTTGGCCCAGGTATTGTGTTGAATTCTCATTTATTATTGAGGCAGTTTATTGTTGTGATTGGAAATTTTGTATCAGAAGCCTGATTAAGAATTTGATTCTGACTCCTCCATTTACCAATTATGTGACTTTGGATAAGTAGTCTGTCACAGACTTCTCATTTATAAAATGGGTATAATACACTAGTACCTACATTTTATGGTTATTTTGATGATTAAGTGGGTTAATACATGGAAGGTGCTTAGAATGGTATTCAGTATATAGATCATACTCTTATTAAATGTTAGCAGTTATTTTTATCTCATATATCCTCACAATACTATAAGATAGCTACTATTTATTAGTGTTACTTTTTTCTTTTTTTGAGATATAACTTACAGGAAAGTATATAACACAATTATTGATTAGTTCTGTGAACTTTTAAATATGGTTTCCTATGTAATTACTTCCCAGATCAAGATAGAAAATATAGGTTGGTGCAAAAGTAGGTTTCATATGGCAAATAATAAATAATAATACAAGAATAAACTCTGTGTTGCATGTACTTACAACTATAAACCTACTTTTGCCTCACCCTGTATTTCTAGCACCTCAGTAGGCTCCCTTGTTAATAACTTTCTCAGTTAACCATATATCACTTTTGCTTGGTTTTGAATTTCATGTAAATAGAATCATATGGTCTTCTTGTATTTGTTTTATTTCTCTCTGCTTTTGAGATGTGTCTATATCTCTTATTCTCTTATTTTGGTAGCATTCCTTTGGGGTATGCCATACTTTGTTTATTCATTTTACTGTTGAAATGCAGTTGAGTTCTTTACAGTTTTTGACTGTTACATATAATGCTGCTGTGAATATTCTTATTTACATTTCTTTTGATAGATGTACTCATCTGTCTTTTCTTTTGGGTATATGAATAGAAATGCTTACTAATAGTGTATGCCCGTGATGGGCAATCTTTTGAGCTTGGTGTGTCAAAACTCGCCAAAAAACCAAGCATAATTTGCGTGGTGTGTCACTTCGAGAAAAACGGCCTAACCGGAAGTCCCAGAACTAGACGCTCTATGCCAGAGTTCTGTTGTTTTGACCTACAGACCTCCGACTCAGAGTGTCTGCACTACCGCAAATGTTTTATCCTCTGCTACTGCACCTGGCCATGCAGGAGCCAAGGATGAAACGTCCTTCTTGGCATGCAGCCCTATACTTCTCTGGTATGCGGCTGCATTCGGCTGCATGTCATCGAAAATGGCTACGTGTGTCAGTGCTGACACGCGTGTCATAGGTTCGCCATCACGGGTGTATGCATTAGTTTAACTTAAGTTGATACTGCAAGACAGTTTTCCAGAGCAGTTACAACAATTCACACTCCCTCTAACAATGTTGACAATTATGAGTTATATTGTCTGTAGGCTTAATTTACTCATTTTAATAAGTGTATAGTGGTAGCTATTGTATTATATTGTATTGTAGTAATAATTTGCAATTCTTTGGTGATTATTAGTTCCATTTCACAAATGAGCAAACTAGAGCTTGTAGTTGTTAAATAATTTGCTCAAGCTTATAAATAGTAAGGAGCAGAAAGAGATTCTAATACAGGCCATTCTGTAGGAAGCCCAAGCTTTTAAAACTTACTTTACAAAAACATTCAGAATAATATTTATTATTATTAATAACCTTCTAGGTAACAGTGATCCACATAAACTCAAAGAAGTCAGAAATAACAGGCAAATATAAAGATTTTAAAAATCACTCATGAATTCACCATTCAGAGATGACTACTTTTGTTAACATTCTAATCACTTTTACCTGCAATTTATAATTTTATCATATAAATTGAGATTTTCTATATAGAGTTCTTGCTTTTTAATGCATTTTATTATTTTCTTTATTTTTAAATTGCCACAACTGGCTTATGTACACTAAACTTAGTATGTAACAGGCTTTTAGCAGTTTATATATTTGTCACCATAACAACCCTATGAATTAAGTATTATTAATAACCCATTTTATAGAGGATCAAACAAGTATCAGAAAGGTTAAGTGGTTTGTATTGTGCCATAGCCAGGATTTGAATCCAGACAAGCCGACGCTGGAATGTCATATATTTTGTTCCAAAATGTCATGGGTCTTTCATTCTATGTTCTATTTCTTCTGTCTATTTTTCTCTTCCTATATAATAGCACCATATATATTTTTTTTTTACTTCTTTTTTTTTTGTTGTTGTTAAATTTTTATTTTTATTTTATTCATTTTAGAGAGGAGACACAGAGTGTGTGAGAGAGAGAGAGAGAAAGAGAGAAATGGGGGAGGTGCTGGAAGCATCAACTCCCATATGTGCCTTGACCAGACCAGTGCAGGGTTTTGAACTGGCGACCTCAGTGTTCCCAGGTCGACGCTTTATCCACTGCGCCACCACAGGTCAGGCTAATAGCACCATATTTTTTAAAAAAGTAATATTATATGTTTTTATATCTGCTAGGACAAATTCCCCTTTTATGCTTCTTTTTCAAACTTGGTGCAGATCTTTCTGAACCTTTGTTTTCCCTGTGTATTTTAGAATGAACATGTTAGATTCCTCAAAAGATTGAGCAAGACTTTTGATTGTAGTTTTGTAGTTTAAGGCAACAACAGCATTTAATCTGTTTTGTTCATGTTGTTAGCTGTAATTTTAGCCTATATATAAATATAGAACTCATAAAGCTCAACAACAAACAGTCCAATTAAAAAATGGGGAGAGGAGCCTGACCTGTGGTGGCACAGTAGATAAAGCGTCGACCTGGGAACACTGAGGTTGCCAGTTCAAAACCCTGTACTGATCTGGTCAAGGCACATATGGGAGTTGATGCTTCCAGCTCCTCCCCCACCCCTTTCTCTCTCTCTCTCTCTCTCTCTCTCTCTCTCTCTCTCTCTCTCCTCTCTAAAATGAATAAATAAAAAAAAAAACTAAAAAAAAATGGGGAGAGGACCCAAACAGATACTTCTCTCATGAAGACACGCAAACAGATGTAGGAAAAGATGTTCATCTTCGCTAGCTATTAGAGAAATGCAAATCAAAACTAGTGAGCTACCACCTCACGCCCTATGGTTCTTATGAACAAGACAGATAATAAGAAGTGTTGGGAAGGTTGTAGAGGAAAAAGAATCCTCATTCACTTCTGGTGGGAATGTAAACTGGTACAGCCACTATAAAAAACAGTATGATAGTTCCTCAAAAAATTAAGACTAGAGTTACCATATTACCCAGCAATCCCTCTACTGGGTATCTACCCAAAAAACTCAAAAACTTTTGTATGAATAGGCACATGTATCCCCATGTTCATTGCAGCATTATTCATGGTGGCCAAGACATGGAAACAACTAAAGTGTCCCTGGATAGAGGATTGGATAAAAAGATGTGGTACATATATACAGTGGAATACTACTCACCCATCAGAAATTATAATATATTGCCATTTGTGACACATGGATGGACCTTGAGAGCATGATACTGAGTGAAATAAGTAAATCAGAGAAAGCTAAGAACTAGATGATTTCACACATAGGTGGGATATAAAAATGAGATCATGGACTTAAATAAAAGTGAATTGGTAACAAGGGAGAGGAGTATGGGATGGGAGAGGAGTAATAAGACTTAAATATATGGTGATGGAAAATGAATTGACTTTGGATGATGGGCACACAATGCAATGAATAGTCCACGTGTTGTGGAGATGTATACCTGAAACCTGTGTGTTCCTATGGACCAATGTCACCCCATTAAATTTAATTTCTAAATTAAAAATACAAATAAGAGTCTTTAAAGTTTGAAAAAAAAAACCCTCATAGACACAGACAACAGTATGGTGGTTACCATAGCTGCTGCTGCTTTTTTTTTTTTTTTTTTAATCTTGATGCCAAATATGCTGTTTTGGTTAGTGTGAAACTTTATATAAAGGAATGGGAAGAAATAGGGTATAAAGGTGAGTTGGGGACCAGATGGAAAGGTACCATAAAGATTTAATGGATTATCTGACCAGGTGGTGGCACAGCGGATAGAGTGTCAACCTGGGACACTGAGGACCCAGGTTCGAAACCCTGAGGTCACTGGCTTGAGTTTGGGCTCAACAGCTTGAGTGTGGGGTTGAAAGCTTGAGCTTGGGATCATAGATATGATCCCACTGTTGATAGCAAAGTTGCTGGCTGGCACAAGAGACCACTGGCTGGGCTGGATCCCCCCCCCCCCCCGCCCCCCGGCAAATGTAGTATGAGAAGCAGTCAATGAACACCTAAAGTGCAGCAATTTCGAGTTGATGCTTTTCATCTCTCTCCCTTCCTGTCTGTCTCTGCCTTTGCCTCTGCCTCTCTCTTTCTCTAAAAAAGATTTAAGGAGTTTGTATTTTATTCTTTAGGCAACATTAAGCCATGGTTATTTTTTGAGTGAGTTGTAATTCGGTTTATGTTTTAAGTGCTGAGTGAGAGCATTTAGAAATAGGTGTGCAGTGGGTGTTTCTTTACTTCCCTTTTTCTGTTCTCTGTGGACTGGCTTTCTTCTCTTCTCACTACATAGTGATCTGTTAACTGAAGAACTGGCACCATAGTTTGTACTTTATGTGTTAACTCACAGTTAAACATAATGTGGTAATTGGAATTTGAGCTGTATTGTTGGGGACTGGTGATTCATAAAATTGTAGTGACTGAAATTTGTACCTAGCAGAACTGTGTATAGTATGAGGGCTGCCTGTATGGAGACACCTTAATATGATTTATGTGATATTATAACATCTGGTTTCTGCTTGTTTTTTTTTTAAATTCATCTCAAAGCCACTTCTTATAACTGCTCAGATCTTAGCCCATGTAGTTGTGTTGTTTGAATTCTCCTACCTTGCCTCCATCCAGTCTCTCATTTTTTTATTCACTTTTGTTGTTTTTCTCCTACTCACTCTTAAGTTTTCTTTTTATAAACATTACTTTCTCTGAAAAAATTTTCTGTCCTTTTGTATTTGAGCTGTGTACTCTGCCTGAGATATTCCCATATCATGTGTACTTTCTCTGTCATAATACTTGTAGAACACATGATCACACTGCATTGTACTCATTTACTTACCTGATACACCTACCTAACAGTGTTCTTCATGCAAATGGAGACCATGGCACTGCTGTTTCCTACTCTGTCCCAGAGCCTACTTCTGTGTAGAATAAAATAGGCACTCAGTAAAGTTTTCAGTGAAAGAATTATTTATTTATTTATTTATTTTTACAGGGACAGAGAGAGGGATAGATAGGGACAGACAGACAGGAACGGAGACAGGTGAGAAGCATCAGTCATTAGTTTTTCGTTGCCATCGCAACACCTCAGTTGTTCATTGATTGCTTTCTCACATGTGCCTTGACCGCGGGCCTTCAGCAGACCGAGCCACCCCTTGCTGGAGCCAGTGACCTTGGGTCCAAGCTGACGAGCTTTTTTGCTCAAGCCAGATGGGCCTGCGCTCAAGCTGGCGAGCTCGGGGTCTCGAACCTGGGTCTTCCGCATCCCAGTCCGATGCTCTATCCACTGTGCCACCGCCTGGTCAGGCAGTAAAAGAATTTTTTAAAAAAGTAAAAAATAATCAGGATTTTTTGTGGTATGAATACTATAATATCGTTAAAAGGTAAACTGAAAGAATGTAGTGTAGGCTAGTTATACATGACAACTTAGGTACCAAACTATGAAATATTGAGAATTTACGTTTCCTTATACATTATTTTTTAGGCTTCTCCTCATTTTATTATTTATTTGTAATTTATTTTTTAAGTGAGAGAGAGCGAGAGCGAGGGACAGACAGACAGGAAGGGAGAGAGATGAGAAGCATCAATTCATAGTTGCAGCACCTTTGTTGTTCATTGATTGCTTTCATATATGTGCCTTGACTGGGGATGGGGGCATCAGCTGAGCCAGTGACCCTTGCTTAAGCCAGCAACAATCTGGAATTCAAGCCAGCGACCTTGGGCTTCAAGCCAGTGACCTTTGGGCTCCAGGCAGCAACCATGGGGTCATATCTACAGTGTGTCCGTAAAGTCATGGTGCACTTTTGACTGGTCACGTTAAAAGTGCACCATGACTTTACAGACACACTGTATAATCCCACGCTCAAGCTGGTGAACCCTTAATCAAGCTGTATGACCTCGGGGTTTTGAACCTGGGTTCTCAGCATCCCAGGCCAATGCTCTTGTTTTTTAATTATAGTTGACAATATATAAGTTTCAATTATACAACATAATGATTAGGTATTTATATACTATACAAAATATACTCCTTTATACTTTTTGTAAATTTTTTTCTTTTATTAATTTTAGTGAGAGAAAGTGGTGGGGCAAGACAGGAATATCATCTGTTCCTGTATGTGCCCAAACTGGGGATTGACCCAACAACCTCTGTACTTCAGGATGATGCTCTAACCAACTGAGCCATCCAGCCAGGGCTCACTTCTTTATATTTTTAAGTGAAATGTTCTTTTGATCGTATTCATTCTGTGATTCTATTGCTAATTACAGAATTCATAATTTAAGAAATTGCTTCAGTCTGATACAGTGGTGCATAATAAATATTTGTTAAATCAGTGAAGGGACAACTTAGTGTTACATTTTTTTCTGGTTCTAATAATTATTTTCATTTATTTCTAAGGTATCTTCATATTTTAATGATCTTCTGGTCATTTGTTGCTGGAGTTGTCACGTTCTACTGCTCATTAGGACCTGATTCTCTCTTACCAAATATATTCTTCACAATAAAATACAAACCCAAGGTAAAATTTTGTTCTTATTTTGAAAAGTCAGTATGTATGATCCTATGCTGTTTGATATTGAAAACATGTTAAAACAGTGATTACTTTTAAGAATATATTTGCTACTTAATGATAGAAGACATCAAAACATTTTCAAAGTGAAATTTACATATTTGTATATTTTTAAGGTCTACAGGTCTCCTAAGAGGAGCTATAAAGAGAAAACACAAAATTTGCAGAGTTGGGATCCAGTTTTAGAGTGTCCTTTAAGTGCATATTAACTACAAAAATAATAAATTGCAACAGAAGTTCCCAAAGTTGATTGTACAGTAGATCTGCTTGGGGAATCTTTAAAAATAAAGGTTCCTGGGACTTACAGATTTTGATTGAACAGTTTTATAATAGCCTTGTATTTAGTACTTGTTAAAAAAAATGCTTTCCAAGTGATTCTGAGGCACAGGCATTGTTAGGGTACTTTGGGTTAAATTAATTCCATTAATTTCCTAAATGTCTGTTTGTTCCATAGAAACAAACAAGTATTAGGCAGGCCCTTGCTGGATGCTCAGTTATTAGAGCATCATCCCAAAGCATAGAGGTTGCTGGTTCTATCCCCAGTCAGGGCACACACAGGAATGGGTTGATGTTCTTGTCCCTCTTATTGCTCTCTTCCTTTTTCTCTAAAATCAGCAAACTACACTTAAAAAATAATTAGGCAGTTTGCTTAACCAAAACAATTTGTATTTCTGAATTTTGATAAAGATGGTAGTATATTGAATATATCTCTGGTAGGCAAAGTCCCTAGTGTGTAGATCAGGATTTAGTGGGATATCTTGAAGTCTCACTTGCTAACTTCAGGTTGATGCAGTCTCTCACCTTAGGTTTTGGTATTGGTATTTCTACTCAGAAGAGACACAGCTGAAAGTGGTGCTCTGTAACCTTATTAGTTATCTTATATCTTCTCCCTCACTGAATTCAAGGTATTGGAGAAACACAAAATAATTTTTTTCTTACACTTTTGCAGTAAAGTATTATTTTCAAATATAGATTTATTTTATATATGGGTGAGCATAACATTTGACTTAAAATTTTTTTAAAAGATTTTATTCATTTGGGGGGGGAGAGAGAGAGAGAGAGAGAGGAAGGGAGGAGCAGGAAGCATCAACTCCCATATATATGCCTTGATCAGACAAGCTCAGGGTTTTGAACTGGCGACCTCAGTGTTACAGTTCGACGCTTTATCCACTGCGCCACCACAGGTCAGGCTTGACTTGAATTATAAACTTGGAAATTTGGCTTAGGTTTTATAAATATAAAGCATTTCATCTGGTGTTTTTTCACTGTTGTTTGTTTAGTTTAGCAAGTAGTATTTATTACAAATAATGATTTTAGTGTTAAAGCAGACAATAATAATAAAAAAGTCCTCTGAATTCAGACATTGATTAACAAGCTTTGGAAAGATTAATTCTCCTTGGTAAAGACGATATGTAAAGAAAAATGTTCACCCTCCCCTCCTCCAATTTTTCCTTTTTTTAGCAGTTAGAACTTCAAGAATTATTTCCTCAAGGTCGTAGCTGTGCTGTTTGTGGTAAAGTGAAATGTAAACGACATAGGTAAGTTAAACATTTTTGATTTGTTTATTCTTTCAATTACATTTTGGATTTCAAGCAATTTAATTGTATGATTTTTATTAGGCCTTCCTTGCTACTTGAAAACTACCAGCCATGGCTAGACATGAAAATTTCTTCCAAGGTTGATGCATCTCTCTCAGAGGTAACTGATTTAATTAACATTGCCAAATATACTCTTAAATACCTGTGGAAAATTTAACTATGGAGCATTTTAATATATGCTGCCTAATTGGTTCTTGACTAGGTAGTTGATTATTATGAAATATATGACTTGAGTAATAAGCTAAAAATACTTTTAGATCCTGTAATGCTGTTGGCTGAATGTCTGAGTCAAGGCAGGTTCACATTGGATTCCAGCAGTCGGTAGGGAAACTGCGGAGTCAGAAAGTGCAGGGCCATTCCTGTATAATAGTCTCACAAATGGTGCACAAGCAAACCAGCAGGGGAAGACCTCTTCTCAGGGCACCAAGCGAACAAATGCAAAGAATGGCCCCTCACAGTGGCGGGTAGGCAATAAGCAATCCATCCGCTCTGAGTTAAAGCAATCGTAGCCTTACATAGGCTGTACACATGTGACGCTGCCATGTGCATACACACTAATCAGGCAAAGTACAAGCGAGCAAGCCCAACACAGCTGTTTTCTCAACAGATCCCATGTTTAATTTAAATGGACAGTTTAGCCAAAGAAAGTACTGTTTTACCCAGTATTGCTTAGCTCTTATAAAAAGCCATTTTTATGATAGGGCAGTAGAGATAACCAATTGTAATTTCAAGAGGGACCTGAGCCACAGGGAGCAAATATATGTCTTACTGAATTATAACCCCACTTTTGACAGTGAGGGTGGAGCAGAGAATAGGATGCTTGTAAGGAGGGAGATTGTTTCTGCATAATGTAGGAATAGAAAGCATGTTTTCTTATCTTTGTTCCCTTTATATTTTATATGTTCCTTTCTAGTAACATTATGTATTTTAGTTGTTTCTTTTAGAGACTGACTTGTCTTCTCCATTGAACTGAGGAAGTAGTCAAGTCTTTGAAGGCAGTTACTGGAGTCTCCTTTGTTCTCAGTGCTAAGTGCACGGCCAAATACATTGTTGGTTGCTAACATATATGTATTGAATTGTAATTAGAAGAATAAAGTTAGACATCTGAATCTTGCCTAATTATTCTTTTTCCCAGTTTGCATCCTTATGTGGCTGAAAGTATGCTGCATAAATGCCAAATTCCTGGCATTTTTCTTCTTTGTTTCTTTTATAAGTTGTTTTTTTTTTAAAAATAAATTTATTGGATGACATAGGTTAATAAAATTATATAGGTTTCAGATATACAATTTCATAATAGATCACCTGTATATTACATTGTGTGTTCACCACCCAAAGTCAAATCTATTTTCATCACTATCAATTTGACACTCTTTACCCTTTTCTACCTCTCTCATCCCCTTTTCCCTTTGATAACCAACATACTATTGTCTTTGTCTATGAGTTTTTTTATTTGTTCATTTGCTTTAGTTTTATATTCCACATAAGAGTGAAATCATATGGTTCTTGACATTTTCTATTATAAGGTCTTTTTCATTCTTAGAATTCTCTGATTTAAGATTAGGTACATGTAGTTATTAATAAACACTTGAAATGTATTGATATGTACTGTACATGTAAAATATATTCTGGATTCTGAGGACTTAGTAAGGAAAAAGGATGTAAAATATAGTATTAAATATTTTGTATTCATTACATATTGAAATGATAGTATTTTGGATATATTGGATTAAATAAAATATATCATTAAATTAATTTCATCTGTTTTGTGTTAAAAACAGTAGCTATTACAAGTTTTAACATTTCTATTGGAGAATGCTGATTTGAAGTCTGTTGAAAGCAAGACCTCTAGCAAGAATATTTTTAGTGTTTTTGACACTTCATGTATTTCTTTAAAGAAAAGACACTTAGCATAGCTCTTCTAGTGTTTGGCATTTATTGGTGTTTGATAAATATTAGTTCCAAACTGAAAACACTTTTTGATATTTTGCTTTATAGGGCATAAGGATAAAAAGAGAAATAAGGTATGGTTCCTTTCTTGTAGGAATTTCAGTCTAGAAGGAGAGTTAGACATATAAACAGAGGTCTAATAATATAATGTAATACAGGGAATAATGGAACAAATATATGAGGTCTATCATCAGTACAGAGGAAGAAGTATATGAACTGTTGAAAGGGGAAGTCTGGAAGTATGACTAGAAGTTGGCCAGACTGATAGTGTAGGAAAGGTTATTTCAGGGTTTGGGAAGAGCTTTCGGAAGGCAAGAGAGGCCTTCCGAAACATTACAAAGTGTAATGTTCAGTAAGCTGGAGGGTAAAATGTGAAGTAGGATGTGAACAATGAAGAGACAATATTCTAGTAGCTAATACATATTGATCACTTACTATATATTAGGCATTGTGCTTATCACTGTACTTGCATTATTTCATGTAATTACACAATCTATGAGCTTTGTGCTATTATAGATGATTTAACCATTACTGGGGTTTAGAGATTTAAAATAATTTTCTCAAATTTCATAGCTAGTTGGTAGCAGAACTCGATCGCAAACTCAGGTCTGACTTAGTTCTTACCAATTTTTATATGGCCATTTAGAAATAAGATCATCAAATGACTTAAAGCAGGGGTCCCCAAACTTTTACACAGGGAGCCAGTTCACTGTCCCTCAGACCACTAAAGGGCCGCCACATACAGTACTCCATACACTGACCACCAGTGAAAGAGGTGCCCCTTCTGGAAGTGCGGAGGGGGCCGGATAAATGACCTCAAGGGGCTGCAGTTTGGGAACCTCTGACTTAAAGAGTCATGCTGAGGAAGTTCAACTGATGATGGAAACCAGTGACTTTCAACAGTGTAATTAGAGTTTTCAGATATGACTCACAGGATGCAGTGGAAGGTGAAAAGGAAGTAAATAGTTACAATTGCTTGTGTGCAGCTTCCTCCTGCCCCTTCAAAATCAGAGCAGCTCCACTTTTCTTACTTTATATTGTGGTTTGATATATTGAGGTTTGATGTATTCGTGCAAGGATGTGATGTGGTCAGATGTATAATGCTAAAGTTTCTAATCTCCTCTCTGTGTCCTATTCCTTTTTACATCCCAGGTGATATCACTAATGTTCAGTTTTTGCAGTAAAAAATCCAAATCTTGTTGCCTTAATATTTAGAAAATCCACAAGCTTTATTACTGCTGTCAGAGAAGGTATATAGGTAATATAGTCAGATTAGATTCATTGTTTCATTTTCTCCCTTCTGCTTTTTAAAGTCACTAACCACTGCTAGAAGTCCTTTTAAAAATTAAAACAGACTGAGCAGGCGGTGGCGCAGTGGATACAGCGTCGGACTGGGATGCGGAAAACCCAGGTTCGAGACCCTGAGCTCGGCAGCTTGAGCGCGGGCCCATCTGGCTTGAGCAAAAGCTCGCCATCTTGGACCCAAGGTCACTGGTTCCAGCAAGGGGTGGCCTGGTCTGCTGAAGACCCGCTGTCAAGGCACATGTGAGAAAGCAATCAATGAACAACTAAGGTGTTGCGACGGCAACGAAAAACTAATGATTGATGCTTCTCACCTGTCTCCGTTCCTGTCTGTCTGTCCCTATCTATCCCTCTCTCTGACTCTTTCTCTGTCCTGGTAAAAAATAAAAATAAAAAAAAAATTTAAAACAGACTGACCTGGGGTGGTTCAGTGGATAGAGCGTCAACCTGGAATGCTGAGGTTGCTGGTTCAAAACCCTGTGTTTGTCTGGTCAACGCATATAGGGAAAGCAACTACTATGAGTTGATGCTTCCTGCTTCCCCCTCTCCACCCTACCTCTCTGTCTCTCTCTCTTCTCTATCTTAAAAAAACAGAAACAAAAAACATATTGCTACATCCAAGCTCAAAAAATGGAAAGTTTAATATCCAGGGTTCCTTTTGTTTTGCTACCTTTTCACATATAACTTGCAGTTAAATTTTCACAAAGTGAATATATTTATATAACTAGCACCCAGATCAAGTAAAAAACATTGTCAGCAACCCAGATGTTCCCTTCTTGCTCCCTTCTAGTCACTATTGTCCCTTCAAAGGAATCACTGACACCTAATACCCCTTTAATAAAAGTGGTCAAACAAGTATTTTTTAATTTTTTTTAGTGAGAGAGAGAGAGAGAGAGAAAGAGACTGGAAGGGAGAGAGACAGAAAGGGAGAGAGATGAGAAGCACCAACTCATAGTTGTATTACTTAAGTTGTTTATTGATTGCTTCTCATACGTACCTTGACTGGGGGGCTCCATCCCAGCCAGTGACCCCTTGCTCAGTGACATTGGACTCAAACCAGTGATCTTGGGTTTCAAGCCAGCAACCTTTGAGCTCAAGCCAGCAACCATGGGATCATGTCTATGATACCATGCCCAAGCTGGGAACTCCGTGCTCAAGCTGGCAACCTTGGGTTTTGAACCTGGGTCCTTCGTGTCCCAGGTTGATGCTCTATCCACTGTGCCACCACTACTGGTCAGGTGAGGTTTTTTCTTCATTTTATTCTAGGAATACTGACATACAGAGAGAGTTAAAGATACAAAAGACTAGCTTATTATTTTCCTTCTTTCCATAGAACTTCCTTTGTTTGTTGACACTCCCAAAGCAGGAGCAATTTAAACTTTCTGTTTTTTAAATGGGAATATTTAGAAATGTGTATGTGATTCTAATAGTAATTTTTTTAAAAAAAATTATTTATTGATTTGAAAGAGAGAGAGAAAGAGAGAGAGAGGAAGGGAGAAAGAGAGACAGAAACATTGGTCTGTTCCTGGATGTGCCCTGACCGGAGATCGAACCGGCAACCTCTGTGCTTTGGAGTGAAGCTCTAACCAAATGAGCTGTCTGGCCAGAGCTTCTTTTTATGGAATTTTATGGTTTTCAAAGTGTTTTCTCATATGTTCTCCTTGATCATCACAACCACCATGTAATGTTGACATATGCATTTTGTCATGAATGTGTTAATATTTGGGTTAATAAAATTTGTTCTCAATAATATTATATATTAGTAGAGTTTTATTTTCCCAGAATCAGTTATTAATTTAATTTTTCTTTTAAACATAATTTTTATGCAGGTTCTTGAATTAGTGTTGGAGAACTTTGTTTATCCGTGGTACAGGTATGTTCTTTCTATAAAGCCTTTTTCCTTTGGTATAGTGTATACCATTAAGTGAAATGTGCTAATCATATGTTTTAGTGTAGGCTAAGATTTCTTGACTTTGGCATGATAGAAATTTTAGGCCAAGAAATTCTTTGTTCTGGGGTGTTGTACTATGCACTAAAGGATAGTTAGCAGTACCCTGGCATTTCCCCACTAGATAATAGTAGCAGCCTCTCTTCCTCCTAATTGTGACCACCAAAAATATCTTTAGAGATTGCTAAATGTTAGCTGGGAGGTGTAATTGGCCCCAGTTAATAACCACTGATGTAATCAATCAATAGTTTAGTGCAGGGGTCGGGAACCTATGGCTTGCAAGCCAGATGTGGCTCTTTTGATGGTTGCATCTGGCTTGCAGACAAATATTTAATAAAAAAATAATAACGTTAAAAATATAAAACATTCTCATGTATTACAATCCATTCATTTACTACTGCTCATGTTCATGGTTACGGATGGCTGGAGCCAATCACAGCTGTCCTCCGAGACAACACCAAATTTTTATTGGATAATAAGTAACATACATGGGTTGTTGTGAGGTCAGGAAGTAAACTTCCCTCCTTTTAATCAAGTAGTCATCTAGCTAATTGAAAAACCCTTTTGACGAAGAAGATGGCTAAAAGGAACAAAAAATGAGAAGTATCGTACTTTTCAGCAGGAGTGGACAGAGGAATTTGCCTTTGTGGAGAGAGCAGGTTCTGCAGCGTGTCTAATATGCAATGATAAAATTGCACCAATGAAACGGTCAAATATAAAGTGGCACTTCGACACACGCCATACTACATTTGCATCGAAATATCCATCAGGGGACAGCAGGAAGAAAGCATGTCAAGAGCTACTGTACAGAGTGCAAGCTAGTCAGCAACTCGGTGTTTGGACCCAACAAGGTGACTAGAATTTGGCTAGCTTTGCTGGTGCTTTAGCAGTTGTGAGAAATGGAAAGCCATTCACAGATGGGGGAGTATGCCAAAACATTCATGCTTGATGTTGCCAATGAACTTTTTGATGACTTTTCGGATAAAGACAAGATAATCAAACAAATAAAAGACATACCTGTTAGTAAGAACTGTTCACGATTGTACCATCATGATGGCAAATCAAATTGAGGCAACACAAGTGAAGGACATAAATGTAGCACCATTCTTTTCTCTCACTTTGTATGAGTCGGCAGAAGTAAGCCATTTATCCCAGTTCAGTGTGATTTCAAGGTATGTTGTCAGTGACACACTATGTGAGGAAAGTCTTGCTGTTTTGCCTATGAAAGAGACAACAAGAGGGGAGGATTTATTCAAATTTTTCACTGAGTTCACTAAAGAAAAATATCTACCGATGGATAAACTTATTTTGGTGTGTACTGATGGTGCTCCCTGCATGGTGGGGAAAAACAGAGGATTCATAGCGCTTCTTCGTGAACATGAAAAGACCCATCCTAAATTTTCACTGCATCCTACATCAGGAGGCGCTTTGTGCTCAGATGTGTGGTGAGTAGCTTGGTGAGGTGATGTCGCTGGTCATTGGGGTGGTCAACTTTATTGTTGCCCGAGCTTTAAATGATTGCCAGTTTAAAACACTGCTGGATGAAGTTGGGAATAATTATCCTGGCCTGCTTCTACACAGTAATGTACGTTGGTTGTCTAGAGGGAAGGTGCTCAGCCGTTTCACGGCTTGTCTGACCAAAATCTGGACTTTTCTTGAAATGAAAAACATCGAGCATCCTGAGTTAGCTAACACTGAGTGGCTCCTGAAGTTCTACTATCTCATGGACGTGACTGAACATCTGAACCAGCTCAATGTGAAAAGGCATTGGAAATAGTCTTATCCCTTCAATAAGCAGTGTTTGCATTTGAAAAACAATCTAGAACTCTTCATCGGCGACATTGAAACAGGTCATTTACTACACCAGGTCATTTACTACACTTTGAAAAACTGGAGAGTTTAAAGATGCATGCACAGCAAGTGACCCTGCTCAACATCTTGATACTCAGCGCGCTTTGGAGAATTTTGTGAACACACTCGTCTTTTTAAGTTCATCACCCATCCACATGAGTGTGCAGTGGACAGCGTCGACCTGAGTTACAACCCTGGTGTCTCCGTCAGAGATTTTGAGCTACAAGCTGCTGACCTGAAGGCCTCAGACATGTGAGTGAGTAAGTTTAAGTCACTGAATGAAGATTTGGAAAAACTTGCAGGACAGCAAGCAGAGTTGGCGAGCAAACACAAGTGGAGAGAAATGAAAAAACTTCAGCCCGCGGACCAGCTGATTGTCAAAACTTGGAACGTGCTTTCCGTGACATACCACACACTGCAGCGTGTGAGTATTGCTGTACTGACAATGTTTGGCTCTATGTGCCTGCATGAAGCTTAACCTCACCACCCATCAACCAGACTACAAAGCCATCAGCAAAACCATGTAGCACCAGAAGTCGCATTAATGGTAAGAAGTACTTTATTGATTAGAAGTACATCATTGGTTAGCAACAGCATAATAACGTTATTAAAAAGAATTCAGAGACTTATTGTACTTTAAAAGTGTTGGTCTTACATAAAATGCACACATTTACTTGTATTTAGTGTTAAACATATTGTGTGGCTCTCACGGAATTACATTTTAAAATATGTGGCATTCATGGCTCTCTCAGCCAAAAAAGGTTCTCGACCCCTGGTTTAGTGAAAGAGGAAAAAAACCTAGGCCGCTTTTTGAAAGAAAAATAACTTGTAGAATTTTTTATGATCCCTAAATATAATGAATGATTTAATATTTTGTATGCACTTTTTATATTTGAAATAATTGTACATTTAGAAGACAAAGACATTCAGATGTTTCATTAAATTAAAATATAATTTTGAGAGACTCCTGGAATAGTAAGAGTTTTTTTTCAAAGTAACTTTATTTTTTGTATTTGCTATGGATATATAAATGCCCTATTTTTTTACAGAATATAGTAAATATGCTAAATCTAAAAAAATATAGTTTGAAAATTATAAATTCAAGTTGTAATTTAAATACTTGTTTTCTTATATAAGCATTATATATTTATTTACATTATTTGAACACTTATACCTCTGTGACTTATAAATGTAATATTTAATGATGTCTATCCAAATTTTATATTGAGAATATATTTTGAATTTTCTAATTAAAAATGCTAGTAGTTAACACTATAGAATTAATCTATAGTGTGTTAAAAAAATTCAATACCCAGTTTGTCATATTTTCCTGAAAAGTTATGTAAATTAATTTCTAATTTTGGATTCTGTCTTAATATGGGGTATTTGCCGTTTAAATGAAGATAATGGTGAGAGGCTTTTCGTAAAATAATTCCTGTTATAAAGGCTTTCTGCCCCCCAAACCCTACATTATGGTTCTTCAGACATAAAATCTATCTGTATTTCTAAATGTTAAAGTATGTATTTTTTTCCTTAGTATAGCTTGATGCTGTAATACTATCTTTCCTGAGGTTAAAAGTGAAAAACATGGTTGGTAAAAATTTCTTCCTTACTCTACCGAGTGACTTAACAGTGCCATCTTCAAGTTCAGGATATTACCACTATACATACTTTTCTTTCTTACTTTGGTTAGGGAAGTATCCCATTATTTCTAGGGAAGTATCCCATTATTTCTAGGGACTTCAAGACTTAAAGAAAATGAAAAATAGCTCCACAGAAGAAGGGTGTCAAAAATTTCTGTTTACAAATGTTTGAATTTCATGCCCTGGCTGGTTGGCTCAATGGTAGAGCATTGGCCCAGGGTGTGGAATTCCCAGGTTCAATTCCCAGCCAGGGCATATAGGAGAAGCGCCCATCTGCTTCTCTACCCTACCCCCTCTCCTTTCTCTGTATTTCTCTCTTCTCCTCCCGTAGCCAAGGCTTCATTGGAGCAAAATTGGCCCTGGTGCTGAGCATGGCTCCATGGCCTCCGCCTCAGGCGCTAGAATGGCTCCTGTTGCAATGGAGCATCGCCCCCTAGTGGGCTTGCCGGCTGGATCCCAGTTGGGCACATGCGGGAATCTGTCTCTGCGTCCCTGCTTCTCACTTCAGAAAAAAAAGTGTGAATTTCAGTTTCTTCTTTTCAAAGAAAACACTTTATTTTTAAATTTGGAATTAGTTTATATTATTAGTCTTTATATATATATTTTTTTCTTTCTTTTTTCACAGGGACAGAGAAAGAGTCAGAGAGAGGGATAGATAGGGACAGACAGACAGGAATGGAGAGAGATGAGAAGCATCAATCATCAGTTTTTCGTTGCGACATGTTAGTTGTTCATTGATTGCTTTCTCATATGTGCCTTGACCGCAGGCCTTCAGCAGACTGAGTAAACCCTTGCTGGAGCCAGGGACCTTGGGTCCAAGCTGGTGAGCTTTTTTGCTCAAGCCAGATGAACCTGCACTCAAGCTGGCAACCTCGGGGTCTCAAACCTGGGTCCTCCACATCCCAGTCTGATGCTCTATCCACTGTGCCACCGCCTGGTCAGGCAGTCTTTATATTTTTTAAACTAATTTAAAATTGTATATAATTTAATTCTATTGCTTCTCTATAAGTATTCCTTATTTTATTTGTTACAAATTTCATTGATGATGCTTAGAAAATGATCTTGGTATTGTAAAAATATTACTACAAAAACTATTCCTAAGTACATACGGATGTCTACAGTGAAATATCTATTACAGCTTGGTTAGTAGTGATTGTCTTGGTACTAGAATTAGGGGAGATGTTTATTTTCTTCTCTGTATATTTATTTATTTTATTAAGTGAGAAAAGGGGAGATAGTGAGGCAGACTCCCGTGTGCACGACCGGGATCCACCCGGCATCCCCTTCTGGGGCCAGAACAGTGGTTCTTAACCTTTTTTGAGGTACCGATTGCACCAGTTTCATATGCACATTCACCGAACCCTTCTTTAGTGATAAATAAAATAGGATTTTTTTTTTGCAAATTCAAGACATAGGTATATGTTTTTTTACTGGTGCACAAAATGAGCCATGCATGAACATCACCTTGTTCAAAGAACAAAACCAGCAAAGTGCATGAACTCACAACAAATTACGGTATTACTTTATTCTGGCCTCCGTGGCAGAGGCTTCTCCGAACCCCTGAGACCAACTCATCGATCCCCTAGGGTTCGATAGAACCCAGGTTAAGAACCACTGGGCCAGAAGAAGCGCGAATATTTCTAGTGCCTGAGGCTGATGCATTTGGACCAGCCTAGCCATTCTCAGTGTCCAGGGCCAGACTTGAACCAATCTTAAGCCACTGGTTTCAGGAGGGGAAGAGGGAAAGATGGGGAGAGGGAAAGGGAGAAAAGCAGATGGTAGCTTCTCCTATGTGTTTGATTCCTGACCAGGAATCAAACGCAAGACGTTCACACGCCTGGCTGATGCTCTATCTGCTAAGCCACCGACCAGGGCCTGTGTTGATCCTTTATTCTGTAATGTAATGCATTATTTGTTAAGAAATAAAAGAAAAATAACATAAGTAAATGGAATAAAACAGGAAGCTGTAGTCTTTCCTTGGTTTCTATAAAGTAAAGCTCTGTATTTCTCTGAACTGCTAAATGCTTGTTTTTCTCCTCAATTGAAGGGATGTAACAGATGATGAGTCCTTTGTTGATGAATTGAGGATTACATTACGGTTTTTTGCATCTGTTGTAATTCGAAGGATTCACAAGGTATATGTTTATAATGAGAAATTTGGAAATTTGAGGCTTTATGATTACTAATGAGAGTTTTAAAAATCTTATATTTACTTTATCCTATAATGTATGTATTTTTTTCACATTTTTTAAAATGAAAGATGAATCGATCACTTGATTAATTGACCAGTTTTACTTTAATACTTTGATATCTTGGTTTGTGGCAATTAGAAATGAAAAGACAACTACAAGAGAAACAGCCATGTTTCATTCTGATGAATTTACAGTGTAAATGGTAATAATTATGATCTACTTTTTAAAAATGTGTTTGTTCCATATTTTGTGTATGTTGGGTCTTTGCCTATAGATATTCTTATAATGTGTTGGCTGTAGACGCATATACTTGTGTACTGTCTTGTCCATTCAATAGAATTGAACATAATGACAATAATTGGTATATAATATCTTTGCCATTAGTAAATAAAGATAAATCTTGTTAAATGTTGCTACACCTATTCAAGAATGAACAATACAATCAACCACTGTAGAAAAGATATGCAGCCCTGGCTGGGTGGTTCAGTAGATAAAGCTTCTCCTGTTGCCCTGAGGTTGCAGGTTTGATCACTGATCAGTGCATGTACAAGAAGCAGTCAATGAGAGTGCACAACTAAATGGAACAACTAAGTATAACTTTAAGTTTATGCTTCTCTCTCTTTCTTTCTTCCTTCCCCTTCCTCTTTCTTTCTCTCTCAAATCAAGGGGAAAAAAAGATTTACTCTCTTAAAAAAAACGATATGCAAAAAATGTGAATAAGAAAAATATAAAATGGCCAGTGAATATTTGAAACTGTTGTCCTATCAATATAGTTTTTTAATAAAATAGCATACTTTTGCCTATCAGATTCAGAAAGACAAAAAAGAGTGATAATATCTAGCTAGTAATGATGAATGTGGGGAACCAAGCAAAGCAAGTACAAATCAAGTTGGTATCATTCTTATGCTGGAAGGCAGTTTGGGAATTTTTATTAGAAGATTTAAAAATATTTATACTCCACAATTTAATTCCATTGTTTAATAATGTATTTTAAAGAAATAATCAGTATAGTACATGCCAATTATAGAATCCTCTCCAGCCATGGAAAATCATTTTGTAGAATAGAACTTATTTCCATGGGAAATTATCATATATATTCAAGTGGAAGGGGCTGAAAATAACATGCGGCATTAAATTTTTAAAATTTTATGTTTAGAGTATGTTTATTAAAGCTGGGGGCAGTGAAACAAGAAAGAGCTTTGGGGTAGAAGCAGTAGGAGAGCCTGTGCGGGGCTGCTTTGGCCCCCTGGAAAGTCAGAGAAAAGGGGGCTTTGGAGACACAATTGGGGTTAGCCCTGGAGGAGCTGCAGCTGCCCATTGCTTCTCTAATTGCAAGTTTCCTGGGACCCTTAGAGTAGGAGCCGCATGCCTGAGATGGAAGAAAGGTGTGACGTGCTCCAAGGAGGGAGTGCATTCTACACGTGGCATTTTTCTGTTTTGAAAACAAGGCTTACATATTAAAGCTTCTTAGTGTGGCCTGACCTGTGGTGGCGCAGTGGATAAAGCGTCGACCTGGGAACACTGAGGTCGCCAGTTCAAAACCCTGCACTGGTCTGGTCAAGGCACATATGGGAGTTGATGCTTCCAGCTCCTCCCCCCTTTCTCTCTTTCTCTCTCTCTCTCTCTCTGTGTCTCCTCTCTAAAATGAATAAAATAAAAATAAAATAAATAAAGCTTCTTAGTGTGTATATTAAGGTCCTCTTTATCTTTATTACTGTTAGCCCTTGTTATGGTGGTGAGTTGATGCTGATATTTGGTTCTTTCTGTGAATTTCTTTCTATTCACAATTTATTTATTTATTTTTGCATTGAGCATTTGCCATTTTTGTAAACAGAAAAAATGTTGATAAATAATAATTATACTGTAAAAAGCCATCAATTATACTACTTAAAGATTCTGAGGCACTTATAGTAGACTATTTAAGCAGAATAAAAGATTTGGTAAGAAATATATATCAATTGGTTGATGATAAGCCATTTAATTTATAACTTAGAATAAGTCACGAAAATTAATTGATCAAAAAGCTGACTCATTATGGTCAATTCTCCTATAGATAGTAATAGAAAAATTCTACTATGTTAGGCCTGGAGATAGCCTGGTGATTTTAAACTCACAACACCTACTTGGAGTATGCTATATGTTTTTTGTTTGTTTGTTTGTTTTTGGTAACAGTTTTATTGAGATATACTTTATAAGCCTTACAGTTCATTTATTTAAGGTGTACAACTCAGTTGATTTTAGAATATTCCTAGAGTTAATGCACTCATCACCACAATTAATTTTAGAGCATTTTTATCACCACAAAACAGACCTTGTACCCGTTAGCCATAAACATTGTTCCCCCTTCCTGTTAACCAGCCACCAGTCTATTTTCTGTTTCTGTAGATTTGCCCATTCTGGACTGTTTAACTTAGCATAATGTTTTTAAGGTTTATTAATGTTGTCTGTCATGTTATAGCACGGTAGCATGTGTATCTGTACATTATTCTTTTTAATGTCTGAATAATATTTCAGTGTATGGATATGCCACATTTTGTTTATTTGTCCTTCAGTTGGACCTTTGGATTGTTTTTACTTTTTGGCTGTTATGAATAATGGTACCAGGGCATTTGTGTACAAATTTTTCTTGGTAGTGGGAAGATACATGTTTTTATTTGTCTTAGCTATATACCTAGGATCATAATTGTTGGGTCAAATGGTTTAACTTTTTGAGGAACTGCTAGACCACTTTCCAAAGCACCATTTTACAGTCCCACCAGTGTTTAAGGGCTCTGATTTCTCCATATCCATACCAGAACTAGTTGTTATCTCACTTTTTTTTTTTTTTTTTAGTGAGAGAGACAGGGACAGACAGCAGACAGAAAGGAAGAGAGATAAGCATCAACTCGAAGGTGCGGCACTGTAGTTCATTGATTGCTTCTCTTACATGCCTTGACCAGGGGTGGGGCTCCTGCTGAGCCAGTGACCCATTGCTTAAGACGGTGACCATGGGGTCATGTTGATGATCCCACACTCAAGCCAGTGACCCTATGCTAAAACTGGTGACCCTGCACTCAAGCCAGTGACCTCAGGGTCCCAGGTTGATGTTTTATTCACGCTCCATCACCAGTCAGGCAATCATTTGCCCATTTTTACATGGATTTTCTTTTTATTATTGCATTATAAGTTCACTGTGTAGTTTCGATATAAGTCAATTATCAGATATGATTTGCAATATTTTCTGTGTTATGCTATGTGTTTTATTTTATCTGTATCACTATTCTGGGAGATAACCTATTTAATAAAACTTTAGTAACTTTGTCAAAGTGTCATAGGTAGTTAATGGGCAAAACATAAGGCCTGGACCATGTTATTACTAGTACAGTGTTCTAGTCCGATACCATTACCTGAATAATGTAAGTTGGCAGTTTGGGGATAATAAAAGCAAAGAATCATTTAAGGTCCACAGATTTTTTCTTTTTTAAAATTAAAGTTTAGTGAAATACCCATTATTTTTCCATTTTGATTCTGACCTGAAGTCTTAAAATGGGACTTATTCATATATGAAAATTTTTATGAGTGTTCTCAGAAGACAATATTTTATAAAATCTTTGAAAGCTAAAAGATGTTTTTTATTTGATAAATATGAGAATACAATCATTGAGTACCAAGAGGCCAGGGATAAATGAAGAGTAATGTTATTTTGCAACAAGGCATACTAGTAACAAAAATAAACCCTCACATTGAATGTCTTTTACATAGCTGAAAGATATATGTAAACTGCTCTGGGTTTTATTAGTAAATTACTAAAAATTGGAAGTTTATGATTCATCATACTTGCTAGATCTATCAGCCTTGATTTGTTTTTCTTAATACGGAATTTAAAAAGAATTGAGAAGCTAACACAAATCTTAATTCTTAGTGATGCAATTTTCTCATTATGCTTTTGATAAAGGGAAAATATAATATGCTGAGTTTTGTGGTAGAAAATAAGCCTGTCCAATGTCAAAGTCCAATAAATATGCTTTTTGGTGATTTATTTCTTTGCAATTTATTGTTTTAGATATTTTACTTTTTTTTCTTTTATGTGTGCTCATTTAAGCCCTCAACACTTTCAGTAACCTACCACAGTCTCTAGTTTCTTGCCTTTATATTGAAAAATGTCTATGGGGAATGATGAAACTTAATGTTATTGTAAAATAAAAGGCTTTCATGTATCGTGGGGTTTTTTTTGTTTTTTTTTTTTTGCAAGGGATTGAGATTGGGAGAGAGGCACAGGCAGGGACAGACAGACAGGAAGGGAGAGGGATGAAAAGCATCAACTCATAGTTGCAGCACCTGAGTTGTTCATTGATTTCTTTCTCATAGGTGCCTTGACTGGGGGGTTCCAGCCAAGCCCAGTGACCTCTTGCTCAAGGCAGCAACATAAGGCTCAAACCAGTGACCTTGGGCTTCAAGCCAGTTATCTTTGGGCTCAAGCCAGTGTCTTTTGGGCTCAAACCAGCAACCATGGGGTTGTGTCTATGATCCTACGCTCAAGCCGGTAAATTTAAGCTCAAGCTGAATGAGCCCGTGCTTAGAAAGCTTTCATATACCTTTTTTTTTTTTAGATTTTAGTTATTCAATTTTAGAGAGAAAGAGAGAGAGTGGTGGGGGGAGGAGCATCAACTCCCATATGTGCCTTGACCAGGCAAGCCCAGGGTTTCAAAGCCCAGGGTTTCAAACCAGCGACCTCAGTGTTCCAGGTCTACGCTTTATCCACTGCACCACCACAGGTCAGGCACTTTCATAAATCTTTTTCTTTTTATTATTATTATTAATTTTAACGGGGTGACACCAATAAATCAGGGTACATATGTACAATGAAAACATCTCCAGATTATCTTATCACTCAATTGTGTTGCATACCCGTCACCCAAAATCAAATTGTTCTCTGTCACCTTCTATCTGGTTTTCCCTATGCCCTTCCCCTCATCCCTATCCCATCGTCCCTTCCCTCCCCCCATCCCGTAACCACCACTCTCTTGTCCATGTCTCATAGTCTCACTTTTATGTCCCACCTATGTATGAAATCATGCTGTTCTCAGTTTTTTTTTCTGATTTACTTATTTCACTCCGTATAATGTTATCAAGGTCCATCCATTTTGTTGTAAATGATCCGATGTCACCATTTCTTATGGCTGAGTAGTGTTCCATAGTATATATGTACCAAAGCTTTTTAATCCACTCGTCTTCTGACGGACACTTGGGCTGTTTCCAGATCTTCGCTATTGCAAACAATGCTGCCACGAACATGGGGGCACATTTCTTCTTTTCGAACAGTGCTATGGTGTTCTTAGGGTATACTCCTATAAGTGGGATAGCTGGGTCAAAAGGCAGTTCGACTTTTAATTTTTTGAGGAATCTCCAAACTGTTTTCCACAGTGGCTGCACCAGTCTGCATTCCCACCAACAGTGCAGGAGGGTTCCCTTTTCTCCACATCCTCTCCAGCACTTGTTCTGTGTTGTTTTGCTGATGAGTGCCATTCTGACTGGTGTGAGGTGATATCTCATTGTGGTTTTAATTTGCATTTCTCTAATGATTAGTGATGTTGAGCATTTTTTCATATGCCTATTGGCCATCTGTATGTCCTCTTTGGAGAAATTTCTATTAATTTCTTTTGCGCATTTTTTGATTGGATTGTTTGTCTTCCTGGTGTTGAGTATTATAAGTTCTTTATAAATTTTGGTTATTAACCCCTTATCAGACATGCTGTCGAATATGTTCTCCCATTGTGTCGTTTGTCTTTTTTTATTCTATTCTTATTGTCTTTAGCTGTGTAAAAACTTTTTAGTTTGATATAGTCCCATTTGTTTATCTTGCCTTTTATTTCATTTGCCCGTGGAGATAAATCGGCAAATATATTGCTGCTACAGATGTCGGAGAGCTTGCTGCCTATGTTTTCTTCTAAGATGCTTATGGTTTCACGGCTTACGTTTAAGTCTTTTATCCATATTGAGTTTGTTTTTGTGAACGGTGTAAGTTGATGGTCTAGTATCATTTTTTTGCAGGTAGATGTCCAATTTTCCCAACACCATTTGTTAAAGAGGCTGTCTTTATTCCATTGTATGTTCTTTCCTCCTTTGTCAAATATCAGTTGTCCATAAAGGTGTGGGTTTATTTCTGGACTCTCTGTTCTGTTCCACTGATCTATGTGCCTGTTCTTATGCCAGTACCAGGCTGTCTTGAGTACAATGGCCTTGTAGTAAACCTTGATATCCGGAAGAGTGATACCTCCTGCTTTATTTTTTTTTTTAAGATTGCTGAGGCTCTTCGTGTTCTTTTTTGGTTCCATATAAATTTTTGGAATATGTGTTCTATATCTTTGAAGTATATCATTGGTATTTTAATTGGTATTGCATTGAATTTATAAATTGCTTTGGGTAATATAGACATTTTAATAATGTTTATTCTTCCTAGCCATGAGCACGGTGTATGCTTCCACTTGTTTGTATCTTCCTTGATTTCTTTTATCAATGTTTTATAATTTTCCGAGTACAAGTCCTTAACCTCCTCGGTTAAATTTACTCCTAGGTACTTTATTTTTTTGGCTGCAATAGTGAAGGGGATTGTTTCCTTAATTTCTTTTGCTGACAGTTCATTGTTGGTATATAGAAATGCCTCTGATTTCTGAGTATTAATTTTATATCCTGCCACCTTGCTGAATTCATTTATAAGGTACAGTAGTATTTTGACTTAGACTTTAGGGTTTTCTATATACAGTATCATATCATCTGCAAATAATGACAGTTTTACTTCTTCTTTTCCAATTTGGATGCCTTTTATTTCTTCTTCTTGTCTGATTGCTGTAGCTAGGACTTCCAGAACTATGTTGAATAAGAGTGGTGAAAGGGGACACCCTGCCTGGTTTCTGATATTAAGGGGATTGCTTTTAATTTTTGTCCATTTAGTATGATGTTTGCTGTCGGTTTGTTGTAGATGGCCTTTATCATGTTAAGGAATGTGCCTTGTATTCCCACGTTACTGAGAGTTTTGAGCATGAATGGGTGCTGGATTTTATCAAATGCCTTTTCTGCATCTATTGAAATTATCATGTGATTTTTGTCCTTCCTTTTGTTTATGTGATGAATCACATTGATTGATTTGCGAATATTGAACCAGCCTTGCCTCTCCAGAATAAATCCCACCTGATCATGGTGTATGATCTTTTTCATATATTGCTGGATCCGGTTGGCTAATATTTGTTGAGAATTTTAGAGTCTAAATTCATCAGGGATATAGGCCTCTAATTTTCTTTCTTTGTGTTGTCTTTGCCCGCTTTGGGGATCAGAATTATGCTCGCCTCATAAAAGGAGTTTGGAAGTCTTCCTTCCTCTTGAATTTTTTGAAATAGCTTGAGGAGAATAGGAGTTAGTTCTTTGAATTTTTGATAGAATTCACTTGTGAAGCCATCAGGCCCAGGACTTTTCTTTTTTGGGAGTTTTTTGATAACTGAATCGATCTCATTTGTTGTAATTGGTCTGTTTAGGTGTTCTGATTTTTCCAGATTGATTTTTGGAAGATTAAATGATTCAAGAAATTTGTCCATTTTACCTAGGTTGTCTAATTTTTTGGCATAGAGTTCTTCATAGTATTTTCTTACAATGCTTTGTATTTCTGTTCTGTCTGTTGTTATTTCTCCACTGTCCTTTCTAATTTTATTTATTTGAGTCCTCTCTTTTTCTTGGTTAGTCTAGTTAAAGGTTCATCAATCTTGTTTACCTTTTCAAAGAACCAGCTTCTGGTTTCATTGATCCTCTGTATTGTTTTCTTCGCCTCTATGTCATTTATTTCTGCTCTGATCTTTATTATTTCCTTCCTTCTACTTGTCCTGGGTTTTATTTGCTGTTGTTTTTCTAGTTCTTTTAGATGCAGGGTCAGGTTGCTTATTTGAGCTTTTTCTAGCTTCTTATAATATGCCTGTAGTACAATGAACTTCACTCTCAGTACTGCTTTTGCTGTGTCCCATAAATTTTGAGTTGATGTATGCTCATTATCATTTGTTTCTAGAAACTTTTTTATTTCTTCTTTGATCTCATTGTTAATCCATTCATTATTTAATATCATGCTATTTAGTTTCCAAGTGTTTGAATATTTTTCAGTTTTTATTTTTTGGTTAATTTCTAGTTTTATGGCATTGTGATCAGAGAAAATGCTTGATATGATTTCAATCTTCTTGAATTTATTAAGACCATTTTTGTGTCCTAACATGTGGTCTATCTTAGAAAACGTACCATGAGCGCTTGAGAAGAATGTATATTCTACTGCTTTAGGGTGAAAATTCTGAAGATATCTATCAAATCAAGTTGATCTAATGTATCTTTTAAGTCTGCTGTTTCTTTATTAATTTTCTTTCTTGAGGATCTATCCAGTGTTGTTAGTGGGGTATTGAAATCCCCTACTATGATAGTATTGATGTTAATCTCGCCCTTTATATCCATCAAAGTCTCCTTTATGTATGTCAAGGCTCCTATATTTGGTGCGTAGATATTTATAATAGTTATATCTTCCTGTTGAATTGTTCCCTTTATCATTATGTAGTGTCCTTCTTTATCTCTTACTACAGCCTTTGTTTTAAAGTCCATTTTGTCAGCTATAAGTACTGCTACCCCAGCTTTTCATTTCCATTTGCATGAAATATTTTTTTCCATCCTTTTACCTTCAGTCTATGTGCATCTTTTGTTTTAAGGTGTGTCTCTTATAGACAGCATATGTATGGGTCCTGTTTCTTTATCCACGCAGCTACCCTATGTCTTTTGATTGGATCATTTAATCTATTTACATTTAAGGTTAATATTGATATGTAGTTGTTTATTGCCATTTTATTCTTTTTTTTTTTTTAAATGGAAAGCTTTTTTTTTTATTTCTTTTTATTTTATTTATTTTAGAGAGGAGACACAGAGTGAAAGAGAGAGAGAGAGAGAGAAAGGGGGGAGGAGCTGGAAGCATCAACTCCCATATGTGCCTTGACCAGACCAGTGCAGGGTTTTGAACTGGCGACCTCAGTATTCCCAGGTCGACGCTTCGTCCACTGCGCCACCACAGGTCAGGCACGCCATTTTATTCTTTAAAGCTGTATTCTTCTTTTGCTATATTCTTTCCTCCCTTTAAACTGTTCACAACAGGCCCCTTAGTATCTCTTGCAGACTTGGTTTGGTTTTAATGAATTCCTAGAGGCTTTCTTTGTCTGGGAAGCTCTTTATTTTTCCTTCAATTTTAAATGTTAGCCTTGCTGGATAAAGTAGTCTTGATTGTAGGTTCTTATTCTACATTACTTTGATTATATCTTGCCATTTCCTTCTGGCCTCAAGTGTTTTTGTTGAGAAGTCTGATGTCATCCTTATGGGGGCTCCTTTGTAGGTGATAGCCCTTTTTTTTCTCTAGCAGCTTTTAAATTTTTTTCTTTATCCATTAACTTTGGTATTTTAACTATGATGTGTCTTGGTGTAGATCTTTTTGGGTTTCTCTTTAATGGAGTTCTGTGTGCTTCTTGAACATGTGGAATGTTTCCCAGCCTTAATTTAGGGAAGTTTTCTGCTATGATTTGATTGAACAAAGTTTCCATTTCCTGTCCTGTCTCCTCTTCTTCAGGCACCCCTATGATGTGAATGTTGTTTCTCTTCAGGTTGTCACAGAGCTTCCTTAGAGTTTTCTCACATATTTTGAGTCTCTTCCTTTTTCTTCTCTGCTTCTGTGCCTTTGTTTATTGTGTCCTCTAACTCGCTGATTCGATCCTTAGTGTGATTCATCCTGCTTTTAATTCCTTCCATTGTGGTCTTCAGTTCTGATACTGTATTTGTCATTTCTGTCTGATTCTTTTTTATTATTTCAATTTCATTTTTTATACTTGTTATCTCTTTATTTAGGTGTTCATAATGACTATCCATTGTTGCTCTAATTTCTTTGAACATCCTAACTATCATTATTCTAAATTCTGCTTCTGGTAATTTAGTTATATCTGGTTCATTCAGGTCCTTCTCTGGGGATTTCTCTTGATTCATTTGGTTTGCATTCCTCTGCCTGCCCATTTTGTCTGTTTATAAGCAAGTTGTGGCCACTGGAGTCCAGTAGGTGTTGACTTTGTGTTCTCTAGGTGTGGTCTGTCTGCAGTCCCGCCACTGCCTCTGCCACAGCCTAGGGTGGTTGGGTATGGGCGTTGCCAGTGCCGGCCCACTGCGGCTGTTGCTGTGATTTCCGCCTCTCCTCCGCGGGAGGGGCTGTCACTCAAGCCAAAAGCCTCAGCACCAAGGGTAGAGGTGAGCACCTTTGCTCAGCTGCGGTCCCAGCCTGTTTCCAGACTTCCGCCCAGCACTCGCGGTTAGAGCCTGCTCGCCACAGTTTCGCGGGTTGGGCGGGGCTTTTGACGTGCTCTCATCTGTGAGCCCTTGCCCCTCTCTCGAGGCCAGGGTCCTCCTGTGCAGGGTCACAAACTGCGGTTTATTGGGCTGGTCTTGCGTGCGCTCAGCTGCGGACTTCCGCTGTTGGGATCTTCCCCGCCCTCGCGTTCAGAGCCACCTCGCGCACGCAGGATGGCAAACCGCGGTTTATTGTGCTGGGCGTGTTTGCTGGTGTGAGCTCAGCCGCGAGCTTCCGTTCGTCCAGAGGTCTACCCCCCCCACCCCCGTTGGGAGCCAGCTCGCGCATGCAGAATGGCAAACCGAGGTTTTTCTGGCCGGACGGGGCTGATAGTGTGAGCTCAGCCGTGAGCACCCGCCCATCCCTGTTCCTAGCCCCATCCCCACGGTCAGGGCTGGCTTGCACAGGGTTGCAGAGCAGATCTCTGTCCGTTCCTGGCCTCCTGCTTTTCCCCCCCGCAGGTGGTGTCACAGGCGGGCCGCAACTGCCGGATCACTTTCGCACGTCCCTTCCGCCCCTGATGGGCTAGACCGATCTCACACTGGCTTGGCCTCCACCCACGCCAACAGAGCCGCGTTTCAGCGTCCTGCCGCCACCATACTCTTTAGCAACCCTCAGCAGAGTAGGAAAGGCCCTAACACTCCATACTGTAGATCTGGGAGCTCCCTCCCTCCACGCAGCTCTGCTCTAATTGCAGCGGGAGAGCTTGTTTGGCTAGTGTCCTGTCTCCCTTTGCTAGTATTGCTAGTTCCAGGGGAAATATTTGTTTTCGATTAGGGAGGTGACGTAGTCCAGGGGATAGGGTGGCTGTTCCTCAGAATGTTTGTCCCTGTTCCTTCAGTCCACATTCTCTTCCCACTGCTCTGGTTCTCTCCTCTGTCCCTGTTCCCCGGAGCCCCAGGTGCGTGGTTGTGAGAGAGGTTTTCTGCAACTTTCATAAATCTTAAAACCAGAATTTATTTTGTAAGCTGAAGGATAAAGTTCATTTTCAGGTAACTATAGTAAACATAAGTTTATAATCTCAAAGGAATAATAAGTTCCTTGAGGTTTTTCCTTGAATGCATTTAAAACACATTAAGGAGTGTCACCTCTGGTGGCACAGTGGATGAAGCGTGGACCTGGAATGCTGAGGTTGTGGGTTCGAAACCCTGGGCTTGCCTGGTTAAGGAGCATATGGGAAGCAATTACTACGAGTTGATGCTTCCTACTTTTTTCCTTCACCCACCCACACACCATTTCTCTCTCTCTCTCTCCTCTCTAAAATCAATAAATAAAATATTAAAAAAATAATAAAATGAGGCAATGTCATGAATAAAGGTATTTTGTGAGAAAATTTTAGTATTTAGGGTAAGCATGTTAAGATTTTCTTTACTGTGGTAGAAAATTCTCTAAAGTTACAGTTAGTATGATCTAAGAATATAAAATGCTTTTTAAATTTTTTGAAAGATTCCAAATGATACCTATAACTTTGAAGACCATATGTTCCAATAGCTTAAAAAATATCTTGTTCTGCCATTGTAACTTAGTGATAATTATTATTAAATTTTTATTTTTATGTTGAATTTTTCTAGGTTGATATTCCGTCTATTATAACCAAGAAATTATTAAAAGCAGCAATGAAGCATATAGAAGTGATAGTTAAAGCCAGTCAGAAAGGTAATATAATTTTCTACTATAAAATTTGAGTTGTTTTTTTTTTTTTGAGTTATTTGTTTTTATATACCAACTTTCACCTTAAATATTTTAGTATGAGTACTGATACATTCACAAATGCTGTAAGAGTGTTCTTTCAAACTGAAATCTTTTAAAAACAGATAGTTAATTATATAAGTGATTGTGAAAACTCAAGAATTTATAAAAATTAAAATACAGGTAACTTTTAGATATATTGTTGATTACTTTTGTGTTTTTTGAATAATAATGGTCTATTGCCTTCATTACTTTCTCTGAGATGTATTTCACCTCTTTCCCCTTAATGATTTCACAGTTTTGACCTATCCTATGTACTGCCTATCCTGTACACTGTGTACTGTTAATTTCACAGTTCTTGTACATTACCTTCCTACTAAACAAAAGTTAGTGACTGCTGTAGAGACTAAACTGTGTATTTAAATCCTTTTCTACCTGTTCAAATATTTTCTTGTTTTTTACTGTGTGTTATGCTTAAGCCAGGATGACCTATTTGCAGCTTCTCATATGTGTTTTGGCCTTTATACTGTCATGATTTGCACATAGCAAATGATCAATTTTTTTTGAATGAATGAAATCTTTATTTAAGACTTTTCTTGCTTTTATATCAAGCTGAAATGTTTCTTTAAAACATATATATTTATTGATTTTAGAGAGAGACGAAGGGGGAGAGAGAAAAAGAATTACACAGGGTGGGGCAAAAGTAGGTCTACAGTTAGTTCATATGGAAAATAATACAAGAATAAAACTCTGTGCTTTGCATTCACAACTGGAAACCTACTTTTGCCTCACCTTGTATTGATGTTTTCTCTCTATGTAAGTACTTCTATGGCCCATACAGAATGTTGAAAAGAAATATATATATAGCATTGGTTTAATTTAAATTCAATAATAATTATGCAGAAGGATTCAGTCTTTCATCCTGATGCTATCTCTTTGCCATAGATTTTAGGGACTTTTCCTTTTGTGGTCTGAAACCTGCTGACTACTTTACAGTAGATATACTGGTGAATAGTGGAGATTAATCTATGCCCTGTTTCTCACATTTATATTTTACTTATATTCCCAATTAAGGTTTTCCCCCTCTGTATTTTTTTCTCTTTTGCCTGCTTTATTTTCTCATTTTCTAGGGTTTCTAAAAATCCCTCACATCTGACAAATGTTGACTAAATTCCAATCCAGTGATTTTATATATATATATATATATATATATATATTATGTGTGAATGCTTAATCATACTTACACATTTTGAATGACATTTCAGTGTTAATAACTACTTAATT
Source organism: Rhynchonycteris naso (assembly GCA_037038555.1). NCBI lineage: Eukaryota > Metazoa > Chordata > Mammalia > Chiroptera > Emballonuridae > Rhynchonycteris > Rhynchonycteris naso. The sequence continues at coordinate 46,287,448 of CM073000.1, read as the reverse complement.
ATTTACTGATGTGGAAACCGAGGCTCAAAAGGACTATATCAGACTGACCAGGCGGTGGCGCAGTTGAGAGAGTGTCGGACTGGGATGCGGAAGACCCAGGTTCGAGACCCCGAGATCGCCAGCTTGAGCGCGGGCCCATCTGGCTTGAGCAAAAGCTCGCCATCTTGGACCCAAGGTCGCTGGTTCCAGCAAGGGGTGGCTCCGTCTGCTGAAGGCCCGCAGTCAAGGCACATGTGAGAAAGCAATCAATGAACAACTAAGGTGTCGTAATGTCAATGAAAAACTAATGACTGATGCTTCTCACCTGTCTCCGTTCCTGTCTGTCTGTCCCTATCTATCCCTCTGTCTGACTCTCTCTTTGTCCCTGTGTAAAGAAAAATAAACATGGACTATATCGTTTGTTTAAGATTATGTCAAGTAAAGAAGTTGAGCTAAGATTTAGTATAACTTAGTCTTATTTTAAATCTCTGCTCAAAATATAAATTTTAAAAAGGCCAGCACCCCAAATTATTGGGGAGAATGCTTGGAAAATGTCTGCATAATTAAAAAATAAAATGTATGTCTTATAAAAACTATGGCTTTCCTTGCCAATCCTGCTTTTGTACCTCTGGCATAGATAGCATTTATTTATCTTCTTAGTACTCATTATTAGAATGTATATGTTGGCTTTTTTTTTTTTTTTTTTTTTTAACAGGGCCAGAGAGAGAGTCAGAGAGAGGGATAGATAGGGACAGACAGACAGGAATGGAGAGAGATGAGAAGCATCAATCAGTAGGTTTTCATTGCCATTGCGACACCATAGTTGTTCATTGATTGCTTTCTCACATGTGCCTTGACCACAGGCTTTCAGCAGACCGAGCAGCAACCCCTTGCTGGAGCCAGCGACTTTATGTCCAAGCTGGCGAGCTTTTGCTCAAGCCAGATGGACCTGCGCTAAAGCTGGTGAGCTCAGGGTCTCGAACCTGGGTCTTCTGCATCCCAGCCCGACGCTCTATCCACTGCGCTACTGCCTGGTCAGGCTGTTGGCTTTTTTTTTTTTTATAAATGTGCTTTCATTCTCTTTCATTAAAAATAGAATTAAAGCCTGACCAGATAGTGGTGTAGTGGATAGAGTGTCGGATTGGGATGTGGAGGACCCAGGGTCAAAACCCCGAGGTCGCCAGCTTGAGCACGGGCTCATCTGGCTTGAGAATGGGATCGTAAACATGATGATCCCTGTGGTCACTGGCTTGAAGCCCAAGGTCACTGACTTGAGCCCAAGGTCTCTGGCTTGAGCAAGGGGTCTCTTGCTCTGCTGCAGCTGCCTGGTCAAGGCACATATGAGAAAGCAATCAGTGAACAACTAAGGAGAGTAAGGAACCATGACAAAGAATTGATGCTTCTCATCTCTCATTCCTGTCTGTCTGTTCCTATCTGTCCCTCTGTCTCTGTCACACACACACACACACACACACACACACACACACACACTCACTCACAATAGAAGTAAATAGTCAAAATTAAATGCCATTGAATTAGGGTTAAGATTCCCTTCACAGATTCCATGATTTTTAAATTGGCATGAAATGCACATAGACAAAGCATGACTTGTTCTTTTAGGCTTTTGAGGGCTGTCAAAAGGAGTAACAGTACTGTTACTTTTAAGTTTTAAAATATTAATTTACTGCTTGACCTTTTAAGAAAACACTCTGTTAATGTAACTTTTATCATCAATTAATATTTATTAAGTAATCTATCTGTTCATGGAGTTTCACCTTACACAGTTCTGTTTCTCTGGGAACAAGACACAGAATTTAACCAAGGAAGCCATTTTCTGTACCATAATTACTTAAAAGGGTTACCTGAATGATTATGGCATAAAAGCAGAGACAATAAGAATTTAAGAAAGGTTTTATTGTGTGTGTGTGTGTGTGTGTCTACAGAGGATGTATATTTGATAACTAAAACCTTGTATAATGCTAGAAAATGTTTTCTTTGTTTTTCTCAACTTTTTAAAAACATTTGCTTTTATTTACTATACTTTGAAAAGTAGTGACATGAGTTTAAATTCTTGTTTGCAAAAGGGGACAGGGTTTTTTAACTGCAAAATTTCAAAAGTTCCCGCCAAGGGTCCTGGCCAGATATCTCAGTTGGTTAGAGTGTGATCCCAAAGCACAGGTTGCCGGTTTGATCCTGATCAGTGTTCCTGTCTGTCTTTTTCTCTTTCTCTCCCCCAACCCCTTTCCTCTCTCTCTAAAACAATAAATCTTAAAAAAATCGAAAAAGGTTTCAGCCAAGAGGGAAATGGCTTTCTTTACATGAAAAATTTTCCGGTAAAATACATAATGGAAAAAAAATGAGGACTAGGAAAGGAATGACTATGTTAAATGATTTTCTATTTGTTATTGGAAATGACTGAAGTTATTTAATGTTGTTTAATTTTTTTCAATATTTTTTATCTGTATTTATAGTGGAAAATACAGAGTATTTACAGCAAGCTGCTTTAGAAGAATATGGTCCAGAGCTTCATGTGGCCTTGAGGAGTCGAAGAGATGAGTTACATTATTTAAGGAAACTCACTGAACTACTTTTTCCTTATGTTTTGCCTCCTAAAGCAACAGACTGCAGGTATAAATAGACTGGGAAATGTCATAGCAGTTTTTGCATACCATGCCATATGAATATTGCTATTCTTAATCATAGTAGCAGTACACTAAAATTTGAGGTTAGCCTATGATGTGAATAATATTTTATTTTCTTTAAAAATATATAATTTATTGGGTCTTAAAATGCCATTTTAGGAGCTGTGTATTTGTGATGTGTTGTGTTGCTTAGATTTTTTTTTAATTAATCCTGAGAAATCAGATAAATATGAATACAATTTTCCTATTTGAGAGAATTAGGCCCTGGCCAGTTGACTCAGCAATGTAACGTTGGCCCAGCATGTGGATGTCCCGGATTTGATTCTTGGTCAGAGCACATAGGAGCAGCGACCATCTGCTTCCCCACTGTCTCCCTTCTTTCTCACTATCTCTCTCTTCTCCCACAGCCATTGCTCGGTTGGAGCAAGTTGGCTCAGGGTGCTGAGGATGGCTCCATGGCTTGCCTCAGGTGCTAAAATAGCTTGGTTGCTGAGCAACGGAGCAACAGTCCCAGATGGGCAGAGCATCACCCCATAGGAACTTGCTGGGTAGATCCTGGTTGGGGGTCATGAAGGGAGTCTGTCTCTCTGCTTCCCCACTTTGTACCTAAGGGAAAAAAAAGATAATTATACTTTACTTGCTTGGTGTTCTTTTTAATTATTTTTAATTTTAATTATTTATGTTATTTATTGGGGTGACTTTGGTTAATAAAAATACATAAATTTCAGGTTTACAACTCTATAATACATCATCTGTATATTGGATTGTGTGTTCACCACTCCATGTCAAGTCTTCTATCACCATTTATCCTCCCTTACTTTCTTCTGCCTTCCCCTACCACACTTTCTCTCTAGTATTCAGCATACTGTTGTCCGTGTCTATGAGGGTTTTTTTTCTTTTGCTTAATCCTTTCACTTATTTCACCTAATTTTTCTTCCTCTGACAGCTGTCAGTCTGTTCTTTATCTTTTTTTTGTGTTAATTTTGTTCATCAGAGTCCGCATATGAGTGAAATTATATAGTACTTGTCTTTCCCTGACTGGCTTATTTCACTTAGCATAATGCTGTCTAGGTCCATCCATGCTGCCGCAAAGGGTAAGATTTCCTTCTTTTTTATGGCCGAGAATATTACATTCTGTAAATATACCACAGCTCTTTTATCCACTCATCTACTGATGGACACGTGGGCTGCTTCCAAATCTTGGGTATTGTAAATAACACTGCAATGAACATAGGGGTGCATATATTCTTTTGAATTAGTGTTTTGGTTTTCTTCTGATTTATTTCCAGAAGTGGAATCTCTCACACATAAAGCAGTTTCATTTTTAATTTTTTGAGGTAACTCTAATACAGTTTTCCACAGTAGCTGCACCAATCTGCATTCCCACCAACAGCGTATGAGAGTTCACATCATGGCCAACTCTTGTTTGTTGACTTACTGATGATAACCATTCTGACAGGTGTGAGGTGATATCTCATTGTGGTTTTAATTTTTATTTTCTGATGATTAGTGATGTTGAGCATTTTTTCATATTCACATTGGCCACCTGTATATACTATCCTCTTTGGAGAAGTCTATTTCAGTCTTTGGAGAAGTCTATTAAGGTCCTTTGCCCATTTTTTAATTGAATTGTTTGTTTTTGGTGTTGAATTTATAAGGCTTTTATAAATTTTGGATATGAACCCCTTATTAGATTTATCATTGGCAAATACGTTCTCCCATTTAGTTAGTTGTCTTTGTCTTTTATTGTTTTTAAAAACCTTTCCTCAGTTTATTTTTATTTTTAAAACTTTATTTATTTCTTTTTTCTTCTTTTCCAAGTGAGAGGAGGGGAGATAGACTCCCGCATGAGGGCTGACTGGGATCTACATGACAACCTTTGACTGGGGTTGATGCTCTGCCCATCTGGGGCCATGCTCACAACCGACCTATTTTTTGCACTTGAGGGGGCGGCTCCAGGGAGCCATCTTCAGTGCCTGAGGTCAATGCACTTCAACTGAGCCATGGCTGCAGGAGAGGAAGAGAGAAAGAGGGGGAGAGAGAAGGGGGAGGGGGTGGGTGGAGAAGCAGATGGTGTAACCTGACCAGGAGTCGAACCTGGAACATCTGCATGCCAGGCTGATGATGTTCTACCACTGAGCCAACTGGCTATGGCCTTCTTCAGTTTATTTTTAATTTTTTTTATTTATTGATTTTTTTTTTTATATAGAGGAACAGTGAGAGAGAGAGAAAGAGAAAACATCAATTTGTTGTCCTGCTTATTTTTGCATTAATTGGTTGATTCTTGTATATACCCTGACTAGAGATCAAACCCACAACTTTCCATATCAGGATGATGCTCTAACCAACTGAGCTACTTAGCCAGGGCTGTATTTTTATCTTGTTGGTGGTTTCTTTTTCTTAAAAGTGCAAAAACTTTTTAGTTTGAAGTAGTTCCATTTGTTTATTTTTTCTTTTGTTTCCCTTGCCAGAGATAATGTATCAAAAAAAATGTCTGAGGTTGGTGTTCCTTTTCAAAGACGTACATTATGACTCACTCACAGAAACAATTTGAACAAACTGTACAGACAAACTTGGGATTTAAGTTATTTAAATGGGAAGAATAGTCAGATGCCATTTAGATTATTTCATAAAGTTACTTCATTAGTCTTACCCTAACAATCTTTTTTTTTTTGTTATTTTTCCAAAGTGAGAAGAGGGGTGGAGGGCGGCAGACAGATCCCTCATGTCCCCGACCAGGATCTACCCAGCATGCCCACCAGGGGGCGATGCTCAGCCCATCTGGGGCATTGCTCCGCTGCAGCTGGAGCCATTCTAGCATCTGAAGCGGAGACATGAAGCCATCCTCAGCACCCGGGCTAACTTTGCTCCAGTGGAGCCTTGGCTGTGGGAGGGGAAGAGAAAGAGAGGAAGGAGAGGGGGAAGGGTGGAGAAGCATCAAATGGACGCTTCTACTGTGTGCCCTGCCAGGAATCGAACCTGGGACTTCCACATGCCGGGTTGACGCTCTACTGTTGAGCCAACTGGCCAGGATTCTAACAATCTTTATAGAAGAAACCATGTCTTACTTTTTCTGATATACTTTCAATATTACTTTATTTAAATTTTTAATTTTAAAGAATTTTAAAATTTATCCTAATGTTTTAATTAAGATATTTTTATTTTAAACAAATTAATTTATAATATTAATCTAAATATTATAATTGCAAATTATTATACTGTTAAACATTTGTTTTAAACATTACTTTAAAAATATATTAAACATTTTAAATATTTCAAGGTAGAAAGTGTTTTCTAATTCTCACCTAAGTCCCTTCCGATAAGGAAATAATTTTTTTCTCTTAATTAGTGTTCTCTTTAGCCAATTAAGGACTCCCAAGTGTGGTCTGAACCAGTAGCATGAGCATTACTTGGGAGCCTTTTAGAAATACAGAATCTTGAGACATACCCTAGACCTGCTGAATCATAGTTTGCATCTTAACAAGATTCCCAGGTAAGAACTGATGTAGATTACTAAGTATAAATACCATTATTTCTTTTTTTCAGATCCCTGACCTTACTTTTAAGAGAAATCCTCTCTGGTTCAGTGTTCCTTCCTTCTTTGGATTTCCTAGCTGATCCAGTAAGACTTAAATATTTTTTTCTTTAATTGTGGTTAAAATTTATCATAAGTTTTTTTTATAGTAGTGGTACTAAGTACATGCATAATGTTGAGCAACTATTATTACTACTCATTTTCACAACTCTTTCCATCTTACAAAACTCTTATACCCATTAAAAAATAATTCTTTATTTGTCCCTCCCCCCTTCTCCTGACAGTCCCTATGCTATTCCTGTGTCTATGAATTTGACTACTCCACATATCTCATATCAATGGAATCATACAGTATTTGTATTTTTGTGGTTGGCTTATTTCACTTAGCATAATGTCCTCAAAGTTTATCCATGTTGTGGTATATATTGAAATTTTATTCCTTTTCAAGGCTGAATAATATTCCATTGTAGGTATATAAATCATTTTGCTTATTCATTTATTTCTTGTTAGACATTTGAGTTGCCCTTTTTTTTTTTTCAAGAGGGACAAACAGAGACAGGAAGGGAGAGAGAGGGAGAGAGATGAGAACTATTAACTCATAGTTGTGGCACTTTAGTTGTTCATTGATTGCTTTCTCATACAAGCCTTGAGCAGGGGGGTCTTCAGACAAGCCAGTTACTCCTTGCTCAAGCCAGCAATCATGGGATCATGTACATGATCTCACGCTCAAGCTGGCAACCCTGTACTTAAGCCGGCAAACCTGTGCTCAAGCTGCTGACCTCGGGTTTTGAACCTGGGACCTCAGCGTCCCAGGTCAACACTCCATCAACTGTGCCACCACTGGTCAGGCAAGTTGCTTTTGCTTTTGATCCAATAAGATTTTGAAAAAACAGGAATATTTTATAACCATTTTAAATGCCAAAGTCAGAATAACTTTTCTTTGACTATTTTCATAAAAAGTAAGATCAGCATTGTAGATTTTTAAAAAGTCCCTTTGTATGAAATAAGTGCACATGCTTACCATTGCTCCACATTTGTTTTTATAATTTTCTAGAAACTTCCATAATATGATAAAAGCCATGAGAATTCTGTTCAGAATATAGTAATGAAATTATTCTGACCTGTGTTTATGATTTTTTTGTTAGGATACTGTGAATCATTTGCTTATCATCTTCATAGATGACAGTCCAGTGAGTATTTAACATATTAGAAAACACTTAACATGGCATTGAATTTTTATACATATTTGTCAAATCAATGACAATTTACATGAATTAATTAATTCTCTTTCTTCAAAGCCTGAAAAAGCAACTGAACCACCTTCCCCTCTGGTTCCATTCTTGCAAAAATTTGCAGAACCTAGAAATAAAAAGCCATCTGTAAGTATTTTCAACAACAACTTATATTAATTTTTTTTGTGTTTTTAAGTGAGAGAAGGGGAGATAGAGAGACTGGTTCCTGCATGCACCCTGACCAGGATCCAACCGGCAACCTCGTGTGGGGCCGATGCTTGAATCAACTGAGCTATCTTCAGCACCTGGGGCCTAAATTTGAAGCAGTTGAGCCATTGGCTGGGAAAGGGGAAGAGAGAGAGAAGGGGGAAAGGGAGGAGAATAGAAGCAGATGGTTGCTTCTCTTATGTGCTCTGACCAGGGATTGAACCTGGGATATCCACATGCTGGGCCAATACTCTATGCACTGAGCCATTGGGCCATATTACTTTTGATATAAACAATTTTATCATGTTATTATATAGCCTTAACTGACTTTTCCTCCTATGTTATATCTAGGTGCTGAAGTTAGAATTGAAACAAATCAGACAGCAGCAAGATCTATTATTTCGCTTTATGAACTTTCTTAAACAAGAAGGAGCTGTGCATGTGTTGCAGATTTGTCTGACTGTAGGTGAGGTTTACCTCTGTACTCTATTAAAGTCATTTAAAACATTTTAAATATATTTGAATATTTAGATCAGATCTGATGTTGCAGTCATACTGAATTTTATTTACTAGATATTCTTTTTTTTTTTTAAGGTGAGAGGAGAGGAGGTAGTGAGTCAGACACCCACTTGCACCTAGACCGGCAGCCCCATCTGGGGCCAATGCTGGAGTACCGAGCTATTTTTAGTGCCTGAGGCTGTCATGCTCCAGTAAAGCTATCCTTAGTGCTGGGGACCATGCTTGAACTAATTGAGCCACTGGCTACAAGAGGGGAAGAGGGAGAGAAGGGAGAGATGGAGTGTGAGAGAAGCAGATGGTCGCTTCTTCTGTTTGCCCTGACTGGAAATTGAACCTGAGGCGTCCATATGCTGAGTTGATGGCTGATGCTCTATCTACTGAGGCACTGGCCAGGGCCTTTTACTAGATATTCTAAGAGCACCTATGAGTTGTCTTTCAAGTGTCCACTCTTTCTAGATTGGGACATAATCCATTATTGACTTCAACCAAAAAAAACTACTAAGGATTAAGTATAATGAAAATATAATCAATATTTAGCTTATCTCAGTAGCACTTTCTCTTAGTTTTCATTAAGGATTATTTTGATTAAGTAATTAAAAGTAAAATGTTTCATTATGATTTTAAGATCTGTAACATCTTACACTATTGTATTTATGAGGCACTATGGACTATAAAAAGATTAATGTTTTAAAAATTTACGTATAATTTGTACATGAAACTTAAAGAACTTGAACAGTTTGATCAGTTTTGGTGAATCTGTACATCTGGATACCTAAACATTTATCAAGATATATAACATTTTCATTCCTCTAGAAAGTTCCTTTAGAGCTCTTCCCAAATGATCCACCTCTGCTCCTGTTCCTGCCAAAACAATCACTAGTCTTATTTCTCTCACCACAGATAAATTTTGCCTATACAATTTCCTTATATAAATGGAATCAGAGTATACACTCTTTTGTGCCTAGCTTTATTGATTCAGGATAATGCTTTTAAGATTGATTCATGTTTTTTAGATTAGTAGTTTGCTATTTTATTGCTAGATGGTATTCTTTTGTGTGAGTATACCAGTTTCTTTATCCATTATTCTTGTGGATGGATATCTGGACTGGTTCCACGTTTGGGCTATTCTGAATAAAGTTGCTATTAACATTTCCTGTATGAGGCTTTCTGTTGGGGACATATTTAATAATTGGAAGTAGAATTGTTGAGTCAGATTGTAGATATATGTTTAATTTTGTAAAACACTGCCATATTGTTTTTCAAAGTGGTTGTACTATGTTATACCCCCTAGCAATGTGTGAGAGTTCTGCTTGCTCTACATTTTTGTCAAAATTTGGTCGTGTTTGAGGTTTTTAATTTTAGACAGTTACCATACAATTATTCTTCTATCAAAGTATTTAAGTCTTTTGCATATTTTTTATTAAATTGTTTTTCTTTTTGTCACTAAATTATTCTTTACATATTATCGATAAAAGTTTTTTGTCAGTTATAAGTATTATGAATGTTTTCTTCCAGACTATGACTTGCGTTTTTATTTTCTGAATAGTGTATTTTGATGAGAAGAACTTTTAAATTTTGATGAAATTCAGTGTATCTATTTTTAATTTTGTGGTTAGTGCTTTCTCCGATTTCCATAAGAAATCTTCACCTACCTTAACTCAAGATATTTCCCAATTATTTTTCTAGATGCATTATATTTTTATTTTTTACATGTAGGTTTGTGATCTATCTTGAAATAATTTTTGTGTTGCTATTAGGTAGGGGTGGAGGTTTATTTTTTTCCTCGATATGAATACATTTTTTTCTAATACCTATTGTTTAAAGAGACATTTCTTTCCCGTCTTTGTATGTTTGTCAAATTATTTGACTGTATATGTGCGAGGTATATTTTTAGACTCTGTTCTTTTTCATTGACCCATATATCTGTTATTTTGGCTGATACCATGGTCTTCATTAGACTGTATACTAAATCTTGAAATTAGGTGGTGTAAAGCCTTCTACCTCGTTCTTTTTCAATATTGTTTTGGCTGGATTTTTTTTAGGTTAGAGGAGGAGAGATAGTGAAGCAGACTCCTGCATGTGCCTGACTGGGATCCACCCAGCAACCCCTTCTAATGCCAGTGCTCGAGAGCTGTCCTTAACACCCAGGGCCACATTCAAATCAATCGAGCCACTGGCTGTAGGAGGGAAGGATGGAGATAAGGGGGACAGTATATTTAGGTTTCTAGTGCATAAGTATTTTTTATTTTATCATTTGTTTCAATCTTACTTAATTCCTTTCTATAATGTTTCATAGTTTTTACTCAGGTCTTTATGGTTTTGCCTGTTGTATTTAAAGTAACTTTTTGAGCCCTGGCAAGGTAGGTCAGTTGGTTAGAGTGTTGTCCCAATATTTCAAGTGTGCAGGTTTGATTCCTGGTCAGGGCACACACATACAAGAATCAACCAATGAATGCATAAATAAATGGAATAACAAATTGGTTTCTCTCTTTTTCTTTTGCTTCCTTTCTCTCTTCAATAAATAAAAAAAAAGAATTATAGTAATAACATATTTCACATTGTTGCTAATATATAGAAATAGAGTCAATTTCTTGAATATTGACTTTATATCTGTGACATAGCTAAAGTCATTCTAGTGGCTTTTTTTAGATTTTTTAAAAGGATTTTCTGCATACACAATTATGTCATCTGTGAACATACAGTTGTACTTCTCTTAAATTTATTTTTTAAAGATTTTATTTATTCATTTTAGATAGGAGAGAGAGAGAAAAAGAAAGGCGGGGTATTGGAGGAGCAGGAAGCATCAACTTGTTGCTTCCTTTATGTGCCTTGACTGGGCAAGCCCAGCATTTCAAATTGGAGACCTCAGCATTCCAGGTTGCTGCTTTATCCACTATGCCACCTCAGGTTAGGCTGCCCAGTTTTACTTTTTTTTTTATAGTGTTTATGCCTTTAATTTCTTTTTCGTGCCTATTTCAATGGCTGGGGATCATCACTATAATGTTTAATTGAAGTGGTGGGAGCTGACATCCTAGTTGTTTCTGATCTTAGGGGCAAATTATTTAGTGTTGTATCATTAGTTATGATATTAGTCTGGGTTTTGTAGGTTATCCTTCATCAATTTGAGAAAGATTTCTTTGTTTTTGGTTTGCTGAGTATTTTTATTATGAAGTAGGTATATTGAATTTTTTTTCAATCCTTTTAAGTTCATCTCAGTAACATATTTTATTGTCTCCAAGTTATTCCTAATTTTCCCTTCCTATGTAGCTATAGTGATACCTCCTCTGCATTGATAATTTAGAGTTTCTTTTTCTTAATCTATATTGCTAGGGGTTTATCAAATTTATTAATATTTTTGATTTGCTGACTTTCTGCATTTATTTTTTTTACTTATTTTCTTTTACTAATCTTGAGTTTAGTTTGCACTTTTTCTGGCTTAAGGTAAAACATTGATGATTAGTTTGTGTAGCTCATCTTCTTTCTAACTATAGGCATTTAAAATGATAAATTTTTGTCTATGAATTATTATAGCTGAATTGCAAAATTTTTGCTATGTAGTGCTTTTTATTGTGATTCAGTTTGAAATATTTTCAAATTTCCCTGTGGTTTATTTTTTGACCCGGGGTTATTTTGAAGTGTATTGTTAAATTTACTAAGATTTGGTGATTTTTGAGGTATCTTATTGTGATTCATTTCTTATTTAATACTTTTCTGATCAGGCAACATATTCTCTATAATTTTAGTCATTTGAAGTTCATTGAAACTTGTTTTATGAGCTTGGAGAAGAATGTCTGTTTTGCTGTGTTGGGTAGCATTCAGTAACTGTCAGATTAAATTGATGGACTGTATTCAGATATTCTATATTCTTTATTTTTTAATGAATTTTCTACTTCTCCCTTTCAGATTTTAAATATTTTATCATGTATTTTGAACTTTAAGATTGTTATGTCTTCTTAATGAATTTATCTTTTTATGATTATAAAATGCTCTTTATCTCTGGTAATTCTCTGTCTTGAAGTCTACTTTGTTTGATATTAATATAGCTACACCATCTTTCTTTACACTTGCGTATGAATAGTGTATATTTTTCTATATGATCAAAGTGTATAATGTATTTCTTGTAAACAGTTGAATCTTGCTCGTAAGAAATCTAGTTGGATAATCTTTGTTTTCTAATTGCAATATGTAGTACATTTACACTTAATATACTTATTGTATATTGTTAGATCATCTGTCCTGGTGTTTTCTATTTGTTTCATATATTTTTTGTTGTTCTTCTCTGCCTTTTTTTGGGTTACTTGAGCATGTTTTAGTATTCTATTCTATCTCCTCTATTGACTTTATTTATGTCTGTTTTGTTTTCTTCCTTTTTTTAGTGTTTGCTCAGAAATTATACTACGTGTGTTTCATTTATCACGGTCTTTATTTAAAAATATTTTACTGCTTCAGTAAAACTATGTATATAAGAACCTGAGGTTACCTCAAATTACCCTCCTCCTGCCTGTTTTGCTTGTTAAGATATATTTTAATTCTGTATAGCCTATAAACCCCATAGTACATTTTTATCTCTTCCATAAATAATTGTCATTCATATACACACATATAAACACACATACACATTTTGGCCATTGATTGCTCTCATATGTGCCTTGACCACGGGCCTTCAGCAGACCGAGTAACCCCTTGCTTGAGCCAGCAACCTTGGGTCTAAGGTTATTTCAGTTATTGGCTTATTTACCTTTCTGGTGCTATTTTTTTTTTTTTTCTGTAGAACTAGGTTTCTGTTATCATTTCCTTCTGCCAAAATAAGTCTTTTTCACATTTCCTGTAGTATTAATCTGCTGGAGCTATATTTTCTTAGCTTTTGTCTGTCTGAAGAGATGTTTATTTTGTTTCCATTTTTTAAAGGATATTTTCACTAAATATAGAATTTTTGGTTGACAGTATTTTCTTTCAGTGCTTTGCAGTCATTTCCATTCTCTTTTGGACAATGTAATTGTTTCTAATGAGAAATTAACTGCTATTCTTATGTTTATTTTCATTCATATAATATATTCTTTTCCTCCCTGACAGATTTTGCAATTTCTCTTTATTTTTGTTTTCAACAATTTGACTGTCATGTGTAGTTTTTGTTTTATTTATTCTGCTTACATTTTACTGAGTCTTGGATATGTGGATTTGTGTCTTCATTTTTGAAAATTCTTGGCTATTATTTTTTCAGATTTTCTCTCTCCTTTGCTTTTGAGACTCCAGTTATATGAATTTGCTGTCATCCCAAAGATCTCATATATTCTACTTCTGTTTTTTCTTTTCTAAACTCTTTTTTTTTCCTCTTTGTATTTCAGTTAGGATAATTAAGAATTAAGAGGTAAACTCTGACCTGACCAGGCAGTGGCGTAGTGGATAGAGCATCGGACTGGGATGCAGAAGACCCAGGTTCAAGACCCCAAGGTCACCAGCTGGAGCGCAGGCTCATCTTGTTTGAGCAAAGCTCACCAGCTTGGACCCAAAGTCGCTGGCTTGAGCAAGGGGTTAGTCGGTCTGCTGAAGGCCCGTGGTCAAGGCACATATGAGAAAGCAGTCAATGAACAACTAAGGTGTCGCAACGAAAAACTGATGATTGATGCTTCTCATCTCTTTCTGTTCCTGTCTGTCCCTATCTATCGTTCTCTCTGACTTTCTCTGTCTCTGTAAAAAAAAAAAAAAAAAAAAGAGGTAAACTCTATACCCAACACCTCTTATAATAAAAAAAAAATGATAATTTACATTTTTTGCTATCCAAATGCTATTATCTGTCATTTTAGAATAAAATAATTAATTTGTTCAGACTCTTTAGCTCCATCACTAGTCTGTAACCTTCATGGTAGAAGGAAATATAATTTAAAAACTTGACTAGAACTTAAGAAACCTTTAGTTTTCACTATGTTTTCGTGAATCAGATTTTAAAATATTAAAGAGTCTTGATTTAGGAAATTAATACAGTATGTTCTTTAAAGAAAATTTTAGATAAAAATAAAAAGGAAATTTTAGAAATTTACTATTCTAGATTCTAGAAAATTTGTATTGTAATTCAAATATTTATATATTTTATATTAGACTATAAAATATTTGTTTGAATTTTTTTATTTGAATGGTGATTTTACTCCCAATTTAGTCTTTTAAAAAACTTAAAATGATGTATAATTTGTTTATAATTGCTGTTTTTTGTATTGGTTACAATTAGACTGGGAACTTGAAGTTTTCATGAATAGTTGTATGTTAAAATAATTCACTTGTTCCTTACTCTTTTCTAATTTGCTAGAGGAATTCAATGACAGAATCTTGCGACCAGAGCTATCAAATGATGAAATGCTGTCTCTTCATGAGGAGTTGCAAAAGATTTATAAAACATATTGTTTGGATGAAAGTATTGACAAAATTCGATTTGATCCCTTTATCGTAGAAGAGATTCAAAAAAGTAAGTCAGACATGAGAATGAATTCTATAGCTCTTTATAGCTTTTAGAGTTTTCTCATTTGTTCTATTTATTATTGCAGCAGCTGTGTGAGATATGCAGGCAGCCATTATCCTAGTGGTCTACTAACTAGATAAAGATTTAAGAAACTTATTCATAGTTTACATAATTAAACTTGCCAGAACTGGAGCTTGGTTTTTCTAATTCCTCAATCTAGTGTGATTTCTGTACTTTACAGTGAAATTTTTATAAAACATGTTTGTGTGCTGTTTCACTGTCATGAATTTTAAATTAATATGTCATGTATTTATGTTGTTCTTGAACAATTTCTACAATGTAATTTTTTTAAAATAGTTGCTGAAGGCCCATATATAGATGTTGTGAAACTTCAAACTATGAGATGTCTTTTTGAAGCATATGAACATGTACTTTCTCTGTTGGAGAATGTGTTTACTCCTATGTTCTGTCACAGTGATGAGGTAAGTAAAAATATTAATCTTGTTGGAGGATTTTTCTGGAAAACTTAATACTGGGTTTGATATCATTTAGGTGAGTGATTTAAATAACAAAATAATAAAAATAAAACCTGGTTAAGAAAGTGAATACTCTTTTATTATATAACTCAGTGGAGATCAGACGTTAATTTTAAAATATTCTCAATACCAAAATCGTGTGTGTGTGTGTGAGAGAGAGAGAGAGAGAGAGAAAGAGAGAGAGAGGGAGAGTAAGAGAAAGACTAGGAAGATTGTGACCAAATTGATATATCTGATTTGCTAAATGCCTGAGTGGCTTGGAGGTACTTTAGAAAAATAAAAACCCCATATTTGTATATACATTATTTTTAGACCTATGGAAATCAAATGGCCTTAATATCTTCATTTGCAATATTTTAATTCTTATTCTATTTGACTGGTTGTATTCTCTTGATTAAATAATGTTTGTTCTTTACAATGGAAAATAGTATAGTAAAGTAGCATGTTTCAGTATTAAATATTAACTTGATAAATCACAATTATTTTTGAAGTATTTCAGACAACTTTTAAGAGGTGCAGAATCACCGACACGCAATTCAAAATTCAATAGGTAGGTATATTTAATTATATATATGTTTTATTTTCTTACTTGTTGTTGCTAATTGTTCTGTGATGGCATCATTGTCTTTATTAGCTATCTGTCTGTGTGTATGTTGTCCTATTACTACATAAGTAGACAAGACATTTTACTAAAGAACTGTAGAGCTGCACTACATACAGTAGCAAAATGCCTAAAATTCTTTTAGAAAACTTTAACAAGATACATACCATTGCCTTGTCAGTCTCATAATTAGTACACATTATTGTTTGATTACCTGCTTTATTGGCAACTATGGACTGAATGCATAAATGAAATCACAGATAACTCAGTTTTAATTAAAAAAATTTTTTTGCTTGACCAGGCGGTGGCGCAGTGGATAGAGCATCGGACTGGGATGCGGAAGACCCAGGATCGAGACCCCAAGCTCGCCAGCTTGAGCGTGGGCCCATCTGGCTTGAGCAAAAGCTCGTCAGCTTGAACCCAAGGTCACTGGCTCCAGCAAGGGGTTGCTCAGTCTGCTGAAGGCCCGCGGTCAAGGCACGTGTGAGAAAGCAATCAATGAACAACTAAGGTGTTGCGATGGCAATGAAAAACTAATGATTGATGCTTCTCACCTCTCTCCGTTCCTGTCTCTGTCCCTATCTGTCCCTCTCAAAAAAAAAAATTGTTTTTTTGACAGAGAGAGGGACAGATAGGGACAGACAGACAGGAACGGAGAGAGATGAGAAGCATCAATTTTTCGTTGCGGTACCTTAGGTGTTCATTGATTGCTTTCTCATATGTGCCCTGAACCAGGGAGGGGGGCTACAGCAGAGCGAGTGACTCCTTGCTCAAGCCAGCAACCTTGGGCTCAAGCAAGCAACTTTGGGCTTTAAGCCAGCAACTTTTGGGCTCAAGCTAGCGACCATGGGGTTGCATCTATGATCCCATGCTCAAGCCAGCGACCCCGCAGTCTAGCTGGTGAACACTTGCTCAAGCTGGATGAGCCTGTACTCAAGCCGGTTGCCTCAGGGTTTTGAACCTGGGTCCTCCGCCTCCCCGTGCGACGCTCTATCTACTGCACCACCTCCTGGTCAGGCTAACTCAGTTTTAGATAGTAGTTCCCCCTGCCCCCCCCCCCCCCGGAAGTTCTTATTAGAGTACTTACTGGTTATAAAAGTAGAGGGGCATTTCTGCTCTTCCCTTCTGGCTCTCTAAAATATAAGTGTGTATAGTTAAATTGCCTAAAGAAAGGTAACGAAGGAAACCTTATCCTTTTATAAATTAAATATTCTCTTGATTTGTACATAAATTATAATTTGTGCAAAATTGACACACACACATTTTTTTTCTTCTTTTCTAAGTGAGAGGAGGGGAGATAAAAAGACAGCCTCACATGTGCCCCGACTAGAATCCACCCAGCATCCCATGTCTGGTGCTTTGCTCAACTGAGTCCATGCTCTCAATGAATTATTTTTAGCACTATCCTCAGTGCTTTAGGGTAGTGTACTCAGGCTCATACCACAGAGCCAACCAGCCAGGGCTGACACAGATATTAAATGGATAAATCTATATGATACTCACATTGCTCAACACCTTCCAGTTTGAGCAAGGATCTAATAAAGATATAAATAAATTGAAAATGTGGTACAAAGAGAAAGTAGATAGAAATGGAGTAGTTTTATAGATAGACAGTACAAAGAAAAATGTGAAAATCTTAGCCATGGGGAGAATATGTGTATTGTATTTTTTGACATAACCAGAGATTGTAGAAATGTTGAAATTTTTTTGAATGTTGAATATTTTTACATAATGCCTCAGTATAAGTAGTATGCATGTAATAACTTTTCTGAAAGGTGGAAAATATCTTTATAATTCTTTATAAAAATAAACA
This sequence comes from Rhynchonycteris naso, assembly GCA_037038555.1. Lineage (NCBI taxonomy): Eukaryota > Metazoa > Chordata > Mammalia > Chiroptera > Emballonuridae > Rhynchonycteris > Rhynchonycteris naso. The sequence continues at coordinate 46,269,933 of CM073000.1, read as the reverse complement.
CTCCAGCCTGACCAGGCGGTGGCATAGTGGATAGAGCATCGGACTGGGATGTGGAAGGACCAAGGTTTGAGACCCTCAGGTCGCCAGCTTGAGCGCGGGCCTATCTGGCTTGAGCAAAAGCTTGTCAGCTTGGACCCAGGGTCGCTGGCTCCAGCAAGGGGTTGCTCGGTCTGCTGAAGGCCCGCAGTCAAGGCACATATGAGAAAGCAATCAATGAACAACTAAGGTGTCTCAACAAAAAACTGATGATTGATGCTTCTCATCTCTCTCCGTTCCTGTCTGTCTGTCCCTCTCTCTGACTCTCTCTCTGTCTCTGTAAAAAAAAAAAAATCTATTTTCCTAGGAATTTATATATTATAGCCATGAAATATAACTGTATTTAATGGAAATTCCGTAAATACTATTTAAAATAGCATTCTTTATTCAATCTATGTGCCTCTTCTTTCATTTGAATACTTTTTCAAACCTTTTATGGAATTGCCCAGCATCACTTGAGAAGCAGGTGAAATTTCTCCTGTTTATAGACTTAGGTTTGGAGTCTATACCAGGATCAAGTTAATGAAACTCCTATAATAGGACTATTTAAGGTGAGGTTATAAGCCCGCTGAATAGCTAAGTCTCAGTCAGGGTCTTAAATTCAGAAATGGAAAGCTTTCTTTGCTGCTTTGTGAACACCTACTTGTCTTCAGCATATTAATGCACTTATTTTGCTGGTTTTAAAATAAAATAAATGGAAGAAAATATGGGTTCTGTTCATTCTAAGTACTGACTGAGGTCTTTTAAAGTAAAATAAGTTTTTCTTGATATTGATCTAACTCTAATATTAACTGTTAGTCTTATCAGGACTCTGTTTAATGATTCATTTACCTGTTATATAGAATAAGTAAAAGGCTTTCTTTAAATTCTTTTATTGAAAATTTAGAGTAGCATTGCTCATTTGCTGTTAAATGACTTAAAATATGTAAAATATTTATTCATATATTTTGACTACATTCTACTTAATTGTATCTTAAAGGTAAAACCTTAATACATATTGTTTAATTTCATACTCAAAGCACAGCTTAAAAAATATTTAGAGATCTTTTGTTAATTTTGCTTCTTAGCTTAAAATATACTTTTTAAAATATGCAAACTTAAAATGTGTGAAGCATGCATAATTATATTTAATATAGACATGAATTCCATGCTGGAAAATACAGGTTTGTTTTCTGTGCCAAGTTTCTGGTGGCTTAGTCTCTGCATACGTCCCACTGTGTCAAACAGGTGGTATGCCTAAATAAGGGCAAGAAATACAGAATTATTTTCTGACGTACTGAGTTTTTAAGAACTTTTTTTTAATACTCTAGAACAGTGTTTTCAACCACTGATCTGTGGACCAGTCCACCAGAAATTTTGTCCTGGTCTGCAAAAGAATTAACCACCTTAATGTTGTGTGATGATTATAGACCCAGTGATCTTAGTTAAATTCATTTATGCTCAGGATGATTTCTGCCTCAGCAGTGCTCAAAGTACTTCTCCTATTTTCACTGGTCGCCAAGTGTGAAAAGGTTGAAAACCACTGTTCTAGAATTCATACCCCCAAACCCCTCCAAAACAGCCTTTGTACTTTGTTTTTCTTTCCTTTATCATATTATTCATAAGAATTCCTTCCCTTTGCAAAGATGAGTACTGTCCACCTGTGTAACTATTAAAGCTTTTAAATTTTATTTTGTGTTCTGAAATGAAACTTGTTTAATATCTGAGTTTTTTCTCTCTCCTTTCTTACATAATTTCACATATCTGTTATTGCAGAGGTAGCCTAAGTTTGGATGATTTTCGGTAAGTCTAGAGACAGCATGTGATTCTTTTCTGTATAAGTTATTTGTTTAAATCCCGAAAGTACAGTTTAGACAAACCTAAGTACAACTAAAAAGGAAAATAATGAAACACTGTGCCATTATTGCCTTTATATTAGCCAATTGGGATATCTTTTTAAAATTAGCCTCTACTTTGATTATAGATATCTCATTTGAAATAGCAATATATCCTTATGTCATCATAAAGTAAAAATGTTATAAGAATAAAATGATAAAGCCAGTTTCTGGCTTTTCAAGGTTTATTGATTCATTTTTTTGTTTGTTACTGATTTTGCTGAATTACTAGTGTTTAACGATTTTTTTTAAAGCAACAAGTGCAGTATTTCTTTATTTTTGGGCATAATCACAAGTGTGATATTTCAGAAATAGGTCATATTTCAGAAAGCCCAATTGATTTAAAATCTATCTAGGTTCTAGAAACTAGAGATGGATTTATCTAAATTCTAGCTGTTTAGATTTTAATAATATTTTGCTAACATTTTTGTATTTGTTTTTGGAAACGTTTCTATAAAAATTATGTTTATAGTTCGGGATTTTAAAAAATTTTAATTGCATGCTTGTTTAAATAAAATAATCTTCTAGTTTAACACTTTTTACTGTAAAATACTTAAATTATTTTTAGAGTTTTTTCAATTTCAAAATCAGTCTGATTTGCTTCTTGGATGTGTATAACATGCATATGTCATTATATACTTGGTGTAATTGAAGCTTGATCAGTTTACTTCTATTTCTATAATTATTGCATTATTTTAGTAAATTGTGCTTGTAAAAATAATAGTTATCTATTAAGCATTCAAAACAAACTTTCTTGGATTTAAAAATAATCATTTTTATTTGGGTATCTGTTATAAGGCCAGTAGTTTTAAATTGTATATGTTATGTTTTTATTTGTTGAAACATGAAGCAAAAGGCCTTAATGGAGGAATTTTGGTTTTTTTGTGTTGTTTCCTAGCTTTCTGCTTTTAGAAATTTACTTTTGAAAAAGATAATAAAACCAATATATATTAGTTTATTATGGTTAATTGATATATATATGGCAGAGCAAGCTGCTTTCTTAGGCTACATTTGCTTTTATCCTCATACTTATTACTAACCCTTCCCTTTGAATTTTGTCTTTTTTTATTACTTTGAAGTTAAGATGCATTTTATACTGCATTTTTCTTTTGTGTATTAATATGATTATAGAGTTGAATTTTGCTTAAACATTTTCAGTCATAGAGGACAATTCTGTTTAGTTCTGTCTTATAATGAAGTGCTGAGAAGCTAGAAGTTTAATATATTTCTTCTTTTACACTACATTATTTTAGCAGTACAGTTCTAAATGGATACTCTACTTTGAACTTTGTCGTAAATCGATTTCAAAATAAGTATGGCAATAAGAGCTATGTACCACTAGGGGGCTCTCATTTTTTAAACATTTTAGTTCAGTGACTGTTTCAACTGCTTGTTAATAAATATTGTTCTATGTATTTATGTATCCCCCTATTTTTAAACTTTAAATCTTTTGCTTTGAAAAACAATGTTTTGCTTTGAGATATTGAGATAGTCTATGACTGAGAACTCCAAAAAGTTATGTTAGCTATAACTTCACAACTATTTTTCTTTATTATTATTACAGTAAACTAGACTATTGAGACAATATTCTTGTGATTGATACATTTTTAGGAGCACACAAAAAAGGGGAGAATCATTTGGAATCAGCAGAATAGGTAGCAAAATTAAAGGAGTATTCAAGAGCACCACCATGGAGGGAGCTATGTTGCCTAATTATGGTTTAGCAGAAGGTGAAGATGACTTTGTAAGTAAATACTCTTTAATGATGTATATACAACTTCATACTTGCAATAGTATGAAAATTGGATATGCTCACTTGTTATTTTCCCTCTTCTTTATTTTACTTCTTATTTCATACTTCCATTATATTTTCCCTTCTTCCATTAGTTATATTTCATGGTGCTAATCTAATTTTTAAAATTCCTGAGCACTAAGTTAGTACTTACTAAGGGTAGAATGGCTTTTGTTAAGCTGAGTCAAACAATATACTATATTTTGATTAGGCTTTTACTTCATATCCTGATCTTATCCCTTTCCAATTACTAGATATGGTCCAGACATACGGAATTGTTCATAAATGTCCTAAACTCTTGCTACTCAAACTGTGATATGAGAATCAACTAGATCAGCATTACCTGGGAGCTTGTTAGAAACACAGAATTTCAGGCTTTAACCTAGATCAACTGAATCATAATTTGCCTTTTAGTAGGATCTCCAGTTGCTATATATGCACATTACACCCACCATGCTCTTTTAATTCTCTCAATTGTTGCACATGTTGTTCTTGAAATGCCCACCCTATAAACCCTTACCTGAGTCCCCAAGTAAAATTGAACATTTTTTCCTTTGTGCTCCTGTTAGATCATATGTTAAAACATATACCATATTATATTTGAAATTATATGTTTATGATTGTCTTTCCTAACAATTAGTGAGTTCCATAAAGGCAAATACTGTCTTACTTGTACTTTTCATTTGTTTAATAAATCTTTAGTGATCCTGAATCCTCATTTTGCCCTTTAATCACTTTGAGCACTGGAGATAAAAAGATGACTAAGACAGAATTTTTTTTTTTTTTTTTACAGGGACAGAGAGAGTCAGAGAGAGAGACAGATAGGGACAGACAGACAGGAACAGAGAGAGATATGAAGCATCAATCAGTTTTTTGTTGCCGTTGCGACACCTTAGTTGTTCCTTGATTGCTTTCTCACATGTGCCTTGACCACGGGCCCTCAGCAGACCGAGCCACCTCTTGCTGGAGTCAGCGACATTGGGTCCAAGCTGACGGGCTTTTTGCTCAAGCCAGATGGGCCCACACTCAAGCTGGTGACCTTGGGGTCTTGAATCTTGGTCTTCTGCATCCCAGTCCGATGCTCTGTCCACTGCGCCACCACCTGGTCAGGCAAGACCAAGACAGACTTTTCTTGTAAGAAATTCACTAACCTTTGGTATCAAAGGAATGGATAGTAGTGATTAAATTGGTAATAACTAAGAAAGAGATGGAGCACAAAAGAGTAAATAAATCTATTTTTCCTCTTTACCCCTTCCTTTTGACCTTTCTCATTGCATTGATGAATTGTTAAGAAGATTCACTGCTTCTTTATAATTTAAATGGAAGAAAATATCATTTATTCATTTTTCCTTTTTAGATAATCCAGATAACAATATTTTTTCTCTTTTATCCCTGTTTTTCCTTAAAAGTGTGGGTAGAATAAAGACAGTAGACTAGAGGAAGGGCTCTTTTCAAAATAAGGATTATTTATGTTTGTTTTTTTTTAAATAGCAGTTTTTTAAAAATTTCAATTTATTGTGTTTACATAGATTTTAGGGTCCCTCCCAGTGCATCCCCCCCCGTGTTGCTCACAACATCCTCCTTATTTATGTTTTTTAATTTTAAGCATATTATAATCTAAATTTTAAAAATACTGTAATATAGAAAGTAGAAAAAATTTAAAGTAGCACTCATAAACCTATCATCTAATAACCACTTCTATTAACATTTTGGTGATTTTCTTTAAAAAAAAAAAGATCTGTCCCTTTCTACATCCACTGATTAGGCTATATTATATATATAGTTTGCTGTCCTGCTTACTCCCCACTTAATATTATAACAAAAGCATTTACCTTTGTTACTGCGAACTTCTCAAAACATAATTTTTGTGATGGAAGATGTCCTTTGTATATTTTATTCTTCCTGATTACTTGAAATGTAAGCTGCATTTTTACTTCAGGAATAGAAGGGTAGCTTTATAAAGTTGATAGTTCTCTTTTATAGTGATACCAGAAAGAAGGAAATTCTTAATTGAAACCAAAAATAGTAATAATGGAAAGTAAGAGAAGAGGGCAAAGTAATCTTCAATACTCTGAAAAGAAAATCAAGGGGTGGATAGGGTGTTGATCCAGACCAAGATACTGTCACTTAGGATTTATTATTGTTATTTTAATTTTTTTTTAAGAGAGACCGACAGGAAGGGGAGAGATGAGAAGCATCAACTCCTAGTTGTGCCACCTTGGTTGTTCATTGATTGCTTCTCATATGTGCCTTTACTAGGGCCTCCAGCTAAGCCAGTGACTCCTTGCTCAAGCCAACGACCTTGGCTCAAGCCAGCGACCTTTGGGCTCAGGCTAGCGACCTTGGACTTTATGCCAGCAACCTTTGGGCTCTAGCCAGTGACCGTGGGTTCACGTCTACAGTCCTACACTCAAGCCAGCAACCCCATGCTCAAGCTGGTAATCCCATGCTCAATCTGACGACCTTGGGCTTTTGAATCTGGGTCCTCAGTGTCCTAGGCCCATGCTCTGACCACCTGGTCAGGCAGGATTTATTTATTTATTTATTTATTTATTTATTATTTATTTATTATTATTTAGAGAGAGACAAAGGCAGAACAGGCAGGCAGGATTTATTTATTTATAATTATTTAAGAGAGAGACAAAGGCAGGATTTATTTATTTATGTATTATTATTTAGAGAGAGACAAAGGCAGAACAGGCATACAGGAAGGGAGAGAGAAGGAGAAATATCAGCTTGTAGTTGCGGCACTTTAGTTATTCATTGATTGCTTCTCATGCATACCCTGACCAGGGGTGGGGTGAGGTGAGGTGCGAGTGGGGGCTCCAGCCAAGCTAGTGACCCCTTACTCAAGCCATTGGCCAATGACCTTGGAGTTAAGCCATTGACCTTGGGCTTCAAGCCAGCGACCTTTGGGCTCAAACTAGCAACCATGAATCATGTCGATGATCCCGTGCTCAAGTGGGCAACCTAAGGGTTTCAAACCTGGGTCCTCAGCATCCAAGATTGATGCTCTATCTACTGCACCACCACTGCTCAGGTGAAAAACAGTCTTAATTGTATAAAAGTGGGTTCTTTTCAAATATGCTTTCTAATTTTATATTATTTAATGCTTCAGTGAATACCTGTGCATTTTTCCCAGTTTTAAAATTTTATTTGTAATAAATACTTTTATTAGAATAGATTCTCAGAAATAGAATCACTTGGTTGAAACTGTTTTATGGCTCTTTATAAATACACAGTCAAAACACTTTCTTTATAGAAGGGTTATGCCCAGTATATCTAGTAACAAACAATACAGGGTGGGCCAAAATTAGGTTTACAGTTGTGAGCATACAAAACACAGAGTTTATTCTTACATTATTATTGTATTACTTATTTGTATTTTAACTGTATATTATATGTAATTATATATATATTTGGGGGAGACACAAGTAGGTTTACAGTTATTTGTATGGAAAATAATGTGTTAATAAAGACTAATACAAGAATAAACTTGCATGCTGCTTACAACTGTAAACCTACTTTGCCTACCCCTGTATATCAGCGATCCAGTTTATCTGGGCAGTCTCCATCAATGATTGTTAACATTTCTAAAATTTCATAGCCCTAAATGAAAAAATATCAGTGCATTAACTTTTACTTTTTATTATAAAAGTTAATATTTTTCTATATATATGTATTTTTAATATCTTTTCCAAATATCTGAAGTGTCTGTTTCCTATTTTCTATGGAATTTTCAACATATAGGTGATGTAACAAAACCTGAAGCTGATTCTGGGACTTGTTATTTTTTTATCTTTATATTTTCAGTAGAAAATTTAATATCACCTAATTTTTAAAAGTATTAAAACTTAGAGAATTTATATGGACATATTACTTTATAGTTATATCTCATGTTTGAAAGTCCTGGAAATACTACATTTTTCCTGGTGTTTCTTTTTTTTTCAGATTGAAGAAGGTATTGTTGTAATGGAAGATGACTCTCCAGTGGAAGCTGTGAGCACACCTAATACTCCCCGAAACCTTGCTGCATGGAAAATTAGCATTCCATATGTAGACTTTTTTGAAGATCCCTCCTCTGAAAGGAAGGAGAAAAAAGAAAGAATACCTGTATTTTGTATTGATGTTGAAAGGAATGATAGAAGAGCGGGTAGGAAGCTTTACGAGCACCTTTCTTAAATGATTCTGGTTAGTCTGCATGTATCAGGAATGATAAACATTTCATCATTTTTAACTATTGAGTATGACTGCATATCCTAAAGGTAATTGTCCAGAACAGAAAATTGAATGAAAGCTTAGGGTTTTTAGGTTATCTCTGTTACCAGTTAGCTAATTTGTTCAACCAACACTTACTGAGTAGATGCCTTCAAGACACCTGACAATCCAACAAGGCATTTTATATAATGTTTCTTTAATGTTTTTTCTCCCATCATCATTAGTCACTATACTTAATTGACTATTATTAATGCATATAGCACTATATCAGATATAATACCAATTTAATTAAGACAGCATTTCTCCTCCACCATATTTTTCAGCAGATTAGAATTGATAGAAGTATGATGAAACACAACTTTACAAGTTTTTTTCATGTTTTGCTATCTTTTTTATTTTGGTTGTTTTTACGTGTGGACTGTAATAGTAACAGGTAAATAACATTCATAGCGAGTTTAACAGTCCCCACCCTAGGCTTTGCTTTGTTCAAGAGTTGGGTCAGTCTATGTAAGCAAAAGCGCATCAAAGTGCACATTTGGGAATGATGAGCAGAAAGATAAAGGTAAACTCAGGAAGAGGGAACTATCTGTGATGAAAGAAGGATGAAAAGTGGCAGTATTAGAAGTGGTTAAGAGAGGGGACTAAGTGATAGAGTGAAGGTCAGTGCTAATAATTCCCCTTATGTTCTTCAAAAAGTATTAGGTTTTTTCAGAAGCTCATCTTATTTCAAGAACATAAAGCATAGGAATGAGGAAAGAAGAATGCTCAGAATAACTATGATTTTTCCTATTGTAGCTAATACGAAGCAGAGTCTTGCTATACCCAGTTTTGAGTCTGCTACCTTGATTTTGTTATAGTTACCACTCAGTATTGCTAGATGCTGTTATATCTCAGCATTCTAATTAGTGCACAAACTATTGTTGATTTTATAGTCTGATTTCAGTTTTGTTTGCATCTTTTGTCTGCTGGTTCTATTAATTGGCATTTTAAGTGTTAGAATTGAGAAGACCCTGGTTAGCTTCTGGGTTCAATTTCTTCCTGTGCCTAGTACTTAAAGTTTGGCTCTTGTCTCTCTGGAAATTATTTAAAACAAAACTTTGACTATTCATCCTGTCAATATAAATAAATTTTTGTGAGCATGAAGTAACTTTTACCTCCTTTTGAAAGGTTTATGTATGATATGGTATACTTATAAATATATTGGGAATATGTTCTTTTTATTTTTGCCTTTTGGACAGCTATCTTTTAGTTTTGTTCTTTATTTTAAAAACTTTGGCTTAATAATTTAACCATAAAACTAAAACTTAAAAATCAAAACAAAAATCTTAAAACTTGTGTTCTGAGGATAATTTTTGTCAGCAATGCTGACTTTTATGGTCAATGTAATAATACATGCTCTTAGGAAGCCATGTCCTATGAGGGGGAGAAAGTATATCATTTAAATACTACATTGATTTTATATGCATAGTAAACTAGTAATTTTAGTATTTTTAAAACCAAAACTAAATATAATATGAATCTTTTAAGACCAATATTGAAGTTTGATTTATAGGTTGTGACCATAGCAGGTTGTTTTTTTCAAATACATATGTTGTTTTTGGGTTGTTGTGGTTTGAGTTGACTTAATTCATTGCCTTTTTATAAAAACACTAGAATGACATGATAATTGTTCTTTTTTTATGCACATATATATAGAGAGAGATTAGTAGCATCAAGTTATAGGTGTATCACTTTTTTCACTGATTGCTTCTCATATGTGCCTTCACCCAGGGGGCTCCAGCCGACCCAGTGACCCCTTGCTCAAGCCAGAGATCCCACAATCAGGTTGATGATTCTTTGTGCAAGCCAGTGCAATCTTGCACTCAAGATGGCAACCCCAGGTTTCGAACCTGGTTTCTCAGCATTCCAAGTTGATGCTCTATCCACTGCGTCACCCCTGGTCAGGCTAGAATAACACAAGATGCTAAAAATAGCAATGATTTGGGGGTGCTCACTCTGTGCTTTGCACTGTATGAAAGTGCCTTACAGGGATTATTTTATGTAATAGATACCGTTATTTTTATGCTAAGCAAACTAAGGCACAGTGAGGTTAATTCGTTAAATTTACATACAGGGCAGGGCAAAAAGTACTCATAGTTGTAAGTACATGAAACACAGAGTTTATTCTTAGTATTATTATTTATTTATTATTATTTTTCATACGAACAACTACTTTTGCCCTACCCTGTAGTTAGTAAATAGGGGAACTGAATTGGAGTAGGCAGGCTAATGCGACTCATTCTTTAAACCATTAGTTCTTGCTGTCTGATTTGGTAGCCACTGTCCACATGTGGTAATTAAAATTAGGTTTTATTAAAATTTTAGTTCTTATACTAGCCACATTTTAAGTGATCAGTAACTAATAGCTGCTATATTAGTACAGAAAATATGGAACATTTACAAAACTTGCAGAAAATTCTCTTGAATAGGCTGTTCTACACTGTATTAGATCAAGACAATTAGTAAATATTTGAGAGACCCAAAATTAACTACAAATAATTTATGAAAAATACCATTTTTGTGAAATTTAAAAAATAATCATAATTGCATAATTTTGAAGTTGATGTCAGCTCTATGATTCTATTGTAGAAAAATGTTTATATTATTGAGATAACTTTATAAATAGGTGAAATTTACTCTTCTAAAATATTTAAAATTAAAAGGAGATAAAATATATTAATAATGTGATGCCAAGAAATAATAAATTAAGACTGGAATAATTTTCATCTCTGAATACTTGAAGTTTTAAGTATTTTAATAGTAGTTTATAAAATTATTTATTTATTTAGTGTGTGTTCATTCAATTTACAGTTGGGCATGAGCCTGAACATTGGTCTGTCTATAGAAGATATCTTGAATTCTATGTACTTGAATCAAAACTAACAGAATTTCATGGTATGTTGTCCTTTTTATATAAAACATTATTTTTTAACCTTAGCTTTCTTGAAGGCTGTTGAACCAAATTAATTATTATTTTTTTAATTCAGTGAGAGGATGGGAGGCAGAGAGACAGACTCCTGCATGCACCCCAACTGGGATCCACCCAGCAAGCCAACTAGGGGACAGTGCTCTCTGCTCATCTAGGGCATTGCTCCATTGCTCAGCAACTGAGCTCTTCTTAGTACCTGAGGCGGAGGCCATGGAGCCAACCTCAGTGCCTGGGGCCAACTCGCTCCAGTCAAGCCATGGCTGCAGGAAGGGAAGAGAGAGAGAGAGAGAAGCAAGAGGGGAAGGGGTGGAGAAGCAGTTGGACACTTCTCCTGTATGCCCTGACCAGAAATTGAACCAGGGACATCCACATGCTAGGCAGATACTCTACCACTGAGCAAACCTGCCAGGGCCACAAATTAATTTTTTATTTTAAGTAATATTAACTAAGAAATGTAATGGTGACACTTGTGTACACTGCTGTTGATAATAGGAACATACTGTTTTAATCTTATTTCTTCTTGCTTATATATTTAAAGTTTTTACAGTGCACATTTATTGCTTTTCAAATAATATTAAAATGTGAAAGATAGTTATTCTTTAACTGTATTTTAGAAAAGGTTCTCTTTCCAATTTTTATCATAATGTGGTAGATAATTTAAACCGGGTATTTCAGAGGTGCTCTGTTCTTTTACCATTATCTTTCTTGGTAGACATGTTTACTGTGCATCATGGCAAATGTTTTAATTTAGCTCTTAAATTTAGATATGGAAACAAAGTTTGTAGATAAATATTTCTTTTGAGGATAGATCAATCAGAAAAGGAGAGCACTTCTCCTTCTTCATTCTTCTGCTCCCATATTAGTCTCTGATCTATCTATTTATATTAATTAATATTAGGGATATAGTTACAAAATATTTTCAGTCATATTGTATGTAGATTGGTGGGTTCGATACCTGTATTTTGAAAGCTTTTATTTTAGAAAAGCTCTGTGGAATGTCTCCTAATCCAAATTCAGGTTGGTTCTGAGTTGAGAAGAGCAGGGAAACTTCTTTACCCTACTATAAGAGTAAATCCCATAATAAACAGATTCTAGGAAGATAAAAAATACAAGGTCCCACTTCATACTTTTTACCTAGATTTTGATTTTGTTCTCGCCTTTAAATGGTTTTCTCTGTCTCTGCCAATCTCATGCAATGCTATCTTTGTCTTGTTCTTTCTCTGAGAACTTTTCCTTTGGTTTAGAGAGATCATTTATCTCCATACTTTAAAATCCCAGATTAACTGAACTCGGTTGGAATCTCAACAATATTTTTCCTTTTTTTTTTTTAAATTTCTTTTTATTTATTCATTTTAGAGAGGAGACACAGAGTGAGAGAGAGGGAGAGAGAAAGAGAGAAAGGGGGGAGGAGCTGGAAGCATCAACTCCCATATGTGCCTTGACCAGACCAGTGCAGGGTTTTTTGAACTGGCGACCTCAGTGTTCCCAGATCGACGCTTTATCCACTGCGCCACCACAGGTCAGGCTATTTTTCCTTTTGATACTAAAATTTCAAAAGTCAGCCCTATCTGAGAAAGCACATACAGGATTTTAAAATTTGGTTTTAAGCTTATATAGCATTGGCAATATAATTTTTTCCTTATGAGGGAGTATATATTTTTTTAGTAAGATTTTTGTCTAATAAAATCCCACTCATTTCAAAATAATCGCATGATAATTTTTTGAAGTATTTTTACCTAGCATCCAAGGTTAAATATATCTGTGTCAATGAAGAGTTGTGATATTTTGGATGTCAGTGTACTCAGGTTCTTTGGTCTGAACTTCTATGCTCTCTAATTCTGTCAAGGTTGTTTAAAGGGTAATGGCCTTGTTTGGATAGCTTGGTTGGTTAGAGCATTGTGCCGAAGTGCAGAGGTTGCTGGTTGGTTTGATCACCAGTCAGGGCGCATACAGTAACAGTTTGTTCAATGATCCTCTCTCTCTCTACCCCCCAGCTCCCTTCCTTCCTCTCTCGCTAAAATCAATAAATAAAAATGAAAAAAGGATAATTACACATCTTTAGAAGGCAGCATTGGGAATATGAATATGTTACAGTAAATTATAAGTTGGTGTTTATAAAGTAGTAGTAGAATATAGTAATAACCTTCTTATATATTAATTTCAGGCACATTTCCTGATGCTCAGCTTCCTTCCAAGAGGATCATTGGCCCCAAAAATTATGAATTCTTAAAGTCAAAGAGAGAAGAGTTTCAGGAATATCTACAGGTATAGTACCAACTCAATTTAAAACATTGTTAATCATAGCATTCTCTAATTTGTCTTTTTTTTCCTTGTGTGTATATGCTTTGCTTTAAAATACCTGTCATGTAAATTTCTAAAATTTTTATTTAAAGTTATTTTTATTTTATTTTACAGGGACAGAGAGAGAGTCAGAGAGAGGGATAGATAGGGACAGACAGACAGGAACAGAGAGAGGTGAGAAGCATCAATCATTAGTTTTTCGTTGCCGTTGTGACACCTTAGTTGTTCATTGATTGCTTTATCACATATGCCTTGACCGCGGGCCTTCAGCAGACCGAGCCACCCCTTGCTGGAGCCAGTGACCTTGGGTCCAAGCTGGTGAGCTTTTGCTCAAGCCAGATGGGCCTGCGCTCAAGCTGGCGAGCTCGGGGTCTCGAACCTGGGTCTTCCACATCCCAGTTCGACGCTCTATCCACTGCGCCTCCGCCTGGTCCGGCTATTTAAGTTTTTTTTTTAAAAAAGATAATTTTTATAAGTGTTTATTTGAGCCAAGCTGACAACAAATGCTGAGGAACACAATTTCAAATGCTGTCTTATGTAATTATTTTTTCTTTTTTATTAAGTGAGAGGTGGAGAGGCAGAGACAGACTTCCCCATGCACCACAACCGGGATCCACCTGGCAGGCCCCCTACCAGGCCATGCTCTGCCTGTCTGGGCTGCTGCTCCATTGCTAGGCAACCGAGCTATGTACCTGAGGTGAGGCCATGGAGCCATCCTCAGCGCCCAGGGCCAACTTTGCTTGAACCATTTGAGCCACGGCTGGAGGAGAAAAGGTGGGGGAGGGACAGAAAAGGTGAGGGAGGGACAGGTGGTGGCTTCTCCTGTGTGCCCTGACTAGGAATCAAACCTTTTACTTCCACACCCTACGTCAACACTCTACCACTGAGTCTAAAATTTTTTTTATGTGAAGATGAATTATTGTCAAGAGTATACTTTTTAAAAAAATTAAAACTAGTGAAATACCAGATACATTTTTAGAGGAAAAAAAGTCTTATGTTGAGCTTAGTTTTAATGTGGGAAGTTAAAAAGAGAAACATAATTTGATGTAAAACATTAAATACAGTGTGTCCGTAAAGTCATGGTGCACTTTTGACCAGTCAAAAGTGCACCATGACTTTACGGACACACTGTACAACCTACGAATACTGGGTAGTTTTTGTTATTTTTACCTCATTCTTTGATTTTGTGTTCAGTACTTTCTGAACTTCACAATCTTCCCTCTTGTTTTATTCCTTATTCTCCTTTTTAAACTTGTTTTTCTAGCTTCTTGAGATCTTCTAACTCTAGCATTTACCACTTGGAATTGAATTTTATTTTTCTCAGTGTGTTGGCATTGTTATATAAAAAATATAATTGGTATATTTTTTCCATTGTAGGTATAAATAATTTAAAAATTACTTACTTGAGCCTGACTAGTGATGGCACAGTGGATAGACCATTGACATGGGATGCTGAGGTCCCAGGTTCGAAACCCCAAGGTTGTTGCCTTGAGTGCGGGCTTCTCGGGTTTGAGTGCAGGCTCATTAACTTGAGTGTGGGGTCCTTGGTTTCAGTGTGGGATCATCAACATGATCCCATGGTCACTGGCTTGAGGCTCAAGGTCACTGGCTTGAGCAAAGGGTCACTGGCTCGGCTTGAGCCACCACCCTGGAAAAGGTACATGTGAGAAGCAATCAGTGAACAACTAAAGTGATGCAACTATAATTGATGCTTCTCATCTCTTTCTCTTACTGTCTCCCTCCCTGTCTCTCCTTCTCCCTTTCTCTCCCTTTGTTTCTCTCAGGCACATGTGCTCTAAAAAATGATACTCGAGACTTCTCTAAAATTAATGACTATCTTTTTTCTTTTATCAAGTGTCTAAGAACCAGAGTGGATACTTTTGTTTTATTTTTCAAACATCCTTTTTATTTGGCCATACTATTTTGTAATTTTTATTAAGTGTTAACTTACTTTAATTTGGTTACATTATAGCCAAAAATAAGTACTTTTATTATTTTTATTTTTTTAGTGAAGGAGAGAGGGACAAGGGTTGGGGGAAACAGACAGGGACAGACAGACAGAAAGGGAGAGAGATTAGAAGCCTCAACTCATAGTTATGGCACATTAGTTGTTCACTGATACTTTTCTCATACGTGTCCTGACCAGGGGGCTCCAACCAAGTCAGTGACTTTTGGCCTCAAGCCAGCAACCATGGGGTCATGTCTATGATCCCATGCCCAAGTTGGTGCACCCATGCTCAAACTGGTGATCTAGAGGTTTTGAACCCAAGTCCTCAGCATCCAAGGTTCATGCTCTGTTCACTGCACTACTGCTAGGTCAAGCCAAAAACAAGCGCTTTATAAATTAATAAATTAAGAGGTATTTGCTTTTTTTTTTATTTTAAGAGAGAGAGAGAGACAGGAAAGGAGAGAGATGAGAAGCATCAACTTGTAGTTATGGCACTTTTTAGTTGTTCATTGATTGCTTCTCATATGTGTCTTTGTGGGATGCTCTAGGTAAGCCAATGCCATCTTGCTCAAGCCAGTGACCTTTGAGCTCAAGACAGTGACCATGGGATCATGTTGTTGATCCCATACTCAGGCTGGCGTCCTCATACTTAATGGTGAGCCTATGCTCAAGTCCGATGAGCCCACGTTCAAGCTGGTGACCTTGGGGTTTCAAAACCTGGGTCCCTAGCGTCCCAGGTTGAAGCTTTATCCACTGCTCACCACCGGTCAGGCAAGAGATATTTACATTTTAGTTCCTGAATTTGAACTGTTGGATACTTTGGATACTTTAACTCAGAAAGCATTTTTTTTTAATATATATATATATATATTTTATTATTATTAATTCTAATGGGGTGACACCAATAAATCAGGGCACATATGTACAATGAAAACATCTCCAGGTTATCTTATCATTCAATTGTGTTGCATACCCATCACCAAAAGTCTAATTGTCCTCTGTCACCTTCAATCTGGTTTTCCCTGTGTCCCTCCCCTCCTCCCTATCCCACTCTTCCCTCCCTCCCCCCATCCCATAACCACCACTCTCTTGTCCATGTCTCATATTCTCACTTTTATGTCCCACCTATGTATGAAATCATGCTGTTCTCAGTTTTTCTTTTTTTCTGATTTACTTATTTCACTCCTTATAATGTTATCAAGGTACATCCATTTTGTTATAAATGATCCAATGTCCCCTTAAGATGAGGAACCAGGCAGGGTTGCCCACTTTCACCACTCTTATTCAACATAGTTCTGGAAGTCCTAGCTATAGCAATCACACAAGAAGAAGAAATAAAAGGCATCCAAATTGGAAAAGAAGAAGTAAAACTGTCACTATTTGCAGATGATATGATATTGTATATTGAAAACCCTAAAGTCTCAGTCAAAAAACTACTGGACCTTATAAATGAATTCAGCAAGGTGGCAGGATATAAAATTAATACTCAGAAATCAGAGGCATTTCTATACACCAACAATGAAATATCAGCAAAAGAAATTAAGGAAACAATCCCCTTCACTATTGCAGCCAAAAAAATAAAGTACCTAGGAGTAAATTTAACCAAGGAGGTTAAGGACTTGTACTCGGAAAATTATAGAACATTGATTAAAGAAATCAAGGAAGATACAAACAAGTGGAAGCACATACCGTGCTCATGGCTAGGAAGAATAAACATTATTAAAATGTCTATATTACCCAAAGCAATTTATAAATTCAATGCAATACCAATTAAAATACCAATGACATACTTCAAAGATATAGAACACATATTCCAAAAATTTATATGGAACCAAAAAAGAACACGAATAGCCTCAGCAATCTTAAAAAAGAAAGCATTTTTTATATAATCTTTCAGTGGTGTGAAATTTGAAATATGAACTATTTACTATGAGGAAATTTGAACACAACACATAGTAGTGTTAACCTATGTCTTTTTTGATATCATTTACCCATTATTTGAACCAATTCTTTTTAGGAACCTTATTCTAGAACAGTGGTTCTTAACCTTTTTTTAGGTACTGAACCCACCAGTTTCATATGCGCATTCACTGAACACTTCTTTAGTGATAAATAAAATATGATTGTTTTTTCCAAATTCAAGACATAGGTATATGTTTTTTTACTGGTGCACAAGATGAGCCATGCATGAATATCACCTTGCTCAAAGAACAAAACCAACAAAGTGCATGAACTCACAACAAATTATGGTATTACTTTATTCTGGCCTCCATGGCAGAGGCTTCTCCAAACCCCTGAGACTGACTCATCGAACCCCTAGGGTTCGATAGAACTCAGGTTAAGAACCACTGTTCTAGAAGAAATGTTTTCTAACAATATTTAGTTAAAGTACTGGTATTTTGTTCATATACAGGGTGGGGCAAAAGTAGGTCTACAGTTCTATAGAAGATAATACAATAACTAATCTTATATAAATAAAAATGTAAATGTTTGTTCAAAATTTTAAATCTCCAAATGTTCTTCACCAATTGCTTTGAAATTTTGACACAACATTGCATTCAAATACGCACGTGTTTTTATTCCAAAATGACATAGCCTTAACTCTTGCGTCATCTGGAATAGCTGTGACATTGCTACCAGGTGGAAGAACTGCTCATTCTGCTTTGAAATTTCCATTGAACATGCAATTCATTGAAACTTTCATGTGCAACATTTCCAAAGCATCTGGTGTGGGAACAGTATTGCAGAAATGCAAACTTGTTATTTGGGATGAATACACAATGGTGCACAAAAAATTGCTCGAGGCTCTTGATTGATCATTGCAAGAATTGCTTGGAAACATCAGACCATTTGGGAATTCATTAATATTGCTTGCTGGAGATTTCAGGCAAACATTACCTGTAATTTCTCAATCGACACCAGCGGATGAAATAAATGCTTGCCTGATATACTCTACTTTGTGGCGACACGTAAAGACATTAAAATTAACTACAAATATGTGTGTCCAGCTGCAAAACTATCGATCAGCTGAGTTATTCTCACATCAATTGCTGGAAATTGGGAATGGAAACGTGCTGGTTGATCTGACCTCAGGACGAATTTCATTGTCTCATAACTTCTACAATTTAGTGACATCAAAAGAAGAATAGGTTGAAAAAGTTATTTCCCAATATTCATACCAATTATAAGAATCAAGATTGGCTAAGTGAACGAGCTATTCTTGCTGCCAAGAACAAAGACGTCCACAAACTTAACAATATTATTCAGTCTAACATTCAAAGTGAGGCAGTCACATACAAGTCCGTCGACACTGTTGTGGAAGCAGATGATGCGGTTAATTATTCAACAGACTTTTTGAATTCACTCAATCTGCCAGGGATGCCACCACACGTACTGCAATTGAAAATCAGCGTGTCAATTATCATGTTGCGAAATATCAACCAGCCAAAGCTTTGCAACGACACGCAGCTTGTAGTAAAAAAATTAATAAGCAACATTGTAGAAGCAACAATCTTGACCTTTCAAAGGTGAAGATGTCCTCATTCCTCATGTTTCTGTGATTCCAATGGATATGCCATTTCAATTTAAGAGATTGCAATTTCCAATTTGATTGGTGTTTGCAATCACCATCAACAAAGCTCAGGCCAATCTTTGGAATTGTGCGATTTAGATCTAGACACGGACATGGACAATTATATGTTGTGTGTTCTAGAGTCAGCAAACCAGACAATCTCTATATTTGCACAGACAATGAAACAACAAAAAATATTGTATACCCACAAGCATTGTAAAATTAAACATATTAGAAATGTGCGCTTTCTCTTTTCTTTCTTTTCCATTTAACCAGATGAGCCACAGCAACGCGTGGCCAGGTACAGCTAGTAAATAATATAAGGATAAACTCTGTTTCATGTGCATATGACTATAAACCTACTTTGCCCCAACCTGGAGATTTCTGCTCATAAATTTTTATAACTGTTTTGTGATTACAAAAGTCTATATTAGGTAAGACTGGGTTAATTTTGGCTTTAAAAGATCAGTTTGTCTCATAAGAAAATCGTATTGCAAGAAGAACAGAAACAGACTTTCCAAGTTATTTCATATTTCTACATATAGTTTTTGCTAAATCCTTTATGCCAACTTTTAATTATCAAGATGGTTGTATGATATTGAAATACTTTTATAATTGAGAAACTGAAAAGTAATATTAGCTAATGTTTATTCTTTCTTTCTCTGCATCAGGTAGGTGCTAAAGGCTTTATATAATAACTTTGTAAATAGATATTTTCATTTTATGCATGAGGAAACTGATCCTTACACAATTTAGGAACTTTTCTAAGGTCACCTCGCTAGCAAATAGAGGAGCCAGAATTCAAACTTACTCATGTCTGACTGTAGAGGCTGAGGGTTTATGTGATACCATTCTTTCTATATAGTTTTTATTTTTCTTTTTATTATGAATGTGAAATAGCTTTTGAAGTTTTAAAATTGTTTTTTTTTTTTGGTTTCAAAATTTATTTTAAAATAGCTTTGACCACCCTTCTAGATTTTTAAACTTATTTTTTCTTCTTTTGTTTATTCAAGAAACTTCTACAGCATCCAGAACTGAGTAATAGTCAACTTCTGGCAGATTTTCTGTCCCCCAATGGTGGAGAAACACAATTTCTTGATAAAATACTACCAGATGTAAATCTTGGTAAGTCATATTAGAACTAGCATTTTCAGATTAATTTAGAAAAATAGTTTATATAGTGAAGCCATGTGTAAAACTCTAAAGGACTTCTTATACACTGCTCGTAGGAATATAAGTTGGAAAACCACTTGAGAAAAGCTTGTTATAAAACTAACTGACCCAGCAGTTCCTCTCTGAGAGATATATTTCAGAGAGGCTTATATTAAAGAATGTTCATAGAAGCATTGTTTATAATAGCCAAAACTGGAGATAATACAAATACTCTTCAGCAATAGAATGGACAGATAAATTGTGGTAGATTCATAAAATGAATGCCTATAGCAGTGGTTCTTAACCTTTTTTGAGGTACCGAACCCACCAGTTTCATATGCGCATTCACCGAACCCTTCTTTAGTGATAAATAAAATAGATTTTTTCTTCCAAATTCAAGACATAGGTATATGTTTTTTTACTGGTGCACCAAATGAGACGTGCATGAACATCGCCTTGCTCAAAGAACAAAACCAACAAAGTGCATGAATCACAAATTACGGTATTAGTTTATTCTGGCCTCCGTGGCAGAGGCTTCTCCGAACCCCTAAGACCGACTCATCGAACCCCTAGGGTTCGATAGAACCCAGGTTAAGAACCACTGTAGCATATAGTATCTTGCAACAGTGTTGATCACATTGGGTTACAAAATTTTTGTTGCATCCACAAAAACACTTGTTCTTACCTAATTTGAGTGTGCTGATCTCAAATCTGACATGAGTTTTTTCTGTAAGCTACAGTTTTTTATATATTCACCATTGTTTAAAATATTTTTAAAATATTTTTATGGAAAATATCAAATTTACACAAAAATGGAGAAATTTATATAATGAACTCCTCTTTTCCAGCAGTTATTAACACTTGGCTTGTTTTATCCATTCCCCCACCTCCCACCCCACTGGATTATTTTATTTTATTTTTTATTTATATTTATTTTTTTAGCGACAGAGACAAGAGAGTCAGGAAGAGGAACAGATAGGGACAGACATACAGGAAGGGAGAGAGATGGAGAAGCATTAGTTCTCTGTTATGGCTCCTTAGTTGTTCATTGATTGTTTTCTTATATGTGCCCTGACCAGTGGGAGGGGGCGGGAGGGGAATCCAGCAGAGTGAGTGACCCTTTGCTCAAACCAGCAACCTAGGGCTTCAAGCCATGACCTTTGGGCTCAAGCCAGTAACCATGGGGTCATGTCTATGATCCCACTCTCAAGTCAGCAACCCTGAGCTCAAGCCAGATGAGCCCTTACTCAAGCTGGCAATCTCAGTCTTTCGCATCCCAGTCCGACACTGTATCCACTGTGCCACCACCTGGTCAGGCTATTTTTTATTTTTTTAAACTAATTAATTTTTTAAATTGAATTTATTGAGGTACAGTTACAGGTGTGAAACTCAATGAAACATTATCTGCACTCTGCCACGTGTGCCCATTACCTCAAGCAAAGTCTCTTTAATCCCCATTCCCCTACCCCCTTTGCTCCCTTTCCCTCTGACCATCATCACACTGTTGTCTGTGTCTCTGTGTTTATATATATATAATGTTTCTGTATTTCCTAAATCCCTTCACTTTCTATCACCTACTGGATTATTTTAAAGTAAATCCCAAATGTTATATCTGTAAATAGTTAAGTATACTTTAGTTATTGTGAATTTCTGTTAAATGTAAAGTACATAATTATGAGTATATATTTCTTATCAGTTTACTTTTTACTTGGCTATTTAGTATTTAAAATTACCTAGTGAAGTATTTATATAAGAAACTATGGCCTGACCAGGCGGTGGCGCAGTGGATAGAGAGTCGGACTGGGATGCGGAAGACCCAGGTTCAAGACCCTGAGGTCGCCAGCTTGAGCGCGGGCCCATCTGGCTTGAGCAAAAGCTTGCCAGCTTGGACCCAAGGTCGCTGGCTCCAGCGGTCAAGGCACATGTGAGAAAGCAATCAATGAACAACTATAATGTCGCAACGGCAACGAAAAACTAATGATGCTTCTCACCTTTCTCCATTCCTGTCTGTCTGTTCCTATCTATCCCTCTCTCTGACCCTGTAAAAAAAAAAAAAATAAATAAATAAACTATGATGTATATTATGCCTTCATAAAATTAATATTTTACTTTTAATTGCAGGTAAAATTATAAAGTCTGTTCCTGGAAAACTAATGAAAGAGGTAAATAAACAATTTATATGTATTCTATAACATGACAGTTAAAAGTATATTTATTTATAATTTTTTTAAGTGACAGGAGGGGAGATAGAGTCCCACATGCGCCCAAACCAGGTCCACCAAGCAACCCCCGTCTTGGGCCCAAGCTCAAACCAATCGAGTCACTGGCTACGAGAGAGGAGGAGAAAATTAAGGGGGAGAGGGAGGGGAAGAGAAGCAGGTTTGATCACTTCTTATGTGTGCCCTGACTGGAGATGGAACCCAGGACATCTGCATGCTGGGCTGACACTCTATCCACTGATCCAAACAGGCAGGGCCAAAAGCATATTTAAATATTAATAAATTTTAATGGATTATGTGATACTGAAAATCATAATCTTAATTTTCAATTTTCACACTATGATCTTTGTATTACCACAGAAAGGTCAGCATTTGGAGCCTTTCATCATGAATTTCATTAATTCTTGTGAATCTCCAAAGCCTAAACCAAGTAAACCAGAACTGACAATTCTCAGTCCTACTTCAGAAAACAACAAGAAGGTACTGAACATTACTTTAAAGAGCCATAGTTTAAAGTTGTAATACTTGAGATAACTTTCCATTGTAGGGAGAATCCTGTGTTAATGAAATGATGGAACTTTTAATTTTCTTTATATGGAAATTAGTTGTACAGTTAAGTTGCTTGGTTAAATGTTTCTTTAGAGGATGTATTTGCAAACTTCTATCATTTTTGTATTTGGGAGATTTTTCTTTTTAAAGTGGTTTTCTGAGTTTATAGTCACCAACTTCCAATAATTAAGGAATTACTTGCTATATTGTATTTATGATTACTTGATGGCAAAACTAATTTATAAAGTACTTGATCTATTCTTTAAGTAGGTATTTTATTGTGTGCCTACTATTGAGTGTTAGGCACTGGAAATATGTATTCCCTGTGTGCCAGAAGCTTAATTTAGTGCCAGAGTGGTGCTCAGCGACAGGAGTTACGTGAGCTCAAGGGACAGTTCTCCTCTCCCCCAAAATATCTTCACTTTTGTTATTACTATAACTTTATTGTTGGTAAACAGAAATAGAGTTGATTTTTCTGATTGATTTTTTAAATTTAATAATTTTACGAGACTTGTATTAATTCTAGCAATATATTAATTCTTTTAGATTTACAAATTTACTGGTTTCTGCAAATGATGGTAGGTTTTGCATTTATGGCTAGGACCTACTGTACAAAGGAAATGAGTTCAGTGTTTCACCTTTAAATAGCGTAGTGTAGCTTTTTTCCTCAGATATCCTTTGTAAGATTAAGAAAGTTTAGTGTTAGGTTTTGATAATGATGTTATATTAACTTTTTTCTATTTGCTGATAGAGTTACTGGAATTACTAGTTTTTAAAAATAACTTATAGACCTTGTTGGTAAAGTCATTTAGGCTTTGAGTTTTGTTTGTAGAAAGGTATTGTTTTTACAACCAAATTTAATAATGATTATAATTTTCAGGTTTATTATTTTATGAGTCACTTTTTGATAGTTTATATTTTTCAAGAAATTTTCTATTTTATCTAAATTTGAAAATTATTTGGCCTAAAATTGTCAATAATATTCTCTTTTTAAATTCTCTGGCATCATTAGTTGTGTCCTCTTTTCCTTTTTTGATTAGTCTTGCTGAAGATTTTGTCCATTTTCTTTTTTACTTTGTTGATCTTTTCTGTCAAAATATTTTTAGTTCCTTAATTTCTGCTATTTGATTATTATAATAGATGCTTTTTGCATAGTTTGGAGGTAAGTAAGATTGAGATTTCGTTAGTTGCGTTTCATCATTCATAATTCTTCGTATCTCTTTCACGTTAATCAAAGTCCTTTCTGAGCCTTGACTGTTATTATCCACATGAACTTTGCCAAAAGCTTAATGTTCACCTCTAAACACCCTTTAATTAAATAGCAACTTATAATTTAAAAATCATGTTAGTTTTGGCCCTGGCTGGGTAGCTTAGTTGGTTAGTTTCCCAGCATGCTGAGGTTGTGGGTTTGATCCCTGTTCAGAGCACATTCAAGAATCCACCAATGATGGCATGAATAAGTGGAACAAGTCAGTGTTTCTCACGCTTTCTCTCTCTCTCTCTCTCTCTCTCACACACACACACACACACTCCCCCCCTTCTTCCTCTCCCATTCTCTCTAAAAATCAATACAAATAAATAAATCATACTAGTTCTAAAGGTATCATTAATACCTTTATACATCCTTATATGTTCATTTGCTTCTTTTGGTATAAAGTAGCAAAGGGGCTTTTTATGGATAATGAATTATCCATAAAAGGGGCTTTTTATGGATAATGAATTCTGAAATGAATGTAAACTTTTATGTAATATTTTTAGAGGAACTTTTTTTTTTTTTTAGTGAGAGAGAGAGACAGGGACAGACAGGAAGGGGAGAGAGATGAGAAGCATCCACTTGTAGATGAGGCACTTTTTTTTTTTAGTTCATTGATTGTTTCTCATGCCATGACTGGGGGCTCCAGCAGAGCCAGTGACCTTGGATTTCAAGGTAGCGACATTTGGGCTCAAGCCAGAGATCATACAGTCATGTCTATGATCCCATGCTCAAGCTAGTGACCCTGTGCTCAAGTTAGATGAGCCTGCCCTTAAGCTGGCGACCTCGGGGTTTTGCATCTGGGTCTTCAGTATCCCAGGATGATGTTCTGTCCATTGTGCCACTACCTGGTAAGGCAGGGACATTTTTAAAATTCAATTTTGAGTATAAGTCTGGAATTTTAGAAGGAGATCTTAACCTGATATTCTGTTTTGATTAGAAAATTTAAATGTTTTTGCTCTGTGTTACTTTAGCTTTAGTAATTATTATCAGCAGGTGCAATAATGTACATATTTCTTTGTTATTTCAACTTTTACTTTAGCTTTTTAATGACCTGTTTAAGAATAATGCAAACCGTGCTGAGAATACAGAAAGAAAGCAAAATCAGAATTATTTTATGGAGATGATTACTGTAGAAGGAGTTTATGATTACCTGATGTATGTAGGTAAGATCACTGTGGTTACTATTAAAATCTGTCATTTATGTATCATATTTCTTCTGTGATGCAAATAAGTGCTTTTAAGTATTGCCGTTGTAACTTTTTTAAAAATTGAAAGTACTTCTTTTATAAGAATTCGATGTAATTGGTCTTGAATATATTAAAGTTACTAGTGTTTACAAATAAAATATTGAGCATTTGTGCTTTTTATATTGGAAAATGTTAAAATATAAATTTATCTTGAAGTATTTCCTACGATCTTTTCAGGACGGGTGGTTTTCCAAGTTCCTGACTGGCTTCATCATCTCTTAATGGGAACTCGAATCCTCTTTAAAAACACCCTGGAAATGTATACTGACTACTATCTTCACTGTAAACTAGAACAGTTATTTCAGGAGCACCGTTTAGTCTCACTTATAACACTTCTCAGAGGTTTGTATTTTCTCATGTATTGTTTCATGATCTGTGTACTCTTAATTATTTTAATTGGCTCTAAAAGAATGAGAAGTCTTGTTTTTATTTGGTTTATTAGTATTTCTACTATGAGGAAATAAATACTTTGTGTAAAATAGGTGAAGATGTCAGCAAATATTTTTTTCTTTTTAGATGCTATATTCTGTGAAAACACCGAACCTCGCTCTCTCCAAGACAAGCAAAAACGAGCAAAACAGACATTTGAAGAAATGATGAATTACATTCCAGGTGTAATATTTAAAAAGTACTTTAATATAGATTAATACCCTTTGAGGTAAAAATGTATAGTAAACATGGAAGCTAAATTTTACTGTTTTTATTTTAGAAATAGTTATAAGGACCAATAAAATTAAATCGTTAAGAAAAAATTGGTTTTTATGATGATAGCACTAAGAACTTTAAAACAAGGCTCTTTCTATGCACACAAACGGATTCTTTCAATAATAACATAAGCAGAGTAGTCTAGTAACATGTTTGTGAGACAGTTGGGATCCTGCTGCTCAGTCTATCATGGGAAAAGCTATACTAGTGTGTATGACTAAAAGATCAAAATTCATTCCAAATTTATTGAGCACCTTCCATGTTCCAGGCACTATGCAGAGGTATAAGAGATAAAAAAAGTATACTTGAATAGCTCAAGTCTAGCAGTAAGATATGCAATCAAAACATACATGTGATCATAGAGTCATGCTCAAGTCACAGATATCTCAAAGGAAGGAGGATGATCACCTCTTCTGCAAAGGAGGTCAGCTCAGGCCACTATATAAATGAATGGTAGTAACCTCTTACTGAGGTAGGAAATACAAAGAAAAAATCTCTGGAGGTTAAAACAGAGGATACTTAGTTTAAGACATTTTTTTTTTTCTGAAGTGAGAAGTGGTGAGGTGGATCTGCCAGAGCGGGATCCACCCAGCATGCCCATCAGGGGACAATGCTTTGCCCATCTGGAGCATTGCTCCACTGCAACTGGAGCCATTCTAGTGCCTGCAGAGGCCACAGAACCATCCTCAGCGCCTGGGCCAACTCTGCTCCAATGGAGCCTGTCTGCAGGAGGGGGGAGAGAGAGAAGCAAGAGGGAGAGGAGTGGAGAAGTGCATGGCACTTCTCCTATGTGCCCTGGCAGGAAATTGAACCTGGGACCTCCACACACCAGGCTGATGCTCTACCACTGAGCCAGCTGGCCAGGCCTTAGTTTGAGACATTTTTTCGTGTAAAGTGCCTATACATTATTCAAGAGGAAATGTCTAATAAGCATTCAGGTGTCCAGGTTGGTAATTGAAGGAATGATGGTATTGCATAGAGATACAGGGGAAATGTGTGAGTGGATAATAATGCCCTGGGATAAAATATAGAGTAATTTGAAAAGGGCTTAGGATTGTACTTTACAGAATTCTCATCATTGAAAAATTAGCCCAGAATAGTTCTGTTCTGTGTGAAGACAGTTAAGTTAAATCTCGGGTCTGAATGTAAAAGTGAACAAAAGCTATTTTTGACTAAGTCTTCTGTAGATAAATGATGAAATAATTCTTTACCTGTTTTATAATATGATACAGCATTCACAGTTTTAGCAGTCTTGGTTTTGTTATTCAGGAACAACATGGAAAGCCAATGAATATAATAACGGGTTATTTGTTGAGGCACAAATTTAAATCACATCTACTTGAAGACTTTCATTTGGGCAGGAGTAATATAGCTAGTGAGTAATCTTAGTATATCATTCTGTTGTCCTTTATGTCTCAATTCTTAGTGACTCCTAAAGGATCTTAAGGGATCATTATGCTCCATCCATATTAGTTGGGGAGTTCTATGTAATATTGGTGAATTAGAGCATTCAAAAAGACCCATATTGGGTTACATAGCTTGAAAATATCAAGGATCTACTATGGTTATTATAAATTGAATTTGTTTTTTGCCCCTGCAGGTTAAAGTTACCCCATAGAAACAAACATAAAGTGAGAATTTTCTAAGCACAGCATTAAGAGTTTCATGATGATTGTGGGGAAGAGACAAATATTTGAGCATCTCATTTACTTCCAAATGATTTTCTTTTCCTGTTTGGGGAGAAATATTCCGCAGAGATTTTAATAAGGACTGACTGATTTTGATAATAGGAGTAATACATGACTTCTTTCTGAATGCTAAATTAATGTTTAAACATTTCCTAAAAGGATTGTTCTGTAAGGTGATTGATCATTATACAAATAGTACAGAAATCAAGTGGTCATTTTCATTGAGGGAAGTTCCTGTTAAAAATTAAACTTTATTTTCTGATATTAAGATATTTAAACATGAAAATATATAGAGTAAAAAGTCAGAGCCATTCTCTTCCCACTGTGCAGAAATAGCCCCCTCCATGTGTTCCAGTTCATGTTAATCCTCACAGACATTTTTGTATGCATTTCTATATATGTATGTAGAAATGTACAAACATAATTTTAAGGATTTTCTTTGTTTTCCCTGGATGGAATAATATAATAAGTATTATTTTTGAACTGTCTTTTATCTCTTAATAATAGAGGCAAATTTCTTTACCACAAAATTCTGTATGTTTGCAATATTCTTTGTATATTGTGAATCTCCAAAAAGATGATACCTGATACTCCATTTTTCGACTTGACCATAGAACCCTTGCAGAAACCCTGGTTTAGAAAATTCTGGGCCCTAGCCAGTTGGTTCAGTGGTATAGTGTCAGCCAGCATGTGGAAGTCCCGGGTTTACTTCATGGCCAGAGCACATAGGAGAAGCGACTGTTTGCTTCTCCACCCTTCCCCCTTCTCTCTCTCTCTTTCCTCCTGCAGCCATGGGTCAAAAGGTTCGAGCAAGTTGGCCCCAGGTGCTGAGGATGGCTTAATGGTTTCACCTCAGGCATGGGAATAGCTTGGTTGCCAAGCAATGGAGCAGTGGTTCCAGATGGGCAGAACATCTCCCTGTAGGGGGCTTGCTAGATGGATCCTGGTCAGGACACATGTGGGAGTCTGTTTGCCTCCCTGACTCTCACTTAATAAAAAAAAGAAAGAAAAAATGGAAAGAAAATTCTGATTTATAGTTTTTAGCATAATTTCCAGGAAACAGATTTTCTTCTATGATTTAGTTAATGATGAATTATTTTATAATATAAAGTTGTTTCACATGTGACTTTCTTGTTTAGATCTTATTGTCAAGTGTATTGGTGAAGAAACCAAGTATGAAAGCATCAGGCTTCTATTTGATGGCTTACAGCAGCCAGTTCTCAACAAGCAGGTAAAATTCATTAAAGCATGTTGACTGGAGTTGGTTAAGTTTGGTGAATGACAATGTAGGGATCTGGTATATTAATAACTGTGAAGTGACCAAAGGCAGTATAATTCAAATATTCAAATAGAAAACAGTGAGTTTTATTTGTGTTACTCTTTTTCGGTGATTACCCTGTTTTCTTTATAACATGAAGTGTTTTGATTTAAAATAAACATATTAATCATAGAGAATTTGGAATATACAGAAAATTCATAAAATAAAGTAAAAATTTAGAAATAGAGAATTTCATCATCTAGATAACATAGTTGTCATTAACCACAGTTAACATTTTTACTTAGAGTCTAACATATCTCTTGAGATCTTAATATAATTACAGTTTTATATCCTACTTGTTCTTTAAAATTTTTGTTATATATAAAATATCTAACATAAATTGAATTAATGAGGCATAATAATAGAAAGTACACATATGAACACATGAGTATCTAACACTCGTTATAACAATAGAACATTATAGATACTAGAAGCTACTTTTGTGCTTGTTTTGTATTGTCATTTCTGTTCCCTGCCTTCCCATTTAGAAGTAACCACAGTCCTGAATTTTGTGTTTGTCATTTTTATGGCTTTCTTTGTCTAAGCCTTAAAAAATTTTTTTTTGGTGCTTTAGCTGACTTATGTTTTATTGGACATTGTGATACAAGAACTGTTTCCAGAGCTCAATAAGGTAACTGAAAAGCAGCAATTTTATTCTTTATGTTTTTAGTCATATACTGACATATGTTTTAATAGGGGCATAAAAATTAAGGAAATCCTTGTGACTATGATCCTTTTAAAAATGAACAACCTTTAACAAGTGGCTCTTTCTATTTATTTTATTCAACATGCTCAAACATAGAATGTATTTTGGTGTCAGGAACTGAATAACCTCTGCCTTGACTTCATCCCTTCCTAATTAAAAGTAGAAAAGAACATTACACACCCTGTAGAGTCTTTCCAGAAGAAGGTATGAAGTTAATTAAGTCCTTGCACTAGAATAGACCAGGTTCTTTGGGCAGTCTTCTGCAATACTGAAACTGTGTACGTTAGACAAGTATTTTTGAACCAGCTGAATTTAAATTAACCCAAGAGTATAAATTAATTTCAAAAGAGGATGGCAATATTATTATTATATTGCCTTTTGAGAATGTTGAGGTTTGAGCAAAGATTTAAGTCATTTTTTTTTTTTTGACTGATCCCTTTGGTCAGATGAAATAACTACTCTTCAAGGTTGTGGTATAAAAATGAAATACCAGTTTCACAGAACTTAGATTTGGACCATTTACCTATAAATTATAAGCTTGTTATACAGTGTGTCCGTAAAGTCATGGTGCACTTTTGACCGGTCACAGGTCAAAAGTGCACCATGACTTTACGGACACACTGTAGTATTATTATATGTATATTAAAACAGGGTGGCAGTTGCGGACATGTTAAGTTCAATTTACACAGGAATCAGTACAGGAAACCTTTAGCTTTCTGTTTGAGACTTTATAAGGTCTGCCCCTATATCGGTGGTTCTCAAAGTGTGTGCCAGGGCACACAGGTGCGCCCTAGAAGATTTCCAGGTAGGCCCTATGGTATTCCAGAGAAATATGTGCCGTTTAGGAACCGAAAAACCAACAGGGTTTTCGGAGTTTAGGTTTTTTGGGGACAGAGGTGTGGGGCATTGGCTGTAAGCTGAAAGTCTGCCCTACCCCCCACCTCACTTGCCTGATTAGGTTGCAAAAGGCTGTTGTTAAGCTGTGGTGCTGGATTGTTTACACTACCCCCCATGTTCCCCAGAAAGATTGGAGGCAAGTTTCTTCAATGTAAAGTTAAGATGATATGTATGGTGGGGGTTTTCTGCACTCAACACAATTAAGAGTAAAAAGAGAGGAATTCTTCAGTGTATTGATGAGGAAATGAGAGTTTGCCTTTCAAATATATGCCCAAACATTGAAGAAATTGCTAGAACACATCAGGCTCATGTTTCTCATAAACACAAGAATGAAAAAACTTAATACATTTGCGCCAGGTTCTGCAGAATTTACTAAATCTTACTAAGAATGTTATCTATATATATAAAAAGATAACTTTTTTTTGTTTTTTTATATTTAACCCCTCTTTTTTACAAATTCTAAAAAGCATAACTCAAAAAATATAATATAAAAATGTTTTTTAATGTCAGAATAAATTTAATTTTGTAGTATTTATTTCATTAAATTACCATAAAAGCACGCTTGGACTTTATATATTTTTTCCTTTAATATTTGACTTAATTATTATAACATATTTCCCAGAAATTTGTATATAGTGCGCCTACAATTATTTGTAGGATTTTAAATGCACCCTAACTTCAAAATGTTTGAGAACCACTGCCCTACACCTTGTCATTTTTCTCATATCTAAAACATAGATATTACCTGAGGCATATGCCAGCTAATTTATTTTGGTTTAATATATATATATATATATATATATATATATATGTAATTTTATAAATGTGTGTGTGTGTGTCTCAGTAGAAGTTTAAAACATTAGGACTGGAATTGTTAGGCAATTCACAAGTAAATTCTATTTTATTGTCTTCTATTAAATAGATTTATTTTTACTTTAGGTACAAAAGGAAGTAACCTCTGTGACGTCCTGGATGTAAACATTTGGATTTGAGATAGAATAATTCGTTGAAATTTCTTCTCTGCTAGTTTAGTAGATATATACTGTTTTTTTCTTTTACTTTTGTATATTCTTGTATATATCATGTAATTCTGTGTCTGAAATTTTGATTTTTTTGTTTTAATAAAGACTAACACAAACTTAATTATAAATAAAAGTGACTGGGTTTCATGGCCTTTCATTTTATACTTGTTATCTAAATTTTATTAGACATACATCACTTGTTATTGCCATTTTTTAAAGAGATAATTCATAATCCCCTTAGGGTAAACAGATAAGACCAACAACCTTTGTATTGTGTCATTTTGAAAATAATTATATTTGGTATGGAGAAATAGGAGTAAGATCTTATTTGCTTTCTTATTTAGAATTAATATATTTTTGATTAATTTCCCTCTTTTCTTCATTTTCTGCACAGTTAACCTTGTGTCTAAAAAGATTATCTTTTATATGAGTTTTTCATAACAGTCAAGAGAATTCTTTTGTTGGATGATTGACAGGTTAAAGTCATTGTAG
This sequence comes from Rhynchonycteris naso, assembly GCA_037038555.1. NCBI lineage: Eukaryota > Metazoa > Chordata > Mammalia > Chiroptera > Emballonuridae > Rhynchonycteris > Rhynchonycteris naso. The sequence continues at coordinate 46,237,975 of CM073000.1, read as the reverse complement.
GTGTAAAAACTGCATAGTTAGTGATATTCATGATAGTTTGGTTGCAACTACATTTCACCTAATGTATGTAACTGTCTATATTACAAAAGCTTATAGGTATAAGCAATTTAGTCAGGTAGATTTTTGGTTTATGTTGTCAGTTGTCTCTCCAAAAGAAAAATGTAGAATTCACTGTATTCCTTGAGGAAAGTTAATTTAAATGATTATTTTTCAAGATTTAATGTTTAGGATCCTAATTCAGGTTTTTTCCTATGCTTTGCTTTTCTCCTTGAAACAAATTTGTCTTCCAAATTGAGTATTTTCTGTTTGGTTATAGGTCATAATGTTCTTTTGGAATATATTTATTTAGTTTCAGCCATGTGCTTGGCATTAAGCTGGGTTATGCAGGAACTCTAAAATAAAATTTGGAAAAATAACTCATTTAATAATATTGTTCACTTTTTTTCCAAGGTTTTTTTTTTTATAAGGTCATTAGGTATTGTAATTATTTTTTAAAGATTTTATTTACTTGTTTTTTAGAGAGGACAGGGAGAGAAAGAGAAGGGGGTAGGAGCAGGAAGCATCAACTCCCATATGTGCCTTGACCAGGCAAGCCCATGATTTCGAACGGGTGATCTCAGCAGTTCCAGGTTGATACTTTATCCACTGTGCCACCACAGGTCAGGTCTGGTGTTGTAAAATTTTGAAAAGGTTTTGTCTGTAGTTCTATTATATTTTTAATTGCTTAAAAATTATAGACTATGTATGAGTGTCTGAGAAACAGTGCTTTAATATTAAGCCTTAAACATTTATAGTAATTTCTCAGGGACAGCCAGAAAATTAATTAGACTACCCCTTCATGTTTAAATGCATAACATTTTGCCTGACCAGGCTGTGGTGCAGTGGATAGAGCATCGGACTGGGATGTGGAAGACCCAGGTTCAAGACCCCAAGGTTGCCAGCTTGAGTATAGGCTCATCTGGCTTGAGCAAAAAAAGCTCACCAGCTTGCACCCAAGATCGCTGGCTCCAGCAAGGGGTTACTCGGTCTGCTGAAGGCCCATGGTCAAGGCACATATGAGAAAGCAATCAATGAACAACTAAGGTTTCGCAACGAAAAACTGATGATTGATGCTTCTCATCTCTCTTTGTTCCTGTCTGTCTATCCCTCTCTCTGGCTCTCTTTCTGTCCCTGTTAAAAAAGAAAATGAATAACATTTTGAACACTATTATGTAAACGTGATTGTGAACTAGAAAAATAAAATACTTTATAGCCCTTTTTATGACATCCTCCTCAACTACTTGCCTCTGTACATTGTGATACTCTATTTAGTTGAGCAAAAGTTATGTGTCTACTTAGGTTGCCGTTACAAAATACCACAGACTGTGGGTGGCTTATAGAACAGAAATTTATTTTTATAGTTCTGGAGATTGGGAAGTGCAAGAATGGGTGCCCACACAATAAGTGTGCTTACATAACTTGTGTGTGTCAGTGCATGGGAAGAGAAAGAGAAAAAGACCTTCCTGTTCCCCTCCCCTCTTCTCTTCCCCCTCCTTTTTCCCTCCTCCTCCCCCTCCTCTTTCTCTTCCCCTTCCTCTTTCCCTTCTACTCTTCCTCTCTTCTTTCTTTCTTCCTTCTCCCCTCCTCTTCCACTCCTCCTCCTACCCCTCTTCTTCCATTCCTTACGCCTCCCTTTCTTTCTCCTCCTCTTCCCCTCTTTTCACCTCTTTTCCCCTAATTTCCCCTCCTCTCCCTGTTCCGCCGCCTCCTCCTTTTTCCTTCTTCCTTCTCTACCTCTTCTTTCTTTTTTTCCCTCCTCCTTCCACCAATCCTATTGTATTATAGACCCACCCTTATTACCCTATTTAACTTTAATTAACCATTCACATTATAAAAGAGAAAGGAACTAGATGCAATATCTATTGGCCAGGCATTTTATTTACATTATCAGTTTTATCATCCATCACAGTGACTGCTGTGAGATGGTATTATTATTGTTTTATAGGAGAGAATATTGAAGCCAGAGAGTGTGGTAAAGTTAGGATTCAAACTGAGATCTGTCCCTCTAGTCTTCATGTTCCTGTTTCCCCATGAAAGGGGTTTTTAATTTCAACAGTAGTCACTTTCTGGATTTCTAGAAAATGTTTCCCTGATGTATTTCAAGTATTTTACTTTACACATTCTTTTCCATCTGTCTTCATACAGAGTGTCCTCTATGGAGTGAACTTTCATATTTTGAAATGTGTCTATAGAAACAACTATCAGTGTTTCTGGTTGGGAGGATAAAATGACATTAAATATATGGAAAACACTTTGAAAAATATAAAGGACATAAGATGGTATTATAAGGGTCAGAGAAGTGGCAGTGTAAGAGATACTTCTCATCTCTCCCCTTGAAATTTCAACAAATTCTATAACTATATGCAGAGAAAAATCCCAGATGAACCTGAAATATACACACACTGGATAGACAAAGGTATGATCATGTAAGAAAGTGGGCCAAAGCATAGAAGAAAAAATAATAGCAGAGGACTAAGTCTCCTTCCTCATGGATCTGAGGGAGGGAGGCACTTTTGGTGCAGGCTTTGTCAAAGACCCAGAGGAGCTGAGAGGAGAGTCTGTCTGGGGGGAAGGAGCTGAACAAGGGATGATGACCAAGAATGGAACAGGGCCGTTTCCTGGTATCTGCTGCACCTGTGACTGCAGGGTTTAGCTATTACAGGCACGGGGTGCACACAAAGCCAGTGGCAAGCTCCCAAGAACTGAAGGCGAATAGCTTGTGGAGATCACCCCATAAGACACTGGGGTGCGCTTGATCTGCCCACCCAACCGGTACAATTTAACCTTGTGGCGCCAGATGCGCTTGGCACTTGATTGGGGATCTGTGCACCACCTGCTCTGAAGCTCGGTCCTGGCTTGCTAGAGGGAGGTTAGTGTGTGTGGACGGGAAGCCCCAGATCTGCAAACTTTGCCAGAGCTGCTACCGAAACTTGAGAACACTGGCTTATGGGGGTGTCCTGCCCTGCCCAGGGCTGTGCTTGGAGTGCTTAGAGTGGTATTGGAGGATGGAGTGGATGTCACCAGCCTCCTGGTTCCTCATTGCTCTCCTTGCTGTGAAAATAGCAGTGGTGGCAGACCCCCATCGACTGGGTCTCCAGGCTGCTCTCTCCTGTGAGAGGTGGGGCACCTGGAAACTATATCCTCTGCTCTGTTGGGATGCGGAGTAGGTCCCTGGAGGACTCCAGGTTGGCCAGTGCCGGTATCAAAATTGCAGAGCCCTAGCAACAGGCCCCTCCTACAAACGCAACAACCCTGCCTTCATCGTTACAAAGGTGACAGCTAAGCCTTCACAGAACACCCAAGAATCTCACAGAGGCAAATCTTGTAGTACAGTGCCCCCTGCCAGAAAAAGGAATAATTATCTATTGGGGTTATTAACAATACCACTCGGAAATGCCATCAAAGATGGATATACAAGACAGAGACGTAGCTCAGATAGATGAAAAATCTCCAGGAAAAAAATTGCAATTACATGGAAACCTTGGAGCTTAATAACAGAGAATTCAAAATTGAAGCTTTAAAAATACTTAATAAGATACAAGAAAACACTGAAAGGCAATTTAGTGAGCTCATAAAACAATTTAATGAACAAAGAGTACTTCACCAAGGAAATTGAAACTATAAAAAAGAACCGAACAGAGATGAAATTCGCAATACATGAACTGAAAAATGGGGTAACAAGCTTAGCCGATAGAACAAGCCAGATAGCAGTCAGTGATGTTTAAGACAGACAACTAGAGATACTACAGAAAGGAGAGACTCATGAATTAAAAAAAGAGAAAGCCCTACAAAAATTGTCTGACTTCATTAGGAAGACCAATATAAGAATAGTGGGTATATTAGAAGAGGAAGAGAGGTAAAGGGATTGGAAAACATTGAAACAAATAATTGAGAACTTTGCAAGCCTGTGGAAAGAGAGCCTCATCCAAAAAGCAAAAGAGCGCCAAGTTACCTCAACCCAAACAGACCTACTACAAGGCAGATCGTAATGAAATTATCACAAATCAATGACAAAGAAAGAATCCTCAAGGCAGCTAGGGAGAAGAAGGATATAACATGTAAGGGAAGGCCCATTAGGCTATCATCAGATTTCTCAGCAGAAACTCTAGAATCCATAAAAGAGTGGACCCCAACATTTAAAGTACTGAAAGAGAGGAACTACCAACCAAGAATACTATATCCATCAAAGCTATCCTTCAGGCCTGACCAGGCAGTGGTGCAGTGCATAGAGCATCGGATTGGGATGCGGAAGACCCAGGTTCGAGTCCCCGAGGTCGCCAGCTTGAGTGTGGGCCCATCTGGCTTGAGCAAAAGCTCGTCAGCTTGGACCCAAGGTCACTGGCTCCAACAAGGGGTTGGTCCATCTGCTGAAGGCCCATGGTCAAGGCACATGTGAGAAAGCAATCAATGAACAACTATGGTGTCACAATGGCAACGAAAACTAATGATTGATGCTTCTCACCTCTTTCCATTCCTGTCTGTCTGTCCCTATCCCTCTTTCTGACTCTCTCTGTCCCTGGGGAAAAATATTGGAAAAAAAATTGGAAAAATAAATAAATAAAAAAGCTAGCCTTCAAATATGAAGGGAAAATGAAAATATTTACAGACATACAGAAACTGAGGGAATTTATCACCAGAAAACCCCCACTACAGGAAATACTAAAGAGGGTTATCCAACCAGATACAAATAACAAAACAAGACAAAATTACAAGTAAATATTTTTTAACAAAACCACAATAAAAACAAGGATAATCTGTGACAACAATAACATAAAAGGGAAGAGGATAAAGATTAGCAGTAACAAAGGAAGATGAAATGCAGAAGTATGAGATAATGGACTCTAATAAGTATGATAATTTTTCTTCTAATCTGATTTTTCTTCTAATAACACCCAAAATGCCACTACTGAAACACATAGCTTAAAAAAAGAAGAAACAGAAGGTTGAAGTATGGAATACCACCAAACCAAAACAAATCTTAGAAAAACAAAAAAGAACCAAACAAGACACAAAGCTATCAGAAAGCAGTGCATGAAATGACAATAGGAAATCTTCAAGTGTCAATAATTACACTAAATGTAAATGGATTGAACTCACCAATAAAGAGGCACAGAGTAACAGATTAGATCAAGAAGCAAAGCCCAACTGTATGCTTCCTTCAAGAGACACATCTAAACTACAAGGATAAAAATAGATTCAAAGTGAAAGGTTGGAAAACAGTTTTCCAAGCAAATAATATCCAAAGAAAAGCAGGAGTAGCTATACTTATATCTGACAATGCTGACTACAAGACAACAAAGGTAGTTAAGGATGGACATTTCATAATGATAAAGGGGACATTGTATCAAGAAGACATAACACTCCTTAATATATATACAGCAAACCAAAGAGCACCAAAATATATAAGACAACTACTAACTGATCTAAAAATGCAAACCAAAAAATATATATAATCATACTTGGAGACCTTAATACACCATTGATGGCTTTAGATTGTTCATCCAAACAGAAAATCAAAAAAGAAATATTGGCCTTAAATGAAACACTAGGTAGAACAAATGGACATAATGGACATCTACAGGACATTTCATCACAAAATGTCAGAGTATATACATCTTTCTCCAGTGTACATGGAACATTCTCAAGAATAGACCATATGCTGGGCCACAAAACTAACACCAACAAATTCAGAAAGACTGAAATTATATCAAGTATATTCTCTGACCATAAGGCTTTGAAACTAGAATTCAACTGCGAAAAGGAAGTAAACATACCCACAAACATGTGGAAATTAAACAACATACTTATAAAAACTGAATGGGTCAAAGAAGAAATAAAAGAAGAGATCAAAAGATATATACAGACAAATGAAAACGATAACATGACATATCAGAATTTCTGGAATGCAGCTAAAGCAGTAATAAGAGGTAAGTTCATATCATTACATGCTTATATGAAGAAGCAAGAGAGAGCCCAAGTAAACAACCTAACATCACATCTTAAGGAATTAGAAAAAGAAGAACAAAGGGACACCAAAACCAGCAGAAGAAAGGAAATAATAAAAATTAGACCAGAAATAAATGAAATAGGGAACAGAAAAACTATAGAAAAAGTTAATACAACAAAGAGCTGGTTCTTTGAAAAGATCAATAAAATTGACAAATTCCTGGCAAGACTCATTAAGGAAAAAAGAGAAAAGATTCATATAAACAAAATCTAAAATGAAAGAGGAGAAATTACCACAAATATCATAGATATACAAAGGATTATCACAGAATACTATGAAAAATTATATGCCACCAAATTCAGCAATCTAGAAGAAATGGATAAACTCCTAGAACAATACAATCTTCCTAGACTGAATCACAAAGTAGAAAGCCTAAATAGACTGATAAGCAGGGAGGAAATAGAAACAACTCCCCCCCAATAAATGTCTGGGGACAGATGGCTATACTGGTGAATTCTACCAAACATTCAAAGAAGAGTTGGTTCCTATCCTCAAAGTATTCCAAAAAATTGAAGAAGCAATACTTCCAAACACATTTTATGAGGCCAACATATCTCTCATACCAAAACCTAGTAAGCACAACACACAAAAAAGAAAACTAGAGACCAATATTTCTAATGTATACAGATGCAAAAATCCTAAACAAAATACTAGCAAATCGAATACAACAACACATCAAACAATTTATCATGATCAAGTGGAATTCATTCCAGAAACACAAGGATGGTTCAACATATGTAAAATGATTAACATAATATCATAACAAAACAAAGAACAAAAACCATATGATCCTATCAATAGATGCAGAAAAGGCATTCAATAAAATACAACATGCTTTTATTTTTAAAACACTCAACAAAATGGGTATAGAAGGAAAATACCTCAACATGATGAAGGCCATTTACGACAAACCATTAGCTAACATCATACTAAATGGTAAGAAACTGAAAACTTTTCCTCTAAAATCAGGAACAAGACAAGGTTACCCACTCTCTCCACTCCTATTCAACACGGTGCTGGAAGTTCTAGCCAGAGCGATCAGACAAGAGAAAGAAATAAAAGGCATCCATATTGGAAAAGAAGAAGTAAAGGTTTCCCTTTTTGCAGATGACATGATCCTATACATAGAAAACCCCAAAGACGCCACAGAAAAGCTATTAGAAACAATAATCCAATGCAGTAAGGTTGTAGGATACAAAATTAATATACAGAAGTCTATTGCTTTTTTATATACCAACAATGAAACCTCAGAAAAAAAATACCTAAAAATAACATCCCTTTTACAGTAGCAATAAAAAAAAAATACCTAGGAATAAAGATAACAAAGAATGTAAGGGACCTATATACTGAAAACTACAAAGCATTATTAAGGGAAATTGAAAAAGACAATGAAATGGAGAATTATTTCTTGTTCGTGGATAGGAAGAATAAACATAGTTAAAATGGCCATACTACCTAAAGCAATATACAAATTTAATGCATTCCCATCAAAATTCCTGTGTCATTTTTTAAAGAAATGGAACAAAAAACCATCAGGTTTATATGGAATCATAATAAACCTCGAATAAACAAATTAATCCTAAGAAAAAACAACGAAGCTGTAGGCATTACAATACCTGACTTCAAACTATATTACAGAGCCATGATAACCAAAACAGCATGGTCTTGACAGAAAAATAGACACACAGACCAATGGAACAAAATGGAGGGTCCAGAAATAACACTACATATATATGGACAAATCATCTTTGACAAAGGAGCCAACAACATACAATGGAGAAAAGAAAGCCTCTTCAATAAATGGTGCTGGGAAAATTGGAAAGCCACATGCAAAAGAATGAAACTTGACTACAGTTTATTTCCTTGCACAAAAATTAATTCAAAATGGATCAAAGAACTAAATATAAGATCTGAAACAATAAATTACATAGAAGAAAACATAGATACTAAACTCATGGACCTTGGTCATAAAAAACATTTTATGAATTTGACTTCAAAGGCAAGAGAAGTAAAGGCAAAAAGAAATGAATCAGACTACATCAGACTAAGAGGCTTCTGCACAGCAAAAGAAACTCAACAATACAAATAGACAACCAACTAAATGGGAGATGATATTTTCAAACAACAGCTCAAGCAAGGGACTAATATCCAAAATAAATAAAGAACTCACAAAACTCAGCAACAGACAAATAAACAATCCAATAAAAAATAATGGGAATAGCCCTGACTGGACAGCTCAGTTGGCTAGAGCATCATGCTGAAGCACAAAGGTTATCAGTTCCATCCCCGGTCAGGGCACATACAGGATCAGATCAATGTTCCTGTCATCTCTGTATCTCTGTCTCTCTCTCCTTTCCTCTCTTTCTAAAATCAATAAAATAAACATTAAAATAAAAAAAAAATGGGAATAGAACATGAACAGACACTTCTCCCAGGGAGAAATACAAATGGTCAACAGATATATTAGAAATGCTCATCATCACTAGCTATTCAAGAAATGCAAATCAAAACTACAATGAGATACCACCTCACACCTGTTAGATTAACTATTATCAACAAGACAGGTAATAACAAGTGCTGGAGAGGCTGTGGAGAAAACGGAACCCTCATTCACTGTTGGTGGGAATATAAATTAGTGCAACCATTATGGAAGAAAGTATGGGGGTTACTCAAAAAAATTAAGAATAGAACTACCATATGACCCAGCAATCCCTCTACTGGTTATATACCCACAAAACTTTAAAACATGGGTACGTAAAGACACAGGCATCCCCATATTCATCACAGCATTGTTCACGGTGGCCAAGATAAGGAAACAGCCTTAATGTTCTTTAATAGATGACTGGATAAAGAAGATGTGGTACATATATACTATGGAATACTACTCAGCCATAAGAAATGATAACATAGTATCATTTACGACAACATGGATGGACCTTGATAACATTATACTGAGTGAAATAAATCAGAAAAAGCTAAGAACTGTATGATTCCATACATAGGTGGGACACAAAATTGAGACTTGTGGACATAAATAAAAGTGCAGTGGTTACCAGGGGGAAGGAAAGGGTAGAGAGGGAGGCGGATGGGGGAAGGGCTTAAAAGAGAAACAAAATATAGGGTGAAAGAGGATGATTTAACTTTGGGGTGATGGGTATACAACATAATCGACTGTCCAAATGATGTGGAGATGTTTTCTCTAAATCTATGTACTCTGGTTGACCAATATCACCCTGTTAAATTTAATTGTCTAAAAAATAAAGAAAAAGATGGTACTAAAAGTATAATCATTTAGTAATAGCTACCAGAAGATTCTGAAAAATGGTTGAAAGGAAGTACTTAAATGATCATTTCTTGACTAAAAACCACTAGACTTTACAGTAGAATATAAACAAGTCTATTTGCCACTCTTGTTAGCAGACTAATGCTATATATATACTGCTCACAAAAATTAGGGGATATTTTATCACTTCATGTTCATTTTGAAATGTCCCGTAATTTTTGTGAGGAGCATACAAGTTGTAATTTCAGATACAGTCAACATTAGAATAAAAATGAATGAGCAAATGAATGTCTTGCTAGTCCACTATACTGGACTTCCATTTCAATGAATATTATTTTGTGTATATTCAGGAATATTTTATGTATATAGGGATATCTTTAATAGTGCTGTGTACACAGGGGAAAGTGTTAACTCGAGGCCTATTGGCCCCCAGAAGACTGTTAAACCCAGTGAAAAATAGTTTTTTTATTTCACTGTTTTTTGTTAATTTGATATTTAAGATTTTTTTTCTATAAAATTATATATAAGTATTGCTTTACCCCAGGTAATGGATGTGGCTGTGTTTCCAGTTAAACCTTATTTTCATAAAGCAGGGGCAGGCAGGATTTGGCCCTCAGACTGTATTTTGCTAATCTCTGGTGTAGAACAATAGGGGGAAAGGAAAAAGCATACCATTAGGAAAACTGTATCACCTTCATATGAGGGAGTAGGGAGGAGGCTACAAGATTTAATCTTTGGAGAAAGGCAGCCATCTTGGGGAAGAGTCCATTGGTCTCTGGTTTTAGAAGGGTTAGAATAAAAAAGTCAGATTACTCCGTACAATGAAAAGGATGTGTTTTCTTGTTGCTTTTTTTTTTTTTTTTTCAGTAGAATAATTATTTTCTCTGGAGAAGGTGATGCTTGAGAAAAGGACTGGCTGTTCATCTGAGTGAGGGGAGTGGCAGAAAGGTACCGGAGGGAATACGCATGATTCATTCAATTCAACAAATGTGTATTGAGTGCTATGTGCCAGTTTTAGATGCTAGGAATCTAAACTAGCATTTATAAGCCTACATTCAAGCTGAGGGAGACGCAATAAAATAATAATATAGTATGTTAGAAAGTAATGTGTTCAGAGAAAAACAGAAAGTAGAGTGGTATGGGTAGAAGCTTGCAGTTTTAAATAGTGTAGGATGGGACACTGAAGAAGAGACCTGAAGGAGGGGAGGAATCAGGCCATGCAGACATTTGGGAACTGGTTTCCAGGCAGAGAAATAGCAAGTACAAAGGTTTGAATTGGAGCGAGCGTGCCTGTGGTGGTTTCCTTGTTTTTGCTTTGTTTGTTTGTTTGGTTTTTAGTGAGAGGGAGAAAGGGAGAGAGATAAGCAACAACTCATACCTGTGTTACTTTAGTTCATTGATTACTTCTCAAATGTGCCTTGACTGGCAGGCTTAAGCCAAGCCAGTGACCCCTTGCTCAACCAGTGACCTTCGGTTTCAAGCCACACTCAAGCTGGCATGCCTTTGCTCAAGCTGGCTTTGGGTTTTGAACCGGGGCCCTCAGTATCCTGGGTCAACAGTGTATCCACTGTGCCGCCATTAATTAGGCTAACTTGTATGACAGGCCTCAAAACAGTTTCCAGATTAGGTTTTGTATATGAAAACCAGAGAATTTTGTAGTCTTAAAATATTCTTTATTTACTCTTTTACCTAAAAACTACCTGCATTTTTCTTTCTATTTTTTTGAGGGTGAGAAGGGGAATAAGAGGGGAGGGTTATCTAATGGCAAGCGGCCTGTGATCAAGGAAAATGATATCAGTGATAAACTGTCAAGAGTTTTCACTCAGTCATATTGTCTTGGGTTATAGGTATTTACTTAAGAGAAGAAATAGCTCCCAAAGACAAAGAACATTAGAATAAAAATGAATGAGCAAATGAACGTTTTGCTAGTCCACTATACTGAACTTCCATTTCAGTGAATATTATTTTATGTATATTCAGGAATATTATTTTATGTACATAGGGATGTCTTTAATAGTGCTTTGTACAGAGGAGAAAACGTATTCAGTTTTATTGTTTGGTATTTATAATTGCAAATTTGGGGGGGACATTTCTTAAACCACTGCATAATACATATACACCTATATAGAAAACTTTAAAAAAGTGTTCTTTTAAAGTTTGTGCTCCAGTAGGATTGATCCTATTTTACTAGGCCAAACTTAAAATAATACCCCAAATTCACCTCTAATTTTCCTTACAATCTTATTGACATTAGTTTATAGCTAACGTGTATATACATGGAACGAAGGATATTTTCACTGCAACATTTATACAGAGGTTAGGCAATTAAAAAGTATATTTTGTATCAAGAGTATTTGTAAACATTAAGAAACATATTTCTTCTCCAAAACTAGCTGCTTTTTGCTATTTAACTTTTGATTGTGCATAAATATATTTGGAAATGTGTATCTATTGTAAAAGTACAGCTCAATGGATTTCACACACTGAACAAACCTGAGTGAACCAGTGACCAAACTTAGGCATAGAATATTCTAGTACCCTAGAAACTCTTTCCATATTCCCCTATGGTTCACCCACACAAGTTCCTGTTTTGTTTTGTGGTTATTGTAGATACTCTTTTTGGGGGGCTTGGGAGAGTGCTATTTTTTAAGGTGAAGGTTTCCATTTCTCATTGGATCACTTATGCAACGTCGAGCAGGTTCACACGCCCTCACTACCACCTTAAGCAAGTATCTGTTCTTTGGGCATAAATCATCTCATCAGTCTGGGTATTTCCTGAGCACCCACCATGAGGGGCTCACTTCCAGGTAGGAGTTCTCATATCTAGATGTGAGAATGACTTAACAGTGATTGTTCAGGTTTGGAGGTAGAACGGACTTCAAACTTCTGTTGTATACTTTGTTTCCCCTGTACGTTTTCCATACTGGGGGAGGGAGGGAGGGAGGGTGTGTGTGTGTGTGTGTGTGTGTGTGTGTGTGTTTGGTGCAACTAGAGTAAGTACAGTCCTGGCACTTTCTGGGGAGGAACAGGTGCAGGTTTAGAATTACACCTTGTTTGCTCTCCCTTCCAGGAACACTCCTGAGTCTTTCCCCTTCTCCTTTTCTTCCTCCCCAGGCGTGGTTTTCCTTGCCTCTCTCTTTCTCCTAAGCTCTAAGGGTCCCCACAAAAGACTTGCAACCAGGAGAGCAATTTGGTGGTGTCAGCTCATCTTGGGCTCACCCCCTGAACCTGTCTCCAATGCCTCCCTTTTCTCTGACTTTCCTCTTGTACAGCCAGTACATTTTTGCTTTACTTGCTGAGGGGGAAATCAAAACAAAACCAAACAAAAGAATTACACCTTGTCTTAGAAGGTTCTCTTTTTATGACAAAGTTAAGGGAGAAATAAATTAAAATAGAATCAGACTCAGATCAGAAAAATGACTGACAGCTGTCAGAGGGGAAGGGGACTGGAGGCAGGTGGAAAACGGGGAGGAATTAGCAAAGAAAATAAAACTCAGACACACAAAAAGCAATTCTTACATGAAAAAGACAAAGGATAAATTGTCAAAAATCTGATGGAATCTCAAAATTATTAACAGTTAATAGCATGTGTCGGGCACTATGCTGCTACTCTTTAGCAAATATCTACTTAAGATATCTAAATGCCCTTTAGCTCTTTCTATTATGTAAATCTCTCTTGGGTACCTTGTACTTCCCTTTCTCCTGCCCCCTGACTTGGCCTATCCTGTTATCTCCTGCAAGGAACACTATCATTTGTTCTTTGATTCATCAAAGGCATATAGGTGGCACAGAAGAGAATACTACCCTGAGCTTAGTCCATTAAACTTGCTGTAATTACAGGAGATAAAAAAGAAAAGAAAATAGGGACCAGAAATAAAGCAGAGACTTGTCATCCATAAGCTTGGGGCTGTTGATAATTATGAAGAGAGGAGACCATTAAGTATTCTGAACAGCTTACAATTTGCATATGTAAACTAAAGATGGTTGGCTTTCCCTTCGGGCTCATTTTAAATTATTTTCTTGTGTGTTCAGTAAATTGTCAATCCTGAGTGATGATGTCTGTGTCTTCATTTAAGATCTTCTAATCTCAGCCTCTAGGAGCCTGTGAGGATGGTCTGCGCCATTACCAAAACAGTTCCTAAAAGGCATGCTTGAATCTCATTTGAGGAAATATGCAGTTTCACACATTAATGATAAGGAGAGTGCTTGGCTATTGGTATAAAATAATGATAATTGCCAAAATTGAGAGAAGTATTAGACAAAAGTTTCCACGGTAATGACTTCCTGCAGAAAACGTGATCCGACCTTCAACTGCTGGATAAATTACTTTCATTTTTGAGATGTATTGAGAAACCACATTGATATCCTGGTCACCTAGAAAAAAATACATTATATTAATTACAGAAAAGGTATCAATGAAGTAACTGTAAGAGAGAGGAAAACCAATGCATTTTTTAAAGTTTTTGTAATTATAATTGGGAAGATACTTTCGATCAGCAGAGATAAAGTGTCACAGAAGACAAGAAGAGTGGTGTTCATGTTCCAGGTGTGAATGTGCCCATTATTCAATATTGGATAACTGGGGGAACAGAGTCAAGAAAGACATTGTTGACATCATTGCCTTTAAACTATTCCAGAACAAGGGGCTTAGGAAACTGGGACAAAATAAATTAGTTAAGACATAAGTGGCTTCCTTTTGCTTGGCTGCAGGAGAGGTTTTCCTTGTCAAATTTCACATAATTGCTGGAGAGACAATGGAGACTTCCTTTCCAAAAGAGGAGAGCTGATAAATTCTAATTGCCTGTAACTATAGCAAACCCATAGGAATCCAACAAAATTTTATTTTAATAATACCACTCTAAATTATATATCTGATAAAGAGTTAATATTAAAAATATATAGAGAACTCATACATCTCAGTAAAAAAAATCTTATTAAAATTGGGCAGAGCCTGACCAGGTGGTGGCGCAGTGGATAGAACGTTGAACTGGGATGCGGAATACCCAGGTTCGAGACCCCAAGCTCGCCAGCTTGAGCGCGGGCCCATCTGGCTTGAGCAAAAGCCTGCCAGCTTGGACCCAAGGTCGCTGGCTCCAGCAAGGGGTGGCTCGGTCTGCTGAAGCCCCGTGGTCAAGGCACATGTGAGAAAGCAATCAATGAACAACTATGGTGTCGCAATAGAACAGCAATGAGAAACTTATGATTGATGCTTCTCACCTATCTCTGCTCCTGTCTGTCTGTCCCTATCTATCGCTCTATCTGACTCTGACTCTCTCTCTGTCCCTGTAAAAAAAAAAAAAAAAAAAAAATTGGGCAGAGGGTTTGAATAGACATTTTTCCAAAGAAGATGTACCGATGACCAGTAGGATTGAAAAGATGCTCTCGTGGGATCATAGACATGACTCCACGGTCACTGACTTGAGCCCAAAATTGCTGGCTCGAGCAAGGGGTCACTCACTCTGCTGGCACAGCCACTGCGGAAAACCTTATGGAGGTTTTGTAGCAATTCCACTACTGAGTATCCAAAGAAACAAAAACATTAACTTGAAAAATATGCACCTCCCATGTTCATTGCAGCATTATTTTCAGTAGCCAAGAATAGGAAGCAACCTAAGTATCCATCAGTGGATGAATGGATAAAGAAATTGTGACATGTAGATACAGGGTGGAGCAAAAGTAGGTTTACAGTTGTTTGTATGGAAAATAATACAATAGTAAATAATATAAGAATAAGTTGTGTTTCAAAGCATACTCACAACTGTAAACTTACTTTTGCCCCACTATATGTGCACACACTATTAGCCATAAATGATGAATGAAATCTTGCCATTTGGTACAATGCAAATGGATCCTGAGGTTACTATGCTAACAGCTATAAGTAAAAAAAAAAAGAGAGAAAAAACCATATGATTTCATTTATAATATGTGGAATTCAACAGCAACAAAACCAACCTAACAGATACCGAGAACAGAATAGTGGTTACCAGTAGCTGGGAGAGAGGGGAGGGAGAAATAGATAAAGGAGATCAAAACGCACAAACTTCCAGTTATAAAGTAAGTCTTGGGAATGTAAAGTACAGTATGGTGACTATAATTACTGTATTGCATAGTTGAAAGTTGCTATGAGAGTAGATCTTAAAAATCCTCATCACAAGAAAAATTTTTTTTTGGAACTATGTATGATGTTGGATCTTAAGGAGAAGACTTATTGTCACGACAGTGTATACACATTTTACAATGTATACAAAGATCAAATCATTATGTTGTACATATGGAACTAATGTTATGTTTCAATTAAATCTCAATTAAAATATATCACTCTAATACTTAAAAAAAGGACTCCTCTCTGGTTCTCACCCCTAGGTATACATTAGAATTACTAGAAGAGACTTTTCTTCCAACTCAATTAAATTAGAATCTTTTAAAAGTTGGCGCCAAGGTATTGGTAGCTAATTTAAAATGCCCCCCCCCCTAATGATTCTAATCCAGCCAGCGTTGAGAAATCTTGGGGCCAAAGCTTCCTCAGCCTCCTGTGTGGGCTCCTCTCCAACACCCATCAGTCTGGGCTTGGTTACAGCATAGCCATCAGCCTCTTTGTCTTATGTGGGCTTATGACTGTGGGGCTAAAGAGAACACCTTTTAAAGCTTCCTTTCCATCTTTTATCATGGAATGGACAGAAGTAGCCAGTGCCTTTTTCCCCAGGAAGGGCTGCCTCTTTTGCACGGACTCTTCTCTCTACCCTCCTTGGCACAAGCAGCTAGAATGGCAGGTCTTCTGTGTAAAGGCTGAGGAGGAAGGTGGCCGACTCCCTCCTGAAGATTCAGAGAAACTGTGCGTGTGTCTTGTAAGCACAACGGTTTCTACCCCCGAGGAAAGGAAGGGTTAGTATATTCCCTCGGTGGACTTTATGCTCATGTTGTCATTCTCAAATGGATTCTTTTTCCTTTTTAATTTTTTTTTAAGCAAGGAGGGGAGATAGTGAGACAGACTCCTGCATGCATACTAATTGAGATCCATCAGGCAACCCCTGTCTAGTGCCAATGCTCAAATCAACTGAACTATTTTTAGTGCCTGAGGCTGATGCTTGGACCAACAAGCTATCCTCAGTGTTGGGCTGATACTCGAACCAATCGAGCCACTGGCTGTGGGATAGGAAGAGGGAGAGAAGGGGGAGTGGAAGAGGGAGAGAAGCAGTTGCATCTTCTGTGTGCCCTGACCAGGAATTGAGCCCAGAAGTCTATATGCTGGGCCAATGCTCTATCCACGGAGCAAACCAGCCAGGGCCTCAAATGGATTTTTAAAGGGCTGGGGTCTAGTGACACTCGATACTGACAAAAATATTGACTGGGTCAAGTGTGGTTCCCATAACTTGTTTCATTAACATACTGTGCTGAAAGGGCGGGGTCATATCCTATGTACTCCTTAACCCACTCACACTAAAAGATTCTTTAATAACATTGGAACCATTTTTCTACGTCCAACCTAAAGTTCTAGCATATACTTTTTCAATTAGTGCAAAACTCATTTTTCAATTTAAATAGCTGTTTATATGTACATTAAGGAATTAAAAAACATTTTTGATTTAAAATGTATTTTCCCAGGCCTTGGATTGATGGATATGTGTGCTGGGAAGGGAAAAAGCACTTATTCCCCAATGCTGTGCTGCTGTATTCCCAGAGGGAGCTGGCCACACCGAGGCAGGATCCGATTTCTGGCTTTGCCGTCCTGGCATCATGAGTAGTCCCCTCTTCGGAACAGCACTGTTGATCTTGAGTACCTTTGGAATATGGAGAGGAACAGGCACTTGTGCTTACCTGAGTCATGTTGTAATGCTTCTTGTTTTATCATCTGGTATCCATCTCCACCATTGGCAAGGAAGTTTGGGAGGATCACCTTGTATACCTCGTCCATTCTGAGAGGCTCATAGCTGGGCACCCGACACCGGGTGCAAAGAACGTCTAGTTTGACCACTCTGTCCCCGGGTTTTCGAGAAAGATCATACACCACATGAATTCCTAGAAAAGAAAGGAGTCTGTATGTTTTCCTTAGATCTCAAGGGAAATTTCTATTTTCTAAAAAAGAGATTTTGGCTAAAACTTGGAATTGGGGCACTGGGCTTGATTTTCATTTAGTTTGAGTTTGAGTGAAATTTCATCAAGAGAGTTGAAGTGACATTGCGGCTATTCTTTCTTGGTTAGGTTGAGTTCTTCTGGGAGGTCTCAGAACCACTGGAAGATTGGCTCTGGCCCAGGATGGGAAAAAAGTGGCCCTGCAGGGAGAAATCACATCTTTGTAAAATCCTGAACAATGGTCCAGTAACTTGGTTCAGCAAGTTACTGGAAAATAAGAAATAGATGCCGAACATTTATTATAATTTTGAAGACTACAAAATGGTAATAATTTGGACTTGGGCGACTTCCACAAAACATACAACTATACAGTCCTGCATTGGAGCATCAAAGCTCCACTGTTTCCTCCACTCCTGGAAAAATGCAGAATGTTGGGGTTACCCCACTGGAAACAGGCCTGGGCCCCACCACATCTGGCAGCCCCTCAATCCCAACAGTGTTCTGCAAAGGGAGAACTCAACGAAGCAAGCACACCAATTAAGTAGGGGCCCACCACTTACAGTAAAAAAATAAAGCCAAAATATGGTTTCAGAATTGTTGGGAAAACGACTGTGTTAGACTTGCCTGCTGGTGTACCAGCTGCAAGCACTTTGCTTGATTTGTGCGTGAGCACATGGCAGAGGCACAGTGCATAGTCTATGTAAGGCTATGGGGGCTTGTGCTCAGGGGAGACTGTGGATGGCAGATTGTGGACTGCCTGCTCGCCACTGTGAGGGGCCAGTTTTTGCTGTTCCTTTGCCTGAGGTTTTCCCTGCCTGTTTGCTCGTCCCCCGTTGTGAGAATTTATTAAACAGTAATGGCTGAAAGCTTTCTGGCTCTGCAGTTTCTCTACTGTCTGCCTGAATCCAAAGTGGACCTGCCTGGCTTTGGCCACTGGCATTACAAGAGTCAAACAAGAATATTAATGTAAAGGGTAATTCACTGGACTATGGAATTGTTGACAAAAGGCTTTCAGTAGACCTTGGCAATCTGGAAAGCATTTCTTTTCATTCAGTTTTTCCTGGAATCCATGAGATGAGCAGGGCATGTTCTCTCTGCCTTCAGAGAGGTTGAAGACTTGCTCCAGATCACAGAGCATTGGGAACCACTGTGGGGGTGAGGCTGGGGTTGGAGCCCTGCATTACCCTAATTGAACCCCTTTGCTTTAATCAGGTGTCTCTGTAGTAAGCTGCCCCTCCCAGAAGTCATCTGTATTAATAACTGATTCGACACGGCAGCCTTTGAACCTCTGTGTGGTTCCAGATGATTATGACTAGAACACGGGAGAGATTTTACTTTTTACAAAGAGTATTGAATTTTTAAACAACTAAGATTTTAATAGAAATGACTTCAAGTCAACTTCGCTGCTCAGAATTGGGAGAGCCAGCCCCTACTGAGGGCTCATCTGATGTCCAAATCAGACTTGGCAAATATTGCTCAGTATCAGGGCTGTGGGGCTTTGACGCCAACCTAATCTCAGCAGCCTGGGAGTCCATGGCCATTAAGAGACTATGCACTGGTGTTGGCTTGAGGAAAACTTGAGCAAGCCTGGCCACAGAGGTCCTGGTGAAGAGGGAGCTAAGCCAACCAGCAGGAACTCCCACCTCATGTGGAAGGTGACTTACCGCCCACCTGCAGGAACTCTCCGGTGGAGCGGCCATAGCGGTGCACACTGTGCTCAAAGGCCTTCTTCAGGGTGAAGCCTTTTAATTGGACCAGGTCAAACGTGCCTCCAAAGGGTAGCACTGCAGCCAGGCTCTCCCAAGTAATCGTGCCTGAGGTGATGAGGCAAGAAGGAAATATCCTGAGAATAAGCTTACCCCAAGACCAGTTCTTTATAGGTCTAGAGGAGGAGGTGAGGAGGATGCAAGGCCATGGACGTCTATTCAATCAGCATCAGCTGTGTCTAAGTGGTTCCTGACACTTAGGGAGGGAATAGATTCAAGAGGCCTGTGGCCATGCCCTCCACCACTGGGCAAGATGGCAGGAGCTTATAAATGGTTGTGGTTCCAAAGTCACCTGTGCCTGCCCTGGCTCTCCTGGCGGAGGCTGGATTTTCAGTGGCTGTTAAGCATTGCTGAAGCCCTCCAGACAGGCAAAGTTTCCCTGTTGCCTGTCCCTGATTGAAACGAGATGAGCTTGGGCCTTAACCAAGTCTGACTGGCTTTGACAGTATATCATGGATGACAGCAAGAGTATATTGAGTATCTGTTTAGCTGATTTATTCCAGCATATAATAAAACCTGGTTCTGTACACACACCAAAAGGATGTGATCCAGTGGTACGTTTTCCAGCACAGAAGACTATTTTACTTTTTTTCTTTCCAGGTAGGAAGGTAGAGGCTGTCAATACTCTGTGTCATCCAGCAACAATTCTTATTTAACTTTGTGAGTCAGAAGTTTAGATCAACCTTGGGTTTACTAACCTTTGCTCGCTGCCTCTGTATACAAACACATACAAGAACATGTGTGTGTGTGTGTACCCTTTGGCCTAAGCACTGACTTGAGTAACAGTTAACTCAACCTGAAGGGGCTGACACTATGGGGCCTAGCTGGCAGCGGAGATCAGTTGAGGCTGCCCGTAGACACGGTCAGAGGGAGAACACCCAGCAGAGGCCCCTGAGCCTGGGAGCATACCGTTGTTCCGCTCGTCAATGGGAGACCGAATGCCTCCACCATTTAAAATGCACATGGACACGTGGTTCCAGGACATCTCATCCAAGTGTCTAAGGTTGTTGTTGATCTGCAACAGTAGCATGAATTTACATTAGTTATTCGGGGTCATCTTTCTTAGGGTCAACTCTAGGAATATGATTGGCCCCATGAGCAAAATGAAAGCTGCTTTTCCCCTGCTCCTGTGCTCCCAGAGCTTTCTCAAGTTTAGTCAGAACTAGCTGTATGCTCTGAGAAGCTGCAATAAGATACCAAACCGGTCCCAGGTCCGGCTTTGAAAAGCAAGTAGCTCCGAGCCCCATCTCCTAAGAGCCCTGTGCTAAGTGGGCCTTGGCGAAACCAGCTCTTGGGTCAGAATGGGGCCTCCCTGCAGACTGGGCAGTGGTGCTGCTCCTGCAGGGCAGACAGGCCCCATACCTGCTCCTGAAGGCAGGACCTGAAAGCCTTTCAACTTCAAGACGCAGGCCAATGAGAATCCTGGCCTCCTTGTCCAGTTCTCCAGCCAATTCACAAACCAGCAATTTCTAAGGCACAGAGCGCCTCCTGACACTGGGGAGAGCTGGTGGTTGGATTTATCATTTTCTTTTTAAAAACATATGTTCAGTTACAAGAAATAAAATGAATACATTCTCTTAAAAAGTAAAACAGTGCAAAACTGAAAGTTTTCTTACACTTGCCCCAGTCTCTTAACGGAGAGGTAAGCACTGCTTGTAGCCTATTGGTGTTTCCATTGGGACCTTTCTCTAAACATCCACACAGATTGGCATCTCTTGAGTTACTTCTCCTGCAGACTTCTCTGACCTTGGAAGGCGTGAATGCTGTCATTTACTTGACAGACATTGAGCGTGTCTGTGTCCCAGGCATCGTGCAGAGCACAGGCCAAGAAATGGGCCCCTGGGAACGCACTTGGAGTCTGACCTGGGAGACCTTGGCATAGCCCCCGAGGGCTGCCATACCAGTCTGACCACAGACAGGTGGACAGAGGGCTGTTTTTCATGGGTGATCTGGCTCAGCCACAGGACTTATTATTATCGTTATAAAAATGTATTGTCCTCTGCATGTGAAGGAGGTTCCAGTCCCATGAGGTCTCATTCTCTGGAGCCAGGGGGACAGACCAGGGAAACACAGCTGGACCAAGTTAGGCCCAAGCAGATGTGTTTACCTCCTGTGTCTACTACATCTTCAGAGTAGTAGAGTTTGTGTATTCAGGTCATCTTACTAAAGAAAAGCAAACATTAAAAATTCAGACATCCAAAAAGGAGCACCTCAAAATAAAAGCTTCAGTTCTTGTAAATGAATAAAGTGATAGTCAGTTGGTCTAGTTCACGTACTTTCCCAAGGTGCTTGGTGTGAATACATGCCAAGCTTCTGGCTGGGCACACTTTTTTTTTTTAATGCTCAATTCTGTAACTATCAGGTTGTCTTCCTTGCATCCTCCCCTCCTTCTTCCTCTCCTCCCTCCTTAGACCAAGGCCCTGCATTGCTGTGGGCCACTCACCATAGCATCACAAATCAGGTTGCCCATGTTGCATTCTTTAAAGCGACACGATTGAGTGGAGCCATCCAGATAGACAACTGTTTTCCCCAATTCCTGGGAAGAATAATTATCTAATTTTACCCGCCATTTGTTAATGTCTGCTTTTATGTTTGGATCTAGAAGAAAGCAAAATAGATACATAAATAACAACAATAACAACAACAACAAAGTCAGTTTGCAGTTAAAGCCGATTTCACATTGGCCTAAATTTTAAAGACGGAATCAAACATCATTTGGCCTACCTGTGTGAATATACATTTCTTTACGATATTTATGTACATTTTGATTTTGACTATGAAATTTCCTTAGGAGCCTCTATTCTGTTTCCTGGCACTAAGACCTGGAATGGATGTTACTCTGAATACATTCTGAGTATCTGAACATCAGTTCATCACATCTGTATGGGTACCTGTGGGCCCACAGGCAAGTGCTAAGGGCAGCTGAGGCTCTGCCGTCTGTGTGGTCTGGTTCTCTCCCTCTGGCTGCTGAGAGGTCTGAGTCATGACCATCACCCTTCAGAGCCCTGTGGCCCCTCACTGCCCATCCCTTCCTGATCTGGTCGTGCTAAAAATGGCAGGCGAGGAGGAGTGTAGGAGTGTGTTTATGTGTACTTTATGAAAATGGATGACATAAAAGATATTTTTACTCTGAATCCAGACAATAAAGGAAGAAAGATACTCCCTCATTTGATAAATAAAGAAACTGAAGCCCTCGAAGCTGAGCAACTTGTCCCAGGCACACTGCTGGAGTGGGACAGGTTGAAGCCCTGCTCTACCAGTGTGGACCCCTTTGCTTCAATCGTCAGCTCTCTCTGGAAATTAGCTGAGAGTGGCTTTCCCATGCCAGTACAAAGCTTGAAAAGGTAAAGGCAGTGACGGTGTCTGATGTTAAAAGGATTTGAAGAGCAAAGGAGAATTTGTGGCGTTTGGGTGTGTTTTAAATCTTTATCCATAAAAACGATAAACTCAGGGAGACACCTGATTCTTCGAAAGTATTATAGTCTTGTCCTGAAATATTAACAAAAAAAAAAAAAAAAGGAGAAAACAATTCAGCCATCTAATTTTTGGTTCAAGGGAACACTGCCCTGAACTTCACATACCTTCAGGAATGCTGCTGTTGAGAAGAATGGGATTTCCATGTGAAGTGATGACATTTCCTTTTGCATCAAACTCAACCTTCAAATAGCCTAAATATTTGCCAAAAGCATAGGCCTGGACCACAGGAACCTTCCGTCCATCATCTGAGGTGACTATAAATGGGTAATTCCCAACCGGCACCTCTTTGGAAGGTGGGTTGCCTAAAATAAAAGGGACAAAGCTGATCAAGTCAGCCCATGTATGTGGCCGGCTGTTGGCCAGCAGGCCACTGGTCAGATGACAGTGAATTCTGAATCGATGACTTGCCAGCCACTGCTCTACACAGCTTGTCTCCCAGAGCCCTGCTTGGACACATGCCCACGTTTCTGAATGCCCTTTTGGCACAAGAATCCTTCCATTCTCTACTCAGTAGGCATTTGCTAAACTCTCTTGAGTCCAGGGCACTGCTTGGTGCTGTGGGGGACACAAAGATGTACTCAGTAGGCATTTGCTAAGCTCTCTTGAGTCCAGGACACTGCTTGGTGCTGTGGGGGACACGAAGATGCAATGCTGCAGGCATTCTCCTGCCTCCATCCTGACCCTGGCCCCGTTCTCAGCAGCCAGGTGGAACAGCCACTTCACTGCACTTAAGGCTCCTCACCTGTAAAATGGGTGAACTAATTCCTACTTCATAGGGCTGCTGAGAGACTAAATGAACTCCCAAGCAGTGCCTGGCACATGGTAGATAATAAATGTATAGCTCTCTTATGAGGTGATGGAAACCTCTAGAAATGTTAACCCCGCCGCCCCCCCATCCCGCCCCCAGCTTAGAATCTCTAACAGAACATGAACAGAAATGACAAAGGGCCGTCTTCAGGTTTTGTGGCTAAATCCTGGGCCCCCCTCAGTGACTTCTGGAAGTGCCACTTTCACCCTGCTGGCTGACCAGCAGCCACACAATCCCCCTCTCTCACCCCCCAACCAGACCTCACACCGGTGGTTGTGTTGACTCCTGTCTCAAAGTGGACCTTGGGTAGAGCATTGAAGCCACTCATTGCCCAGAGGCTGAGAGGCCCACCCCGCCACTGCCTCCAGCCATGTGCCTGAAGAGGGTAGGGAGCCCTGGCCTTGCATCAGTCAGCACGTTTGGGTTCTGTAATTGCACCCTTCCTTCAGGCACGCTACAGCTCAGATCTTACCTCCTCGGAGACAATGGCCTAGACTGGGTGGTTCTGATAGGATGGATACTCTAGACCCGCTACTGTTTCTACCACCACCGTCCCCACCACCAGGAGCCGTCCTTCCTCTCAGGTGTTTCGAGGGCCCAGAGAACTGCTGCTCATGCTGCTTACTCACACAGACCAGTTGTGAGTCAGCCAAAGCCAGGCCCAGGGCTGTATCTCATTGAATCCTCCAAGAATCTCAGGAGGCAGATCTTATCATCCCCAATTTATAGACCAGAAGACTGATGGTGACAGGCAGTGTTCCCAGGGTCACATGGCTGGTGTGTGAAAGGGGGCACACTAAAAAGCAAGGCTGTGAGGTACTGGAGCTTCTGTTCCCTCCACTGACCAACACAACCTACGATTTGCCAAAGCCTGCAAGAGCTGGTCGCTGAAGGCCACTGATCAAGTCAGATGCAAGCCCAAGACCGCACCTCAGTGCCCTATGCTGTTTCTGGGCTTGTCTTTACACCAAAGACAATCTACAGGGAGGGTTCTGGAAAAGCCAACCCTGCTCTGCTCCTGTGCCAAGAGCAGCCCCTGCAGCTGCGACTGCCAGCATTTCACAAGCAGGAAGGGGCTGTTGCCAACCTTAATTTCCCATTTTCTTGCTCCCTTCGGAAAATAAAAAAGAAAAAGGTCTTGGAACTTTACTCTTACAAAGCACCTGACGTGAGATGCAGCTCATGCAAGATGGCCTTGTTCCATCTCCATTTGCATTGTATAGCTTTATGGGCTGACAATCGTAGGTGATCTGAAGCATTGCACAGCAGCAGGGCAGATGAACATTCTCATCATCCTCATTCTTTTCTGTGTTGGTCCTCCTTTGGGCAAGCCTGGAACCTTCTTTTTACTTCAAAGGGCCAGGGTGTGTGGTAACCACCCTCCCACCTTCTCTGCTGGCAAGGGTTACCAGTGGGTTATTCTCCTAGCCCTGAGAAGCTTGGGGAGATGCAGTTCCAAATATCCCCACAAGGTGGTGTAGAACACACGTCCAGGAGGAAACAGCATTAAAATAGTTTCAGAAAGGAAATCTGGCAGTTTCCTGCAAACCCAAGAGAAGGATAAGCCTGGCTCTTTTCAGCTTGCATTTTTCAGCCATCTAAAGCCATATCTGAACTTGAACCGAGTGTAAAAGTTAGAAATCTGATGATTGGTCAAATGCCTCATCAGATCAACATACACTCTATAAAAAAAGAGCCATGAACCCCGATCCCATCTTACAGGGAACATTCTCCAGCACTGAAAGTTTGTGATGTCCCTTTTCTTAAAACAAGAAATGCCGTCTGTGACTTAAATGGACTTATTCAGGTACCAGGAGGACACTTCCCATGCAGCTAGTCTCCACCTCCTACACAGCTGAGCCCTCTCTGCTCCCCTTCAACTTGGCAACCCCAGAAGACTGTGGGCAGAGCAAACAATTCAGGGCTTCACATTTTCCACACCATTCTATTTTCTGCCCAAAATGCTCACGCCCAAAGTATTTTCTCCACATGGGGCCACACATCTGTCTTTAAAAATCCAACTTGGCATCTTGGCAGGAGAGATGTTATTCACCAGAACTCTATTCCAGCCCTTTAGTAAAAAAAAAAAAATCTGGGAACCAAACTTGGAGAAAATGTGAAGTTGCGGGCTGACATTTAAAGTTGGTAAATGGGGCATTTCCTAGCATATGGTGGGTGTCTGAGGGAACCTAACAGGGAGGGTCCTGCCCTGGGAACCCTGGCCACAGCAGCCCCTAAGGAATGTGATCGTTCCAAGACGAGAAGGGGCTGAGAGGGTGGATCATGTGGTGATAGAGGTACCAAGGAGCACACCTGTGACATGGTTTTTAATTGGCTGGATGAGTTATAGAATATTTTAATGCAGTCCATGCTATGGTTTTAATGTACACGGGAACCGGTTTAAGAACTTCCAAACTTCCTATAAAAGACTGGATAGAAATCATTTGGTGCACAGATGAGGTTTTATTAAGTTGCACACCTGAACCTGTACCCCAATAAATTCAACTTAAAAAAATATTGGTAATTAGCCTATTTCACATCATTGCTTCTAAGAGACTTGAGTCTTTCTTTCTAATTATTTGAAAGTGCTCGCTTCCACCAGACACTGCTTTTATCTGTCCATCTTTCTGGCAAGCCGCAGTTGTGGTCACCATTATCTTATGCCCGGGCCACTGCGACGACTCCTACCTGGTCTCCGTGCATCTCTTCTTCCCCTCTCTCTAACCCAGGCTCCCTACAGCAGCCGCAGTGATCTTTCCAAAACATAAATAGGATCACGTGCTCCCTGGATTAAAATACTGCTTACTGGTCTTAGGCAACACACTACAGTTCCTGGCATGAATATCAAGAACGATTACACCTACATGATGTGGCTCTTTACTTTGCGAGCTTCATCCAGACCATCTGCCCCGTGCTCTCAGCAGTCTCAGCGCCTGCCATTCCCACACCCACCTCCACGGCCTTCCAGTAAGGAGCAAGACCTGGCGCTAGAGGCCTCATACATGTGGATTACATCGTTTTGCTTGTTTATTCATCTATAAAATGAATAAAAGAGCAATACCCGCCTTACAGGGTTCTTGGGAGAATTAAAGAAGTTAATGTAACAAGTGAAGCCTGACTTAGGTAAATGCTCAATAAAGATCAGAGATGATTATGTATACAATTATCTCTTAGACATCTTTCTGCTCTTAGTCCGAATGTCATTTCCTCAGAAGACACTCTCTGATAATCCCCAGGCTTGGCCAGGCCTGCCTATGTTTATGCCCTCATGGCACCTTGTACTTGTCCCTTCAGGGCGTGTTCTGCAATTTTAGATTATAGGGGTTCAGAACAAGTCCCCCCAAATGTGCCTCTGTGGCATGCAGATTCGAGCTAAAGGCAACTGGGGTCATTTGGGTTCAGGAGAAACTTCTGCCCCTCCCCCAACTACCTAGAAGCATTTGAATTAGGACCTTGCCTGTAATAAGAGATTATCAGAGTTCACCTTTTTAACCTATAGACAGGGCAGGGCAAACTTCTAATTACTGAGCATCTGCTCTTCTTATCACCCTGAGACAGACCTTTGTCCCCAAGGTGCCTTACCTCATCCTTAGTTCAGAATGTCATGTGTACCCATGCTTCCTTTCTGTCTCTGAGCCATGCAGGTAAGATTCACATGTGTGTATGTTAATTACACTTGGTTATTTTCTCTTGTTAATGTCTCGTGTAGATTTAATTATTAGATCAGTTGAAAGAACCTTTAAGAAAATGTTTTTCCCGCCCTACAATATAATGTGTACATTCTATTGATTTATTTGCATACATATTGAAATAGGAGACACTATTCCATGATGTGACCACTGCCGGACCCACCAGCTAGATTCAGGCCGAAGAAATTGTTTCCCGGAAACCTCAGAGACTATCTGATTGACCCCTCTCCGCTCGGGGCTCCAGACACACTGGTTCCTAGCACAATCTGTTACCCGCCGCCAGGCAAGTATGTAAGTCATCTTCCCGAATCTGGGGCGGGTTGCAACCAGTGCCCTTATCCATCCCGCCCCATCTATATGATCCCTCAGCACCCGTCACGTGGCACTGAGGGTATACACATCATCTTGCCACCGCCTAAGACGTGTCTCCCTTGTATGCAAGTTCCCTTAATAAACTTTTGATATAATGATGGAGTTGTCAACCTCTTTCTTTGGTCTCTCAGGCCCGGGAAATTTTATTTAACGTCAGTATCTCTTTCAAGACAATAAGTTCCATGAGCATAAGGGCTGCTGTGTCTGTGGTGCCTGCCTAGCACATACGAGGTGGTTGATAAATGTTGATTGACTCAGCTTAAGTAATTTAAACAACACTTTTCTATAAGTCAGACAAAATTTTTAAGCTTTCTTTGCGGTGGAATCCATTTGTGGAGAGAAGCAATGCCTGCGTGCCCACCACAACGCCCCTCAATTCAACTTCCTCAATTAATGAGCTCGGTGGGGTCCCCAAAATGGAACAAGAGCTGAGGCCAAGAGAATGGGTTTTGGTGCTAGCTCTGTTTCAGTTTGGTTTCATGACCTTGGGAGAGACATTGAGCTCTTAGAGCCTAAATGTATGTATTTCCTAACTTTGTAAAATGAGATGTTTGATTAGTGGCTTAAACCAAAAGTGGTTTAAGGTTTTTTGTTTGTCTGTTTGTTTTTCTAAATCTCTGCACATGTTGTGCACACAGGAAATTTTGTGGCAATGTGATCCATAAGCAGGCTGCTCAGGTTGTGAAGTGTGTTCGGTGCTGCTGCCAGAGCCCTACGTTAGGGACTCTGCCATGGCACTTTGCAGGGCAGTGTGGAGACTACTGGTCCACATGGCCTCTGTGCCAGCCAGGAAGGCCTGCTGCCGTGTCCCCTGCTGCTGGTACAGGAGCAGCTCTAGATGTTCCGGGCTCCCTCCCATCTTCACAGCAGAGTTAAGAGGTGGCTGGCAACCAGAGGGCCAAGTCATGGTCTTCGGGCCTTCTCTGTACCCAATCATGACGCGCCCACTGTCTTGACGCCTTCAGGGAACTGAAGGGGCCATGTGATATTTTCTATACCCAGGCCGTGTCCCTTTATTTTGCACATGCTTCAGTTCACTACTCTGATTCTTGCTCTTGGACATTCAGTGACAACTGGGAGTTTTCCGCCTTTCTTTTTTTTTTTTTTTTTTTTTTTTACAGGGACAGAGAGAGTCAGAGAGAGGGATAGATAGGGACAGACAGACAGGAACGGAGAGAGATGAGAAGCATCAATCATTAGTTTTTCGTTGCCGTCGCAACACCTTAGTTGTTCATTGATTGCTTTCTCACATGTGCCTTGACTGCGAGCCTTCTGCTGACTGAGCCACCCCATGCTGGAGCCAGCGACCTTGGGTCCAAGCTGGCGAGCTTTTGCTCAAGCCAGATGGGCCCCACGCTCAAGCTGGTGAGCTCGGAGTCTTGAACCTGGGTCTTCCGCATCCCAGTCCAATGCTCTATCCACTGCGCCACCACCTGGTCAGGTGACAACTGGGAGTTTTAAAAGAGATTAATTATGCACATTCGAGGAGGGCCCAGGGAGGATAGTCTAGATCAGCAATTGTCAACCTTTTCCTTCTCATGGCACGCATAAACTAATCACTAAAATTTGCGGTACACCAGTTGAACATTGTTGATCTAGATGAAGCCGGCTTAAAATTCAACCCACGTTATACTCAACCCTGACTGGTTTGGGCAAATCAGGGAGCCCTGTAGGGAACTGGCTACCACACATCACTCACTCAGCGAACATGTACAGAGCTCCAACAAGTGCCCAGTGTTCTGGATGTCCACTGTCCCATGAGGCCAGGTCTTTGCTTCATCATTATGGGACCGAGAGAGGCTGCTTGACAGAAACAGAACAGGCAAAGAGCAAAGCCCTGCTCTCCTGTAGAATCTGACCATCCCCAGGGCTTAGTGTCCTCCAGATACCAGACTTCCCATCTACTGTTTACATTATAGAACAGAGTTTTATGAAACAAATGAAAAAAACACAAAAATTCATCCTGGTTGGGTAAGCTCAGTTGGTTAGAGTGTCGCCCCAATATGCCAAGGTTACAGGTTTGGGCCCTGGTCAGGGCAGATACAAGAATCAACCAATGAATAATGAATAACTGGAACAACAAATTGATGCCTCTCTCTTCTCTTCCCCCCTCAAATCAATACTTTTTAAAAAATATCATAACATAGCCATTCTGAAACCGAGGGCCCTTAGGACTTTGATAATACTTAGTTTTAAATTCCAGCTCTAGAAATTGTATTCCCTCACCCCCTTCTCATACTCCTCAGAGACCTAACCTTTCCCCCAGATAACCAGCAGTTCCCAAGGCAGCAGAGAACAGTATCTGGACCCACTAAGGTCACAAGGTCCAGACCTCTGGCAAGCTAAAGATAACATCAGCCCTAAGTTATGTTTCAGTTCCTGAACCCTAAAGTGGAAAGCCCCTCTTGCTACTGTCCCATGAGACTGGGCAAAGGGATGCCAGAAAGGACCTCAGAACTGTCCTCGAGATCTGAAGAAATAATTTACCACCTTTCCCTCACCTCCAACCAATCAGTTCCCAGCATGAACCCCAAATCTCACAGTGTCTTGTGATTTTGCTCTATTGAATCTGTAACCCACATGCTATTGGGGAGTCATATCTTTAAAGCATGAACTCTCTATAGAGAGCCAATTCAATATTAAACTGTTTTTTCTTTCCATATTGCAAACTCCTTCTTGTGTATCCCTTTGGATCAGTGCATGCAGGCAGGCAGACTCAAGGTCAAAACACTGGGGTTCTGGTAACAATCGTCTGGTGCTAGGGCCTGTTCAAATGCAGAGTCCAAAGGAATGGGATGGAGAGTGGGAGACTGATTTTCATCGGAACACACTCTTGTGGTTCCATTCACTAACTGCTCTTTTCAGAAGTAATACCTAATTTCTTCAAATTAATAAGGGGTTACACATGGCCATAAAATTATGTAAACCTGATACATGTTTTAGGGAAAATCAGCATTTAGGTGGAGAAGGCATTCCCAGGGAGGACACGTCCAGTGATTCAGTGAAAAATGCTGTGGGTTGTGTTCAGCGAAGGATCTTCACAGCAGATTCCACAAGTCATCCCTTCTAGTCACGTTGGTGAGCAAGGGAGCGTGCAGTGCACGACTGAAATAAACTTATCAAAGAGGACCTAGAGATCATCTGGCTTGGAAGACCTAAGCTCCGCTTCCAAATCCTGACGGTGTATTTATAAATTCCGGTATAGATTAGCACGAATCCACAACCATAGGAGTTTCTAGGCCTGGGAGAATTTTATAAACAGAGGACAAGAGAATTGAGTGAGACACAGATGGGTTGCTTTGGGATAAAACACTGCATTTCTGCATCCTTATTTTTTAAATGTAACGAGATACGTTTGGTCATTGTATCTTTAGATCTGATTCTCAAATTGAGCATATGTCTTTTTAAAGAAAAACTTTTAAGTTATTTATTCATTTTTAGAGAATGAGGAGAGAGAGAGGAGAAGGGGGGGAGGAGCAGGAAGCATCAACTCCCATATGTGCCTTGACCGGTCAAGTCCAGGGTTTTGAACCAGCAAACTCAGCATTACAGGTCGACACTTTATCCACTGCACCACCACAGGTCCAGCCTGTCTTTTCCTTTTTTTAAAAAATTTATCAAAAAATATTTAATGATAGTCCAAGTTTTTGAAGTAACCAAAATTAGCCACAAGATGCACTCACTTGTGCTAAGCCCCACATCCACAAAACAGAACTTAATCTACATTTCTAGGCTCAGCTCTCCTGGAAAAGGAAGGCCTGGGCCAACCAACTGGAGCTGACCTGCTCAGCACAAGCTACCTGACCTCCTCACGATTCCCTTTGCTGCACAGAGAGAAAGCAGCCTGTTTAACCAGTCAGCAAAGACCCAGGGTGTCTTCCTTGTGCCTATTCACTCTGGTCTGTAAAATGCTCTGGTCTTATACAGCTCTCAGAGCTCCTTTTTTATCTGCTGAGATGGGAAGCTGCCCCCACTCATGAACCACTGAATAAAAGCCTACTAGTTCAGTAAATTTTCTGTAAAAAATTTTCTTGCAATGAAGTTTAGAGTCAATGGTTAAATTTATAGATTCTAAAGAGGTTTAGAAATTTTATTTTTTTTTAAAGTAAAAGCATAACAAGATTTGGCAAATGGAGAA
Organism: Rhynchonycteris naso; assembly: GCA_037038555.1. Lineage (NCBI taxonomy): Eukaryota > Metazoa > Chordata > Mammalia > Chiroptera > Emballonuridae > Rhynchonycteris > Rhynchonycteris naso. Next base: position 46,206,326 of record CM073000.1, on the reverse strand, counting down.
GAAGATTATTTATAGTCCCACCAACCTAAGGCAAATTAAAATTATTTTGTGTGAATTTATACAGATGATAGATAGATAGATAGATAATGAGAGAAGAATAGGTGCAAAACCCATTTTAGGGATAAACTATTTTCTGTTTAGTAAAACAACTGGGAGAGGACAAGGTTGCCTGAGGTGGAGAAGAAGGCTCCCCGACTTAGACCAGGTTGTGGGAGGGGGTTGTGAAGATGCAGGCAGAGAGCACTTATCTGTATAAAAATAGTAGGAGAAATTCTGAGTTTTGGGTAGCCTTAGGTAAAAGGGGTGGGGACAGGAGTCAAGAAAAGAACAGGGAAGGGAAGAAGAAAGTCAGCCCTTGCGGCCTGCCCTGTGGGGGCACTGGCAGAGGCAGGGTTTCCAGCTGTGCTGTGTGGTGGCTCGCTCCCCTGTGGTGACTGCAAACATGCAGGGAAACTGCTTTGTTTGGATGGAGTTTGGGGAGATCAAAATGAAAGGTCAGTTTTCCATATCTGGGTTCATGCTGTGTGGATAGACAAAAATGGTTTGAAAGAGTCAAGACCAGAGGTGAATGATAATTCAACAGAAGTAGAAGTTAGAATCAAGGGGACCAGCACTAATAAGGGATCCCCAGGGTATAATCAGATTTGGGAGAAGGGGGTGATAAAATCCCAGTGTCTCCCAAGTTATATGTAATAAAGAGCATTTTCATTTATTAAAAGAAGGAGTAATCCCATAAGTTAGCTTGAAAACCTGTGACTCTCACATGGTTACAGGTATAAAAAATTTTTCTGTATGCTACTCTTTTTCATTTAATAGTACATGTATTTCCTCATGTTGCAGAATATCAGAGAATTGACTTATTTGTCTTGGACTTACTGTGCTCCGGGGCTGAGTTCTGTTCATATATTACCTCATGTAACTCCTGCAACACTCTCTGAAGTAGTCTTATCACTGTACCCATTTTTAAAAATTAAAAAACAGTATAGAGATTCCTCAAAAAATTAAAAATCAAACTGCCTTTTGACCCAACTATCCCACTTTTAGGAATATACCCTAAGAACACCATAACATTGTTCGAAAAGAGGAAATGTGCCCCCATGTTCATGGCAGCGTTGTTCGCAATAGCGAAGATCTAGAAACAGCCCAAGTGTCCGTCAGAGGATGAGTGGATTAAAAAGCTTTGGTACATATATACTATGGAACACTACTCAGCCATAAGAAATGATGACATCGAATCATTTACAACAAAATGGATGGACCTTGATAACATTATACGGAGTGAAATAAGTAAAACAGAAAGAAACTGAGAACAGCATGATTTCATACATAGGTGGGACATAAAAGTGAGAATATGAGACATGGACAAGAGTGTGGTGGTTACAGGGTGGGGGGAGGGAGGGAAGGGTGGGGTAGGGCGGAGGAGAGGGGCACAGGGAAAACCAGATAGAAGGTGACAGAGGACAATTTAACTTTGGGTGATGGGTATGCAACATAATTGAATGATAAGATAACCTGGAGATGTTTTCTTTGAACATATGTACCCTGATTTATTAATGTCACCCCATTAAAATTAATTTAAAAAACCCCCAATAACTGAAGCCCAGAGTGGCACAGTCACTTGTCCTAAGACAGACAGACAGCAGTGACCAAGCCCAGGAGGCAATGAGGCTGGTCAGAGTCCAAAGCCCTTTCTACAACCTCTCACACGCAGGAGGGTAGGAGAAATGAGGGCCATCTCAGAAGACCAGCAGGCAGAAACATTAAAGCAATACAAATAGCAGTCTTGGGAAGAGATTTGTACTTTGCGGTAGGAATGGGCTTATGATTTCTTAACAGTTGGCCATCAGCTTTCTTTATGACTTGACCCTGCTGAATAACCCTGACCTTGTTTTTATTGTTCTTATTAGATTTGGGTTGGGCTAGTTCCACTTTATTTTGGAAAACAGTTTCATAAGACATAGCTAAAGCCCTGGCCGGTTAGCTCAGTCGGTTAGAGCGTCATCCCAAGATGACAAGGTTGTGGTTTCGATTCCTAGTCAGGGCACATATGGGAAACAACCAAAGAATGCACAACTAAGTACAACAACAAATATATGCTTCTCTCTCCCTCTCTCTCCTCTCTTTCTCTCTCTCTCTCTCTCTTTCTCTCTCTCCTCTCTCTCTCTCCTCTCTCTCTCTCCCCCTCTCTTCTCTCTTTCTCTCTCTCTCTCCCTCCCTCTCTCTCTCTCTCTTCTCTCTCTCTCTCCTTTCCTATCTCTGACCCTCTAAAATCAATTTTAAAAAACTACATTAAAAAGAAAGACATAGTTAAAACTCATCAGTGTCATGTGGCTGATAAAAGAATCTAACCAAAAGGCTTTGCTCCATTAAGGAAGCCATAGCTTAGCCTGGGGTATGGCTAGAAGTTGACCGAAAGGTCCTGAGTGGATGACAGACCACTGAAATAAGCAAGTTTCTGTGCCACCAAGGACATTGTCTTTGAAGCTATGAGCCACTTCTGCCCTTTGGCTGATTCTCCCAGCCAACTTAATATACCGCAGCCCATCTGCAATCCTCACTGATGCTAAAGGAATAGTTCTTTGTTGGACAGTGTTTAATGGATGTGGTAAATAATAAGACTATTTTATTGTGTTAAAAGGCCCAATTATTTAAACCACAAGAGTAAAAGTTAATGGAGCAATGAACAATGATTGCAAACAGTCTTTCTCCATTTCTCCCTTGTTCCACTGAAGCAGGAAAGGGTTCGGCCCTTTGTACTGAGAACCTGGCCACTGGCTGCAGAGGGAAGAACCAGCCTTAGGTGTTTCTGGTCTGTGTTATTTATATATCATTGTTTTGAGAACAAAACTCTACAGTTATTAAAATCATTTATGTTCTCTACTTAAATTAAAGGTTTGAATTTCATATTCAACCCATGGGAGCTGAAATGCAGAAGCAATAAAAATTAGGTACTTAGGCAAAAGACTGGTCAAACAAAGAAATCTTGCTTTTAAAGGAGCTGCATCTGTTGACAGTTATTCAACAATCCTGGGCACCTCCTTCCATGCGTCAGACACAGACACGGTCAAGAATCTGTAATGGACAGACACTTCCAGGCTAATAAGGAAAGAGAGGGGAAGCCTGCTAAAGGGAAGAAAAGAGGAGTTCATGAGACAGGTTTCAGCAAGGCTGAAAGCAGCTCTCAAAGGACAAAGGGGTGAGAACGCTTGGAGACTAGGAGGCTGTGATGAGGGAGGTGGGGAGTGGGTGTTCAGAGACTGAGCAATTCTGGATGACAATATGACCAAGTCTCACCTTCTGACCCTAGAAGTGAAGGTACTAAAAAAAAGTGGAAGTGACAGTCACAAGGATCAAGAGGTTCTCAACCTTGGACATTGGATCAGCCATCCATGTGGACACTCAGCCAAGATGAAGGCAGGAGCTGGAGTGGGGAGAAATAAAAGAAGTCGGGTGCTAAATTCTCAGTGATGTTGTTGAGGAGTGGCTTGTAGGCCATTAGATGACAGTGACAGGGAAGGACACAAGGTGGTATAGCCAGGAGGTAAGAGCCTAAAAGAAATGAGAGATAAAATGAACTTCACTGTAGTACCCTCAGGAAGCTGTAAGGAGTTCTACTAGAAAATGTTATATTTCCCCACATTTTGGAAAGTAAGTAATCAGGTTCTTTTCATGGATGACGTTCTAGGCAGAGGTGGATTAAGGTTGGTTGAGGCCCTGGGCACAGAAGAAAATATTGAGCCTCTTACATTAGAAAAAAGTGTAAAGTTGGGGTTTTGTGGGGCCTTTCAGAAGTCGGGGCCCATGGTGTGTGCCCAGTGCACCCGCCGTTAAATCTGCCTCTGTTCCTAGGAAATGGGATGTTATAGAATGGAAGGATTGTAGACTCACCACATCTAACCCAACTAATCTGTAGATATAGAAGCTGATGTCTACACCCACTCAAGGCCACAGCTAGCTGGACTGACTTGTATAATCCAAAGATAAGTTAAAATTGTGGGAGGCAAACAGAGATAGCATCTGAGGAGTCTGTCTGCCTTCAAGGGCTGACACAGAACAGAACCCCCTGGAGTACTCGCTGCTGCTTCTAACCAGCACTCACATTACTACTTCTTTCTCCAAAGGCAACACGGATCCATTCCTTCAGAAGATATGTGCACACTAGCCCTTGTCCTTGCAGCTTTCACACTTCGGAAGCCCGGTGGGGGGAAGGCCTCTACTCTTCACATGGATATGACAGGCGATGCATTCGCTTGTGCGCTGAGGTTGTAATCAAAGAACCCAGAACGATGCTCAACACTGGGAGAGGAGCTGTTCACGGACTGTTTGTGTCATGCCTCATTTCAAGCTGAATTAAATTTTTTTTATTATTTTATTTTTTTACAATTAAATTTATTGGACAACCCTGGCTTGGTAGCTCCATTGGTTAGAGCATCATCCCAATACACCAAGGTTGCAGGTTTGATTCCCAGTTAGGACACATATAGAAATCAACCCATGAATGCATAAATAAATAAGTAGAACAACAAATCCATGTTTCTCTCTCTCTGTCTCTCTTTCCTTTCCTCTAATAAATAAATAAAATTAATAAATTAAAAATATAAAATGATTATTTAAAAACAAAATTTATTGGGGTGACACTGGTTAATAACATTATAAAAGTTTCAAGTGTATAGTTTTTATGTATTAATTAATTAATTAATTAATTATTATTCTTTTAAGCGAGAAGAGGAGAGATAGAAAGATTCCTGTATGTGCCCCGATGGACTCACCTGGCAACTCTCATCTGGGGCTGATGCTCAACCAACTGAGCTACTGGCTGCGAGAGGGGAAGAGGGAGAGAAAGGAGATGGGAAAGAAAAAAAGAAGCAGATGTTCACTTCTCATGTGTGCCCTGACCAGAGATTGAACTCAGGACATCTGCAAGCCGGGCCGATGTTCTATCCACTGAAGCAACTGGCCCATGGCCTCAAGTGTGCAATTTTATAATACATCGTCTGTACACTGCATTGTGTATTCACCACTCAAAGTCTAGTCTCCTTTCAGCACCATATATTTGATCCTTAAAGGGGTTAAATGGACACTTTCAGATTTTAATTTTCCTAATTAAATAATCACCCTAATGCTGAGTTCTTAAAAATATAGGACAATTTATAATACAATAAATGAATTTACCAGGTGGTAACCAGCTGTAAAAAAATTAAGCAACCAAACAGAAAAAAATATTGGCTGTAGTCCAGATGCTTTGTGTGTGTGTAATGTGTGTGCATGTGTGCGAGGTCCTGTGTGTCTGCTGAAATGATTCTCAACAAGACTTAAAATTCTAAGGGATGTACTATTTTCTTAAACTTTTTAAAATTTATTAAATAGAGAAGGGAAGAGGGAAAGAGAGAGATTGAAGGATCAATTTGTTGTTCCACTTTCTCATTCATTCATTGATTGAATCCTGTAAGTGTCCCAACCAAGGATTAAACTCACACACTTGAGCATATTGGGATGATGCTCTAACCAACTGAGCTACGCAGCCAGGGTGGATGTACTATTTTTAACTATATTTTTATTAACTAATGATATTTAACTTTAATTAACTCTATGCTAATTTGTAGAAGCACTGAACAGGAACATAGAACAAGGACAGAGTTCCGTACCCAGAGGCAAAGGCCACAGTGGCTTTACTGACAAAAGTACTGGACAGAGTACTGTGCTGAATGTAGCACAATAGGGATAGAATGAGCAATTACAATTAATCAATAGGTGAGGACATTTGAGCTATTCCCTGGCCCTTTTATCTGCTCTAAAGAAGTTCCCCTTCCTGACTTCCTCATTCTTGTCTGTTTCTATTTGTGTGTATCAATAAATACCCATAAGGATCGTCTCATGGTCAGGGCCGTCTAATGAAACTTATATAGAGAATTGTGAGGCAGTCTGCCCTACGTCTCTCGGTGCATGCCATGTGGTCTCTGAGAATCATTGTCTCTGCGACACTAATTCAACTCAAAACAATTCAGTGGAAGTGGGGTTGTTTTTTGAGGCTGGTAAAAAGTACTTAAACAAGCAAATGTGCTTCATCCGTTATTGTATCCAGGAATTACTGTATTACCTTTGTAAGCTCATTCCTCAAAATGATGAATATCAAAATGAAATATTTTCACAAGAACAAGTTTAATCTTGGTAAGCAATCAGGAAATGTGAAATAAATGACTAAGACTTTAGAGGCAGTTTTTCAGAGACTGTAATTTTCTATTTCAAGATTTATCGATATGCAAATTATTATGTTTATCCATACATCTTTCTTCCATCCAGTCATTCATCATTAACTAAATTCATCTACTTAGCAAATAGCACATATTATTCTGAAGGATTTCATTGGCTGGAACAATATGACAAGAACAAAAGGACAGGCTGCAGAATTCCTGGGAAGCCAGGCATTGCCACCAACTGTTTCATAGTCATCAGGGCCCACTAATTGATGGCCACATGCCAATGCTGTGGATGACCAGTTTGTGCTGTAAGAGGGCATCTATTAAGATCACATAGGCCCTGGCCGGTTGGCTCAATGGTACAGCATCGGCCCGGAGTGTGGAAGTCCCAGGTTTGATTCCGGCCAGGCAACACAGGAGAAGCACCCATCTGCTTCTCCATTCTTCCCCCTCTCCTTTCTCTCTATCTCTCTATTCCCCTCCTGCAGCCAAGGCTCCATTGGAGCAAAGTTGGCCCAGGCACTGCGGATGGCTCCATGGCCTCTGCCTCAGGCGCTAGAATGGTTCCAATTGGAGCAATGCCCCACAGGGGCCGAGCATCGCCCCCTGGTGGTCATGCCGGGTGGATCCCGGTCCAGCACATGCAGGAGTCTGTCTGCCAACACCGCCCCACCTACCGCTTTTCACTTTGAAAAAATACAAAAAAAAAAAATCACATAAAGGCAAGTCCTGAGGAACGTGGGAGTGACTTCAGCCTCTGAATGGAAGGGTTCGAGTCCTGTGATTGTTCATGTGCTGTTTTGGTAACACCTCATTTAAAGATGAGTTTTTCAAAATACGGACTAGCTACAATATAAAGGAATTAATTTAATGCACGGTAATGGACACTTAACAAAATTAAACAGTAGCACAGAAGATAGCAGAGTACATTCCAGGTGTTTTGTGAAAGCATTCTTTCAGTTGTGTGTGCCATGTATGTGGGTGTGTGTGCATGCACATGTGTACAATGTCTTTCTAACTATAGATCATAGAAAAAAAGTTTGAAAAGTACTAGTCCTGTTCTGAGGTTCTTCACTGACACCCATTCATAGGATGTCATGGTGCCCCTTTCTAATAGGTTCTGTTGTCACTGCCCTCATTCTACAGAGAAGGGTAATCAGGAGGAGACAGGATGGAACCACTGGTGAGTGGCACAGCTGGAGTCGGACCCTAGAATGCTTTACCCAATGCTGCCCTGGCCTTTTCCTGGTTTTGGCACAATTGGTCCCTCTAACTCTCCAAAGGTACTTACCATATTTCCCCATGTATAAGATGCACCTTTTCTCGAAAACTTTGGGGTCTAAAAACTGGGTGCATCTTATACAGTGGCTGTAGATTTTTTACTTGCATTTCCCACTTTTTCGTGCTTGGTTTTGCGCTCATTGTTGAGGACTGTTTCGTCATCAAACACAGATGAGGACAAGTTAATGGATGGGGGTTTTGACAGTGATGAGAAGCTGTATGAATTTTATGATGAATAAAACATGAGTTCAATAACTTTATGTATTCTTTTTTTTTTTTTCAAATTTCAGGCCCCAAAATTATGGTGCGTCTTATACATGAGGAAATATGGTAAATGGCTCTCTGCTGATCTGCACCGCGTCACCCACACTAGGAAAGTTCATACTACTGTTGGTGTCCACGGCCATCCTTGTCACACTCATGTATTGCCTGCTACATGCCTGGAGCTGTTCTCACCATTTTACATACATCTTTTTCCATTAAACAATATATATCCTCTCTATGAGTAATATTTAAGTACCTAACTTATTTTATGCTAGTCTGTTAAAAAAATCACCTACTGTTTTTTTTTCAACCCACTACATTGATTTCACAATCATTAATGGGTATAATCCAGTTGAAAATTCTTGAGACTGTGTTTACCAACAGAAAAAAGACTTGTGAATGAGTTGAGTTTGCTCATGTAAATTCTGGCATCATTTTCCTACATGAAAGCCAGTGCCACCCTGTGAAATAGCTCAAATAGTTCACCCGTGTTACCGTTTTGATTGGCATATTTTCACCAGTAGTCAACCTCCACACCACTGCGCACCAGGATACGGCTATTTATAGTTTGTAAAGTGTTTCCAATGAAGGGGTTCAGAATTTAAATATGTATTAAATTTGGTTATTTTTCTATTTCTAATCTGTCTCATGTGTATTTGATTATTAGACCGCCAGAAAGAGCTCCGAGAGAAAAGTTGTACCTCTCCCACGTTCTTCTCAGTGATAACCCTTTTAAACAGGGGTGCTCAATACCTTGATCGCGATCTACTGGTGGATCGCGAAGGAAGTGTGGGTAGATCGCATGACATTAGAAAGACATTTGTCTTTTGATTGGCATACCGGGTAGCCAACCTGACGTCTGAACTTTTGACACCCTACGCATGCGCGTTAAACTGCTCTAGCTTGTTCAGTTACATTGCTGCATAATTAACTTTCAATTTATTTAAACTAAATACAACAAAGGGTATAAAAATGAGTGCCGTAGCTGGTCGAGTAAGAAGCCTAAAACCTACCACTTTCATACAGAATGGGAGGGGATTTTTTTCACTATGTCATATTCTAAGTGCGTTTGCCTCATCTGTCTGTGTGCCATTGCTATTCCAAAGAAGGGAAATGTAGAGCGGCTTTTTCAGATTGTTCATAAAAACTATGACATTGACTTTCCTCTGAAAAGAGAGCTGAGAAGGAGAAAGGTGAAAGAATACACAATATTAAATAGTAATAATAGTAATTTAAATAATGGTAATATAGAAGAAATAAGTTTATGTTTTGCATTTTTATTGTAGGTAGATAATTTTGACTTGGTCATCTTATAAGTAGCTCGCAAGCTGAAAAAGTGTGGGCACCCTGGCTTTTAAACATTCTGGGTATTTTCTACTATTTAATGTATTTCCTGTTTTTGCTTTTATCACCTTAGCTAGTTCATATAGAGACATGCAACCTTCTTTCAAGGAGTGGGCTGCATCCCACCAAAACTTCTCCTGCTGATAAAATTCCTAATCAGCCTGGCTCTTTTCTTGAAAATACTTCAATCATGAAGTAAGGGCATAGGGAACAAAGGGAAAGATTTACTGAACCAGACTCAAAAGTTTTAAGATATAACAGGTTCAAAATTAAAAAAAAAAGAGAGAAGGTTTCTAACAAACTATTTAACATCAAGGAAAGAGGGGGAGAGGGAGAAGTGGAGAGGGAGCAGGAGGAAGATGTGGATTAAAAAAGGTGTTTTATGAAAAGTAACCTCACAGGGTGATCTGGTCATAAATTCCTAACTGGGCAGGTCATGTAGGTAGTCACACCCAAGGCCTACAACTTTGGTGAAAAGTTTTAAACCGCCTGTCCATTGTTCCTGTGCATTCAGGTTAATACACCTTTTGAAATGCCAAAAGGGATGTCCATTGAATGGGGTATCAATCATTAAGACAGCGCAGTCTTGTTACCTGTCTTATAATTCAATCCCTACCTTGCTTTCTCCGATCTTCCTTCTTTTTAATTTCAAATGCATAAAAGAAACATAAAAACTCTTACTCTCAGGAACATTTGAGATCTTGCTCTCCAGCATATGTCTTCAGTTTGGCTCCAATAAAATTCTTACAAAATTCTCTATGGCTTTGGTTGTTTCTTACATCAACAAAGGGAGGGAGGGAGGAAGAGTGGGAGAAAGGGAGGGAGGGAGAGAGAGTGTTGGAAGGGGGGAGAAGGGAGGAGAAGAGGAAAGAGAAGAAGCAGGTGGAGGGATGGAAGGGAGGGGGTTGGAGGGGAGAGAAAAGAGAGTGCACTTTCTCTAGAGTGCCAGGAGTGATGTGACTCCAGAACACTCACAGTCCCCGTATGCAAGAGAGTCAGGACTTGAACCCAGGGCTCCAGCTTCTGCTACCTGTGAACTTACAAGTCAAGTCCTGTGACTTTGAGCTTTGAAGGCCCAATTTAACTATTTTGTTTATGCTTAAAATTTTTTATATGACATGTTGCTGTTTGCTATAAACTGACTTTTGGTTGGGGCTCAGTAGCCTTTTTGTTTTATATATATATTTTATACATATGTTCTATATATATTTACAATATACATAAATGGCATTGACACAATCACCAAAGCAATAAATCATTCTTAGTAATGTTTCTGAGTAAGATTTACACGTTACCTTTCAATGTGTATTACGTATATATTACATAATTATACAAAATGTTCAATAGTAGTAAAATAATAATAACAGTTGCAAAGGCAAAAGAGACTAAGGTACATAGATAGACATCCTGGCTGGAATAATCCTTTTGAAATAATTACCTGTGTAAAGAAACGTGTTGGAGTGTCCTCCTACCACAACATCCACGCCCTTCACTTTCTGAGCGATGAGTTTATCCATTTCAAAACCAGAGTGTCCCAGTGCAATAATTTTGTTCACATTTAGAGTTGTTAGCTTATCTACTTGAAGTTGCAATGCAGTGATTTCATCTTCAAATACTAAATTTGGGCCTAAAAAGGACAAAACAAATAAAATGAATATTTATTAATAATAACTTTTATTATACGGTTTATTGTACACACTAACATGCCAAGTAAAAACACTTTAATCTATGAAAGCTCTTAAATTATGAAGGCCAACACATGTTTTTAAATTAAATATAAAAGAACTACAAAGCCAAAAATCTCTGAGGTTATTGGTTCTCAGTTATGTTCACTTAATGTTTTGTTTGTTTAAGAATATTATATTGCTTGATTTCAAACTCAAACCATGAGGAGGCTTCAGACATGCAAGCCTATTTTTTCTTATTCTATTTTTATATTTCGACTTCCATTATACCAATGCAGAAAATGCCTGAGCATACAAGCATAAAGTACAAAATAGGTGAATTATTCCAAGGCTTTGTTTACAAGTTTAGGATAATCAGTCTTGAACTTTAAACTCTGTCAGTTCTTGAATGCCAATCTTAATGTGCCAGCTGACAGTGTTGTTTTGCTCACTTGGTAAGGTCAGCATTAGAGTGTTATTAAGCTCCACATTAAACAGGGGTCCCATCCAAATACTGCTGCCCTGGACGTGTGCACCTTCTGCATTGCTGCTTACCCCCCACATAGCAGTAACAGACCCTTGTTCGTTGGTATCGCCTGATGAGTGTGGGTGTGACTCCACAGCTGGTGCTCTGTGGGCTGCTAACATGTGTTTTTAAGTGTGGGTAAACCACCAGTCTTTGTCTCTGTAGCCAAACCTCAGGAAGCCTTGAGGTCATATGGCTTTTACTGGCACAGAGGTGACAGCAAACACAGACAGACACACTGCTCTGAAGGTATGCCCAGAACTTGTTGACAAGGGAGTCCTCCAGATAACCTAGACACCTTTTCTTTAGCGAGAGACAGACGGATAAGAAAGAGAGAGATGAGAAGCATCAACTCATAGTTGTGGCACCTTAGTTATTCACTGATTGCTTTCTCATGTGTACCTTGACCAGGGACCTATGGTTGAGTCAGTGACCCCTTGCTCAAGCCAGTGACCTTGGGCATCAAGCCAGTAACCTTTAGGAACAAGTCAGTGACCATAGGGTCATGTCTATGATCCCATGCTCAAGCCAGCCACCCTGCGCTCAAGCTGGGTGAGCTTGCGCTCAAGCTGGTGAACTCTGGGTTTTTGAACCTGGGTCCTCAGTGTCCCATGCTGAGCTCTATCCACCAAGCCACTGCCTGATCAGGCTTTAGATGCCTTTATACAAAATTTCTAAGAATCATCACTAAAATGAAACTGACAAAACATGAATAGCTTGTAAAGATCTTTCAAAACCCAGGATCCTGACATCTTCCGGTGAAAAAGTATTCATCTCTTCAAGGGCCACCAAGACTGTGAAACACACCCCTTGTGATGGACAGCAGCAGCTTGAGACTGTCAGTCACGTCCTTCTGGTGGGACCACATCCTTCTCAGTCAGGAGAGCACTTCTTAACCTCTTCGCAAGCCAGTGACTCATATGCCACTATCTGGCTCCATGATGACCTTGACAACATTTATTAACTGTGTCACAGAGTGTGCAAAGTATAGGTCAGCCATGGGCCAGCTGTCTACCTGCTGCCTCGAGTGCCTAACAATCCCCACCTCCCCTCAGTGGAGAGCAGCCAAGCTCCATGCTTGCCCTGCCCTAAGTCGGCTGCAGAACCCTCTCCCCTCAAGAAGAGCCATGCTGCTAGGGGTCAAGTACAGCTGACCCTTCTGTTGCTCCCAATGGCCTGGACCTGACAAGAGATATGTTATTTTTCCAATTGTTAAGTAATGGTATCTCCTTTATCAGTTGATTCTTTTAAAAAATGTATGTTTATTCAATTTATTAAGGTGACATTGGTTAATAAAATTATATAGGTTTCAGGTGTATACTTTGATAATGTGTCAGTTAATGGTCTGTGTTTTATATCGTGTGTTCATCACCCCAAGTCAACTCTCCTTCCACCACCATTTATCTCCCTATACTTCTTCTGCCTTCCCTGGTCACACTTTCCCTCTGGTAATCAGCATACTGATGTTCATGTCTATGAGTTATTTTCTTTTTGCTTAATACCTTCACCTATTTCATCTAATGTCTCCCACCCCCAACAGCTGTCAGTCTGTTCTCTCTATGGGTCTGTTTCTATTCTGTTTGTTAAGTTTATCCATTAGATTCTACATATGAGTGAAATCATATGGTATTTGTCTTTCTCTAACTGGCTTATCTCACTTAGCATAATGCTCTCCAGGTCTATCCATCCTGTCACAAAGGGTAAGATTTCCTTTCTTTTTTTATGGCCAATTGGTATTCTATTGTGTAAATGTACCAAGGCTTTTTTGTCCACTTATCTACAGATGGGTGCTTGGGCTGCTTCCAGATCTTGGCTATTGTAAATAATGCTGCTATGAACATTGGGGTGCATATATTCTTTTAAATTCGTGTTCCAGTTTCTTCAGATATATTCCCAGAAATGGAATCTCTCAGTCACAAAGCAGGTCCATTTTTAATATTTTGAGGAAACTCCATACTTCTTTTCACAGTGGCTGTACCAATCTGCCTTCCCATCAGCAGTGCAGGAGGATTCCCTTTTCTCCACACCCTCACCAACACTGGTTGTTTGAGGATTTATTGATGATAGCCATTCTGACAGGTATATCAGTTAATTCTTAAAAAACTAGTTCCTAGTTTTCTTTTCTTCCTCCAAATACAAAAAAAATTAATTTGGGTAATTTAGGAATAAAGTCATTTCTCACTGATAGTGTTTTGATGAATGTTCTTTTTTGTAAAGTGTCTCAGAAGTATTTCTTGAATGGTTTTAGAATTATATATGAATGTTTGTGTAAATGGATATATAGATATAGCAGATATAGATCTTTTATAATATACATATGGATGTATATCATTTCCCAGAAAGCCAGATACAACAGTGTCATGAAAACTGAAAGAGATGAATAATGCAAAAAAAGAAAGGAGAGGTAACAGGACATGTAATAATCAGACTAGAAAAGAAAAGATAAGATACACTGAGGTAGAAGCCTGGCTCTGGGCACCCTGACTCCATAGGAAGAAGGGCATTGAGTTAGGTGCCTTTTATTGGCCAGTAAATGACTGCACTGTTTAGCCCTGGATTTAAATGGACTTCTTCAAGTTTGAACGCATTGGATGAAATAAGATGCTGTCAACAAAAAAATGCACTGAGCAGAAGAGGGAATGTCTTTGAGTGATAACTTAAAACAATGTGGAAACCATCAGATTGGTTTGAGCAATGTCATCCTAAGTATACCATCTGCCCAATACTATACGTTCCTACTTTTACCTACAGTTCAGAAAAATAATGCCAAGATTTGATTTGGTATATCTATTTTCGAGCAATGAGTGCTATAAAAGTAGGAAATACCTGGATTTGAGAGAATAGGAGTTTCTTTCGAGGTGTAGCCAACAATTCCCACAACTTCATCACCAACGGAAAGGTTCTTATATGGCAGATACAGATTTGCTATTTGAGATGCCAGTGGTCCCTTTGCTTTAATGTTTGCACTCAGAATTGGAAATTTGGCCTTTTTGAGGAGAGGCTCAATCAGACCTTCTGCACCATTATCAAATTCATGATTTCCCAGTGCCTAATAGAAAAAGAAAAGAGAAAAAGAATGAGGGACTTTGGAATTTCCAATAAAACCACACTTTAAAGAATAGGACATTAGCCCCGTGGCTCCCAAACCTAGCAGGGTTCCAGGAGGCACATCACACGGCCTCTGTCCTTCTCATGCCCACAGTTAACTCAGCCGACCCGGACTTTGGCCTGGGGCATCCAGTCAGCAGGCTGGTTTGAGAATTGCTCCCTTGGTCCCACCCTACCTTCTACACTGAAGGGGCATCAACGCAAGAGTCACCCAGAAAGTTGGCTCGATGTCCACTATCCTGCCATCCCGGATCTAAGGCAGGGTCTGCACCTACCGGATGCTGCCCAGCCTTTGACCTTCTGTTTTCACTCAGACACCCACACTTCAACCCACCAACCTAATCGTTCCAACCTCTAGCTGCCCGGAGAAGCGTTAAAATCAAGGAGACGTTAGCAAAAGGTGACTGACTGGAAAAGTACTGCGGACAGAGGCCAGAGACCTCTCTTTCTCATCACATGCATCTCCTCGGTCATGATTCCCGTAGGTTTTCACCACTGGTTCTTGCCAAGGATTCTGTGGTCCTCTAATTCTTCTGGGGTGTAAAGATTCCCAAAGATAAGCAGGAGATAGTATTCTCTGCATTTTACAGGGTGGCCCTGGGTTCTTCCTCTGTCTGAGCTGGGCCACACTGTGTTTCATTCCCTGCAGTTTCCTGTCTGAGAAAGAACAAGTGAAATAACTGCACCACTGTAGGGGGTTCCGGACTGGCTCTGAACACAGGGCTCTGTGAAGTGCGGGCGTGGTTTACCGCAGCCCTTGGCTTCCACCTTCTTCGCTCTCTCCCCAACTCCTTACCGCTCTGGGAGTGGCTGTTAAGTGCAAAACAACCATTTTGACTTCTTGCAGTTCCACCTGGAATAATACTGACAAAACACAAGATGCCAGCCACCTCCCCTGAAAAGCCTGCATGCTGTTTCTCCATTGCCCTCCTGGAATAAGACCGTCTCTTCTTGGCTTCTACCTACTTGCTCTGGTTGCCAGGGCTCTTTTGCTGACTTAGTATTTAAACCAGTGAGTTCTAAATCATCTAAATCAGTGGTTCTTAACCTGGGTTCTATCGAACCCTAGGGGTCTGATGAGTCAGTCTCAGGGATTCGGAGAAGCCTCTGCCGTGGAGTCCAGAATAAAGTAATACCGTAATTTGTTGTGAGTTCATGCACTTTGTTGGTTTTGTTCTTTGAGCAAGGTGATGTTCATGCATGGCTCATTTTGTGCACCAGTAAAAAAACATATACCTATGTTTTGAATTTGGAAAACAAAATCTTTTTATTTATCACTAAAGAAGGGTTCGGTTAGTGCGCATATGAAACTGGTGGGTTTGGTACCTCAAAAAAGGTTAAGAACTACTTGTCTAAATACCACACCTGATTTTCTTTCACTTTGCAAGTCATCTGGGGACATACCTGAAAATGCTGGCTGGTGGCACATCGATCTAAATTAGCACCCCCTCCGGTATTCTCTTATGGCCCCACCCTCTTTCTTCTTAGCTGTTAGGCAGATAAAATATATTATGCTCACTTTGTTAAAGATGGCTCCGCACACGTGGAACCCGTCGCCCAGGTGATGATATTGGTTGCCCTTCTTGTTTGGGATGGGTGTGATTATATTAATGTGTGGGGAGGGGGACAGGCTGTAAGCAGGCAGAGTCGTTATAGCTCAGGCTTAGTTTTAAGACAGCCTTTCCCACCCTTTTTGATGTGGGGTGGTGCACTCTCATGAGAAATCCCATTATGCCTCAGATGGATGACTTTGTATCAGAGACTTCCCTGTTTGCATATTGGATTAAAGGTTTTGAATCTACACTATAAAGTGGGGCAGACTGGGAGCTTGCTCTCTCGGTTCCTGAGATTAGCATTAGAGAGGAGAGCAGAGTAAGGCCATGTGGAGGAGGCCAGGAGAAACAGCCAAGATGGTGCAGTGCTGAAGGAGAAGCCAGTTTGTGCAGAGTTTGTGCAGGAAGAAGGAGATGGGGAACAGAGGTGAATAAGTGGTGAGCTAGGAACTTTTGATTCTAGGAAACTTGGGTAAGTCAGTAGCTTTGTGAGCACTGAATGAGTGGGTTTTGGAGCCCAGTGTGTTTTACTTGCCTGCTAGGTGCAAGCTAAGATTAAAGATGATGGCCCACCAGTTCTTGGCTCCATTGTTTTATTACCGACTGTTCGAATCAAATGCAAACCTGCATTGGCCAGGCGGCTGTGATGGTGGCCGTGGCTACTGGCTTTACATTAGCACATGCCACACTCGAATGGCTGTTTGGCATGTTCATGAGGTTCTCGCCAGACAGTCCTGCGACCTCCACCCTGGTCCATTCTGGAGCCACTCACCTGCCACACAGGCACCCTGAGTATCTGCTGACAGTCTAATTTTTGTTGCTTTATTTAATGTATAATGTCTCCTTTATTCCTCTTGTCTCAATGCCCCATGCCTATTTTAGGCCAGGACCTACTCTCCAAATTCAGAGCCTCTCTCTCCTTTTACTTCCCATCCTCAGAGTCGGTCCTGTTACTGCTTCTCAGCCAGCCAAATTTGCCCAATTCTGTTATAAATTTACCTTTACCACCCAGCATAGTAAACCCCAAGGTTCTTGTAAAGCCAGTAGTCAGGGCCACCATCAGAGCTGCCTGGCCAAGGCAGGTTCGCATTAGATTCGGACAGTCAGTAATGAAACAACGGAGCCAAGAACTGGTGAGCCATCAGCTTTAATTCTAGCTTGCACCCGGCGGGCAAGCAAAAACACACACTGGGCTCCAAAACCTACTCATTCAGTGGTCACAAAGCTACTGACTTATCTGAGTTTCCTAGAATCAAAGGTTTCTAGCTCACCATACTTATTCACCTCTGTTCCCATCTCCTTCTCTCTGCATAAACTCTGCACAAACTGGCTTCTCCCTCAGCACTGCACCATCTTGGCTGCTTCTCCTGGCCTCCATGTGGCCTTAATCTACTCTCCTTTCTAATACCTCAGGAACCAAGAGAGAGCAAGCTCCCGGCCTGCCCCACTTTATAATGTAGATTCAAAACCCTTAATCCAATCAATCTACAAACAAAGAAGTCTCTGATACAAAGTCACTTATCTGAGACATACTGGGAGGATTCCTCATGAGAGTGCACCACCTCACATCATCCAATCAGTCAAGGGTGTGGGGAAAAGCTTACTTTTAAAACTTGCACGTGGGCAGCGCCATCTTTAACAAAGTGAGCATAATATATTTTATCTGCCCAATAGTTCTCCTCACCACCCCCATGGTGGCAAAACTCCAAGGAAAGGCCCCCTGGTTTCATGTCTCCAGGTTAAAAAAAAACAAAACAAAAAACAAAATCTACATCTCCACACATGCCTACAGATGACCTTTCCAGTCAACCTGAATCATCACCTAAATATACCTGCTCCCCTTTAGGGCCCAACAAGGTCAGACTAATTAAAATCTCAGAAGAAAAAGAACAGCCTGAGCCGTGAGTAACTATGATTACCCCCTGACAACAGACAGGACGGAGATGTCAGCTTGCTCTATTCTTTCGTATCTCCTTACCCTTAAAGGCATATTCTGCCCCCATACCCTCCCTCTTGGAATCCTCTCATTTAGAAAGCTCTTTTAATCTTATTTAAAATCTCGTAATTAAGACTAACTTTTATTATGCAGCCAACTGCTGGATATGTCTGTCCATTTCATCTTCAGATTACTCAGCTCTCCCTATCCCTCTTAATAATACTCATCTCCTTCACACCACTCTTATGTACAAGATTCAGAAAGGGGCCACCTTCTTTGAGAAAGCCAGCACTCTCATAAGAGATTACCCCATGTCAGCTGCAAACTGAGCAAACAAGCTATACTAAACCTACTCTTCCCAGCTTGAAAAATTAGAACCCCGAACCCCTCCTGCTCAAGGATCAGTGTAAAGCCAGTAGCCACAGCCACCATCACAGCCACCTGGCCCATGCAAGTTTGCATTTGATTCGGACAGACAGTAATGAAACAATGGAACCAAGAACTGGTGGGCCATTAGCTTTAATCCTAGCTTGTACCCGGCTGTCAAGAAATACACACACTGGGCTCCAAAACCCACTCATTCAGTGCTCACAAAGCTACTGACTTATCTGAGTTTCTTAGAATCAAAGGTTTCTACTTCACCAGCCTTATTTACCTCTTTTCTCCACGTCCTTCTCTCTGTACAAACTCTGCACAAACTGGCTTCTCCTTCAGCATTCCACCATCTTGGCTGCTTCTCTTCTCTTCCACGTGGCCTTTCTCTGCTCTCCTCTTTTATGCTAATCTCAGGAACTGAGAGAAAGCAAGCTCCCAGTTCACCCCACTTTATAGTGTAGAAATCAAAACTTTTAATCCAATATACAAACAAGGAAGTCTCTGATACAAAGTCACTTATCTGAGACATACTGAGATTCCTCATGAGAGTGCACCACCCACATCAAGAACGGTGGGAAAGGCTTAGTCCTAAAACCAAGCCCCAGGATATAAGGATCCTGCCTGCCCACAGCCCGCCCCCAACACACATTAATATAATCACGCCCATCCCAAGCAAGAAGGGCAACTAATATCATCACCTGGGTGATGGGCTTCCCCATGGGCAGCGCCATCTTGAACAAAGTGAGCAGAATATATTTTATCTGCTCAACAACCAGTCACTTTAAATACACCTCTCCTTTCACCTACTCCCTTATGCTTCAAGGCTCAGGGTGACATCTTAGCTGGTCACCTCCCCTCTAACCTCTGCAACACCACAATAACTATTCAATTTCCCAAAGACCATCAGAGCCATCAAGTTAACTAGCAAGTCTCTCCAGAAGCAAACGGATTATTTTCTAACCCCGTTCGATTCACAGGATTCCCTACCCTAAGGCTCAATGTCATAAATGTTCCTATCCCACTAACCAACTCTCAACAGCTTCGACTACCTTAAAATGCTCAAAACAATCCTCTACTCATATCTTCTCACTTATTGGGGTGGTTCTTTCCTCCACCCTGACCATCTGGAGCTCAGAAACAGAGAAACGACAACAACCCTTGGTTCATCTCTTCTCTATCTACCCCTCAGCCTGTATCACCCAATCAGGGGCTTTCTACTTGTGTGGGACCAACACCTATATGTGTCTCCTTACTAATTGGACAGGAACCTGTACCCTAGTCTATCTCACCCCAAATATCAACCTAATCCCACCCCATGAGCCTCTTCCAGTTCCTAGTACACTACCTGTCAATCTAAGGACCAAACGAGCTGTACAGGTAATCCCTCTTCTTGTCGCTTTAGGAATTTCTACAGCAGTAGGTCTAGGGGCAGGGGGACTGGCTACTGCCCTGTCTTATTACCACTCTCTCTCTGAAGACCCTCACAGCTCCCTGGAAGAAATTTCCTCCACCCTAGTAAAACTCTAGGATCAAATTGATTCCCTAGCCGCTGTCATGCTACAAAACCTTCAAGGACTTGATCTCTTAATGGCAGAAAAAAAGAGGTATTTGTGTCTTTCTAGGAGAAGAGTGTTGCTTTTACCTTAATCAGTCAGGACTAGTTAGAGACACCGCAACCAAATTAAAAATAATGAGCCCAGCGAATTCGTGACAAACAAACCGAGTCATGGAATCAGTGGTTTCGCACAAACTGGGTGTCTTAGCTATAGCCTTTTATTGGTCCACTCACTCTCCTATTTATTATTCTAGCTTTTGGACCCTGCCTCTTATGTCTGTTCACTAGTTTCTTACAGAACTGCATGCAGGTCTTTGCCAATCAGAAAATTGGAGAAATCTACCTAGCCCTACACATCAACCCCCAAACCTGCCATTGCAAAACAGAAAAATCTGGAACCCTGTAAATACACCCCTACCTGGCAAGAAGCCATCCATGCACCTCTCTATGAATCCCCACTGAGAGTAATCCTTAGGGAGGCTGTAACCCTTCACCACCCCTACTCAACAGGAAGAAGTTACAGAAGATGATGACCTCCGTCCCCTTTCCCTTGAGCCTCTCTAGGAATCATTCTCTTTCCTTTTTATATAAATCAGTGGTTCTTAACCTGGGTTCTATCGAACCCTAGGGGTTTGATGAGTGTATGGCCAGTAGTCGAGGCCACCATCACAGCAGCCTGGCCAATGCAGGTTTGCATTGGATTCGAACAGTAGGTAATGAAACACAGGAGCCACAAACTGGTGAGCCATCAGCTTTAATTCTAGCTTGCACCCAGCAGGCAAGCAAAAACACACACTGGGCTCCAAAACCCACTCATTCAGTGCTCACAAAGCTACTGACTTATCCGAGTTTCCTAGCATCAAAGCTTTCCGGCTCACCAGACTTATTCACCTCTGTTTCCCATCTCCTCCTGCACAAACTCTTAACAAACTGGCTTCTTCCTCAGCACTCTGCCATCTTGGCTACTTCTCCTCCACATGGCCTTAATCTGCTCTGCTCTCTAATACTAACCTCAGGAACTCAGGAACCAAGAGAGAGCAAGCTCCCGGACTGCCCCAGTTTATAGCATAGAAAATCCAAACCCTTAATCCAATCTACAGACAAGAAAGTCTCTGATACAAAGCCACCCATCTGAGGCATAATGGGATTCCTCAGGAGAGTGCACCACCCTACATCATCCAATCAGTCAAGGGTGTAGGGAAGAGCTTACTCTTAAACTAAGCCTTAGGCTATAATGACCTGGCCTGCCCACAGCCTGTTCCAGAACACACATTATTATCAACGAACTTCCATGTGGGCAGCGCCATCTTTAACAAAGTGAGCATAATATATTTTATCTGCCCAACAATGAGTCAGTCTCAGGGGTTTGGAGAAGCCTCTGCCATGGAGGCCAAAATAAAGTAATACTGTAATTTGTTGTGAGTTCATGCACTTTGTTGGTTTTGTTCTTTGAGCAAGGTGATGTTCATGCACGGCTCATTTTGTGCACCAGTAAAAAAAATATACCTATGTCTTGAATTTGGAAAAAAATCATATTTTATTTACCACTAGAGAAGGGTTCGGTGAATGTGCATATGAAACTGGTGGGCTCAGTACCTCAAAAAAGGTTAAGAACCACTGATATAAATATATCAAATAGTCGGGAATCGTAGGTTTCATTTCTTTAACCCTGCTGGCATGAATTTTGTTTCAGGGCTTGCAGCCGGTGACCAACCACAAAGGAATGTCCGATGAAGTCATGGACGGTTGAAACTGCTGACAATTGAAAATGCACCAACATCCATAATTAGTGGAAAAGCACCCCTGTGCCCAGCGATAGCGGCAGCCAATCAGCAAATGCCCTGCCACCCTTTCTACTTCCCTAAACCTAACCCTTAAAACGTGGCCTAAGTCTGTAGCTGGAGCTACTCTCCCTTACGAGACAGCCGGGCAGGTTTCTTTTCATTAAAGCCTGTTACACTCCGATTGATTCTATCATCTGCTGCTCAAACAATTGTGTATTGTGTCCCGAAGTGCATACATTCACAGAGAAAGCGATACAATGTCTTCACATTCCCACCTACCTGTCTCCTTAATTAAACTCAGAATTTCTGAATTTGCCTTTTCCCCCATCTCTGAGCATCTACTCATTTTTTACCTCTTCCTCTTACCTAATTTCCCTCTTAAAGGCTGACCCAGTTTCAAAGTGTCCCTCAGTCTTGGGTGTCTTTCTCTTCTATTCTGAGAACATCATTTTCTTCCTATGGTGAAATGTT
The DNA here is from genome assembly GCA_037038555.1 of Rhynchonycteris naso. Taxonomy (NCBI): domain Eukaryota; kingdom Metazoa; phylum Chordata; class Mammalia; order Chiroptera; family Emballonuridae; genus Rhynchonycteris; species Rhynchonycteris naso. The sequence goes on along the minus strand of CM073000.1, from coordinate 46,184,268 downwards.
TCCATTATGATATTTCAAGAATTAACTTGCTTAACTGGAAAGATTTTTAAAGATGAATGTTTCTATGGTTTTTCATGAAAGACTATCCAATGTGTCAGCCACCTTGCCTGAACAAAACCCAGCACAATATGCCTGAAATTTGGCAATAGTTGACATATTTTTCGTTTATTCCATCTTGATCCAAACTGCCACTATCTACCCAGTCAATGAAGCAAGAAATTCCGGAGTATACAAATCCTTCCCACTCCCTCCCTCTCCTTCCCCTTCGCCTAAAGTCTTGGTTCCTGTCCTCCCCATTGCTGCTACCTGCGCGCAGTCCTCATCTTTCTCTCTGGACCACATCCCAGTCCGATGCTCTATCCACTGCGCCACCGCCTGGCCAGGAGAAATTAAACATCTTGAGCATTTTGAACCACCATGGTTTTTTGAGGTCTGGTCTCACCCTCCGCTCCAGACTCATTTCTGAACCCACCCCCTAGTGTGTGGAGCAACCAGGCAGGGCTGGTTCTACCTCTTATGGCCTGAGCACATTTCTAAACCACGGCTTTCTCTGGAAGGGCAGTGAGTGAATAAAACAAGAGTTGTGATGAAAATAAGCCAGCATTTACCAAACAGTTGCCGCACACCCGCTTCACACCAAGTGCTTCTGTGTAGAAAACCTGATTTCATCCTGTGAGGTTGGTATTATAACTGTCCTCACTTTACAGATGAGAAAAACTCAGATCTGGAGACAGTACCTCGTTCAAGGTCACACAGTGAGTAAGTGGTGAAGCTGGGACTAGAACCCCTTCTGCTTGACTCCAGCCTTCTCAACCTCAATGCTTAGATGTAAAGGGCTTTGTTGAAGACTTCGTATATTGTGAGCACTCAAAATCAAATCCTAACCACTTGCGGTTTTTCATGCTTTCACTCATCTTTGTCCCACTGTGTATGATGAATGATGAGTGACCGATCCATACACAGATAGGTGGAACACAGAGACAGATTAAGGTCACTTGAAGCCCCCGGGGCAGAAGAAAACATTGGGCCCCTTACATTAGAACAAGTGTAAAGTTGGGCTTTTGTGGGGCCCTTCAGAAGTTGGTGTGCCTGCCGTTAAAAACACCTCTGGTGGAACAAAATATCTCGTTTTTATCCCATGCCTCCACTACCTTATTCAACTATGGCTTCAGCTACTGGAGTCTGATGATCCAGAAGAGATTTCCCAAGAACTCTTCATAGCATTCCCTGGGTCAGATGTCTTTCCTCTGCCCCAATGGTCACCTCTACAAAGCCCTAGCAGACCCTGTCCCTGCCCACTGGGTCCCCTAATGCTCAGCATAGTACCTATAGCAGAATGAATAAATGAATAAACAAATTTCTTCTACATACAGCTATTTTTTTCTACAAGAATTTATGTGAATGGCTTGAGAATGGCCTAACCAGCTTGAGTGTGGGGTTGCTGGTTTGAGCTTAGGACCGTAGACATAACCCCATGGTCGCTGGCTTGAGCAAGGGATCACTCGATCTGCTGTAGTCTCCTGGTCAAGGCACTTATGAGAAAGCAATCACTGAACAACTAAGCAGCTGCAACGTAGAACTGATGCTTCTCATCAATCTCCCTTCCTGTCTATCTGTCCCTATCTGTCCTCTCTGTCTGTCACACACACACACAAAAGAATTTATGTGAAAAATTCCTTTGTAAACACTCATTTTCCTTAGAAACTCATTATTTTCATTTGCCCACCATGACTCTCCTGTTCATTTCTTTTCCTTGCCACGTAATAGAACTTCATTATCCCTAAGATCTTCAGAAGCAGGACCATGGCACTCACCTGAGCACCACACGCTCCCACTGACAAACAGGAGGTCAAGAAATGTGTTAAATAATTGATTATCCATTCCTATTATTTTTATTAATAACGTGAAAACACCTCAGAAAGAGTCTGCCCAAAAGAACTTTGAATAAAAGATAAAATATAATAAAGCAGACCATTGTTTCACGTTCTTTTACATAACACAAACATAACAGAATTTAAAAATTCATACTGCAGTATTGCTCTGCCCTTTTTATGTGTCCCCTGAAATTTGCCTCGTGTCTGTTTGCCAACTTTCTGCGGTTCTGCCTACAGCTTCCCTCATGCCTTTGACAAGGCCTAAACTGTTCCTTGCCACTTATTGCTGTAATCTCTATATCAGGCAAGTGATTTCCCTGACCTTGCCTTGTAGTCTTATGTTCTCCCTTTCTCTCTTTTTTTGTGTGTGACAGAGACAGAGAGAGACAGAGAGAGGGACAGATAGACAGAAAGGGAGAGAGATGAGAAGCATCAATACTTCATTGTGACACCTTAGTTTCTCATTTGATTGCTTTCTCATATGTGCCTTGACGGGGGGACTACAGCAGACCAAGTGACCCCCTGCTCAAACCAGATGAGTCCATGCTGAAGCGGGCGACCTCGGGGTTTTGAACCTGGGTCCTCCGCGTCCCAGTCCGACGCCCTATTCACTGTGCCACCGCCTGGTCAGGCTCTCTTTCTCTCTTCTGTTCTTTTTGTGCTTTTCAAACATTTCATTTTTACTATTTGGTTCATTCACTTACTAACCCCATTCATTCTTAATTCTATGGCAACCTTGTATATTTTTTACTACAAACACTAAATTTTACTGCTCTTCCTCAGTCCCTGGCAGATGCCAGTGCACTTTGCTGTAAGACATGAGCCTAGTGAATGATTTCTTCAGTATTTCCAAGCAAATTCCTTACTTAGACAAACTTTCAGATAATTATGAAGTAATCATATCTCTAATCACTTATTTCCAATGCATTGTATGCTAAAAGGAATTTAACCTCACATTCGGCTACCATCTTTTGGATACCAGAATCACAGAAATATAATGTATCTGGGGTAGGTCCAGCTCCTCACCCTCACTGCTTCCTAGCCTGATGATTTTCTATGAAAGAAACTGTCCACACTCTGCATCTAGCCTAGTCCAGGATATTGGACCACCCACACAACTGAAATGTTTAAAGCTAAAAACAAATGAAAATGTAATGACAAGAAGAGATTTGTTTCTGAAACTCAAAATCCTGTTGTTGTTGTTATTAAAAGAACTCTGAGGAATACAGTCAGATGTTTTTTTAATATCTTCTGCTGGTATTTGTCAATATTTACATCTGATATAGATAGTTTGTGAAAGTACAGTGGTGTTAGAGAAACAATCTGTTCACTAAATAATAATAATAAATAGAAAGAAGACTTCTGGACCTTATCCTTGATTGAACTTATTGGGATGACATTGGTTCACAAAACCATATAGATTTCAAGTGTACAACTCAGTATAACACCAGCTGCCCACTGCATTGTGTGGCCATCACCCCAAGCAAAGTCTCTTTCTTTCTGCATTTTCCCTCCTTTGCCCACCTCCACCTCCACTCACTACCCTTTCCCTCACCAAACTGTTGTCTGTGTCTATGTGTTATGCCTATGGGTTTTTTTGCTAATTCTTCACCTCTTTCACCCAGCCCCCTCATCCGCCACATCTCTGACAGATGTCAGTCTGCTCCATATGTCCATGCTTCTGTTTCTATTTTGTGCATCAGTTTATTCTGTTCATTAGATTTTATATATAAGTGAGATCACTGGGTATTTGTCTTTTTCTGCCTGGCTTATTTCACTTAGCATAATATTCTCCAGGTTCATCCATGCCGTCTCAACAGGTAAGATTTCCTTCTTTTTAATGGCCAAGTAGTATTCCATTGTGTAAATGTACCACAGCTTTTTTATCTACTCATCTACTAATAGGCAATTGGGCTATTTCCAGATCTTGACTATTGTAAATAATGCTGCAATGAACATAAAGGTGCATTTATTCTTTCAAATAGTGTTTTGGGATTCTTAAGATATATTCCCAGAAGTAAGATTGCTGGGTCAAAAGGCAGATCCATTTTTAATTTTTTTGAGGAATCTTCATACTGTTTTCCACATGGCTACACCAGTCTGCATTCCCACCAACAGTGCACAAGGGTTCCTTTTACCCCACATTCTTATCAGTATTTGCTGATTTATTGATGATAGCCATTCTAGAAAGTGTAAAGTGATATCTCATTGGGGTTTTAATTTGCATCTCTCTGATGATTAGTGATGTTGACCATTTTTTATGTTTATTGGCCATCTGTATGTCCTCTTTGAAGAAGTGTCTAGTCAAGTCCTTGGCTCATTAAATTCTTTTTTAATTTATTGATTTTAGAGAGGGGAAAGAAAAGAGGAAAAAACAAGGAGGGAGAGAGAGAGATTTGTTGTTCAACTTATTTATGCTTTCAATTGTTGATTCTCGTATGCATCCTGATGGAGATCAAACCTACTACCTTGTTGTACTGGGATGCTGCTCTAACCAATTTAGCTAACTAGTCAGGGTTCCTTTGCCCATTTTTAATTGGTTTGTCTTTTTGGTGTTGAGTTTTATAAGTTCTTTATACATTTAACCACTTATCTGATGTACTGGCAAATAAATATGTTCTCCTATCTAGTAGGTTGCCTTTTCATTTTGTTGATGGTTTCCTTTATTGTGCAAAAGCTTTTTAGTTTGTTATAGTCCCATTTATTTACTTTTTCTTTTGTTTCCCTTGCCTGAGGAAATATATTGGCAAAAATATTTTTACAAAAGATGTCTGAAATTTTACTGTCTTTATTTTTTTTCTAGGATTTTTATAGTTTCACGACTCACATTTAAATCTTTTATCCATTTTGAGATTATGCTTGTGAATGGTGTAAATTGATAGTCTAGTTTCATTTTTTTGCATGTGCCTGTCTGATTTTCCCAACACCATTTATTATTGAAGAGACTGTCCTTGTTTCACTATATACTCTTGCCTCCTTTGTCAAATATTAATTTACCATAAAGGTGTAGATTCACTTCTGTGCTCTGTCCTGTTCCATTGATCTGTATGCCTATTCTTATGCCAGTACCAGGCTGTTTTGATTACAATGGTATTGTAATACAGATTGATATCAGGAAGTGTGATACCTCCCACTTTGTTCTGCATTTTCAAGATTGCTGAAGCTATTCGAGTTCTTTTCTGGTTCCATATAAATTTCTGGGATATTTGTTCTAGATCTGTAAAATATGCTATTGGTATTTTAATCGAAATTGCATTGAGTCTATAGATTGCTTTGGGACATTTTAATGTTAATTTCTTCTACTCAAGAGCATGGTATATGCTTCTCCTTATTTGTATCTTCCTCAATTTCTTTCTTCAATATATTATAATTTTTGAACTACAGGTCTTTTACCTCCTGGGTTAAATTTATTCCTGGGTACTTTATATAATTATTTTTTGTTGCAATAGTAAGTGGAATTGTTTCTTTAATTCCTACGTTTTTATTTTCTTTTTTAGAGAGAGAGAAAGAGAGATGCATCAACTTGTTGCTCTACTTTGTTGTGTATCCCTTGATTGCTTCTCGTATGTGCCTTGACTGGGGATCAAACCAGCAACCTTGGGTTTCAAACTGGAGATGTCAGCATGCCAGGTTGACATTCTATCCACTTTGTCACCACTGGCCAGATAATTTCTTTCTAATAGCTCACTACTGGTGTGTAAAAAGGCTACTAAATATTCTGAATATTAATTTTGTATTCTGCTGCTTTGTTGACTTCACTGATCTTGTAGTTTTATTGTGGTCTTTAGAGGTTTTTATGTACAGTATCATGTCATCAGCAAATAATGAGTTTTACTTCCTCCTTTCCAATTTGGATGCCTCTTCTTTTTCTTATCTGATTGCTGTGGCTAGGACTTCCAGAACTATGTTGAATAAGGGTAGGGAAACCGGACATCCCTGTCTTGTTCCTGATCTTAAGGGAAACACTTTTAGTTTTTGCCTATTGAGTATAATATAGGCTGTAGGTTTGTCATTGATGAACTTTATTATGTTGAGGTATGTTTTCTCTATTTCCACTTTGCTGAGAGTTTTTATCATAAATGGTGCTGGATTTCATCAATTGTTTTCTGTATCTATTGATATGATCATGTAATTTTTATCCTTCCTTTTATGCTATGTGTCACATTTATTTATTTAATTATTTTAAAAAAAATTTACTTAATTAATTGAGTTTACATAGATTCTAGGGTGACCCTGACTGCATCCCGCCTCCCGCAAATTCCCCTCAACATCTTTCTTACACCCCTGCCTACAGCGCCCTCCCACCTTCCCTTCAGGTTTAACCCATCCTATCATACCCTCTGTCCTCTTTTCCTCTGGTCCCTTTGATCCCTCCTCTGTCTCAATTCCTTTCCTCAGTTCTCAATGTTCCTTGGATTCCTCAAATGAATGAGGTCATATAATATTTTTCTTTTTCTGCCTGGCTTATTTCACTCAACATAATAGTTTCTAGGTCCCTCCATATTGTTGCAAAAGGTAATATTTCTTTCTTTTTCATACCCCATAGTATTCCATAGTAAGGGGTACCCACACTTTTTCAGCTTGCGAGCTACTTATAAGAAGATCAAGTCAAAATGATCTACCTACAATAAAAATGCAAAACATAAATTTATTTCTTCTATATTATCATTATTTAAATTACTATTATTACTATTTGATATTGTGCATTCTTTTCTCACCTTTCTCCTTCTCAGCTCTCTTTTCGTAGGAAAGTCAATGTCATAGTTTTTATGAACAGTCCGAAAAAGCTGTTCCACATTTCTCTTCTTTGGAATAGCAATGGCACACAGACAGATGAGGCAAACGCCCTTAGAATATGACATAGTGAAAAAAATCCTCTCCCATTCTGTATGAAAGTAGTAGGTTTTAGGCTTCTTACTCGGACCAGTTACAACACTCATTTTTATATCTTTTGTTGTATTTAGTTTAAATAAATTGAAGGCTAACTATGCAGCAATGTAACTGAACAAGTTAGAGCGGTTTAACGTGCATGTGTAGGGTGTCAGAAGTTCAGACGTGAGATTGGCTACCCTGTATGCCAATCAAAAGACAAATATCTTTTTTTTTTCCTTTCCTTTTTTTTTTTTTTCCTTTTATTCATTTTAGAGAGGAGACACAGAGTGAGAGAGAAAGAGAAAGAGAGAAAGGGGGGAGGAGCTGGAAGCTCAACTCCCATATGTGCCTTGACCAGACCAGTGCAGGGTTTTGAACTGGCGACCTCAGTGTTCCCAGGTCGACGCTTTATCCACTGCGCCACCACAGGTCAGGCTGACAAGTGTCTTTTTAATGTCATGCGATCTACCCACACTTCCTTCGCGATTGACCAGTAGATCGTGATCAACGTATTGAGCACCTTTGCCATAGTATATATGTACCACAGCTTTTTAATCCACTTGTCACCTGATGGACACTTGGGCTGTTTCCAGTTCTTCGCTATTGTGAACAATGCTGCCATAAACATGGGGGTGCACTTCTTTTTTTCAGTCGGTGATATAGTGTCCTTGGGATATATTCCTATAAGTGAGATAGCTGGGTCAAAGGTCAGTTCCATTTCTAATTTTTTGAGGAATCTCCATATTGTTTTCCACAGTGGCTGCACCAGTCTGCATTCCCACCAGCAGTGCAGGAGGGTTCCCCTTTCTCCACATCCTCGCCAGCACCTATAATGTGTTGTTTTGTTAATGAGCGCCATTCGGACTGGTGTGAGGTGGTATTTCATTGTGGTTTTAATTTGCATTTCTCTAATGATTAATGATGTTGAGCACTTTTTCATGTGCCTATTGGCCATCTGTAGGTCCTCTTTGGAGAAGTGTCTATTCATTTCTTGTGCCCATTTTTTGATTGGATTGTTTGTCTCCCTGGTGTTGAGTTTTACAAGTTCATTATAAATTTTGTTATTAACCCTTTATCAGATGTGTTGTCGAATATGTTCTCCCATTGTGTGGTTTGTCTTTTTATTCTGTTCTTATTGTCTTTAGCTGTGCAAAAGCTTTTTATTTTGATATAGTCCCGTTTGTCTTTTATTTCATTTGCCTGTGGAGATAAATCAGCAAATATATTGCTGCGAGTGATGTTGGAGAGTTTACTGCCTATGTTTTCTTCTAGAATGCTTATGGTTTCATGGCTTACATTTAAGTCCTTTATCCATTTTGAGTTTATCTTTGTGCATGATGTATGTTGGTGGTCTAGTTTCATTTTTTTGCAGGTAGCTGTCCAGTTTTCCCAATACCATTTGTTAAAGAGACTGTCTTTACTCCACTGTATGCTCTTACTTCCTTTGTCAAATATCAATTGTCCATAAAGATGTGGGTTTATTTCTGTGTTCTCTGTTTTGTTCCATTGATCTATGTGCCTTTTCTTATGCCAGTACCAAGCTTTTTTGAGTCCAATGGTCTTGTAGTATAAGTTGATATCAGGAAGTGTAATACCTCCCACTTTATTCTTCCTTTTCAAGATTGCTGAGGCTATTCATGTTCTTTTTTGGTTCCATATAAATTTTTGGAATATGTGTTCTATATCTTTGAAGTATGTCATTGGTATTTTAATTGGTATTGCATTGAATTTATAAATTGCTTTGGGTAATATAGACATTTTAATGATGTTTAACTTCTTAACCATGAACACGGTATATGCTTCCACTTGTTTGTGTCTTCCTTGAATTCTTTTATCAATGTTTTATAATTTTCTGAGTACAAATCTTTAACCTCCTTGGTTAAATTTACTCCTAGGTACTTAATTTTTTTTGTTGCAATAGTGAAGGGGATTGTTTCCTTTGTTTCTTTAATTTCTCTTTCTGACATTTCATTGTTCGTGTATAGAAATGCCTCTGATTTCTGTGTGTTAATTTTATATCCTGCCACCTTGCTAAATTCGTTTATTAGGTCCAGTAGTTTTTTGACTGAGCCTTTAGGGTTTTCTATATACAGTATCATATCATCTGCAAATAATGATAGTTTTACTTCTTCTTTTCCAATTTGGATGCCTTTTATTTCTTCTTCTTGTCTGATTGCTGTAGCTAGGACTTCTAGTACTATGTTGAATAAGAGTGGTGAAAGGGGACACCCCTGCCTTGCTCCTGATTTTAGCGGAATTGCTTTTAATTTTTGTCCGTTGACTATGATGTTGGCTTTGGGTTTGTCATACATGGCCTTTATCATGTTGAGGTATGTTCCGTGTATTCCCACTTTGCTAAGAGTTTTGATCATAAATGGGTGCTGGATTTTATCAAAAGCTTTTTCTGCATCTATTGAAATTATCATGTGGTTTTCTTCTTCCTTTTGCTTATGTGGTGAATCACATTAATTGATTTACGAATGTTGTACCATCCTTGCCTCTCCAGAAGAAATCCCATTTGATCATGATGTATGATTTTTTTCATGTATTGCTGGATCCGGTTTGCTAATATTTTGTTGAGGATTTTAGCATCTAAATTCATCAGGAATATTGGCCTGTAATTTTCTTTCTTTGTGTTGTCTTCGCCTGGTTTTGGAATCAGAATTATGCTCGCCTCATAAAAGGAACTTGGTAGTGTTCCTTCCTCTTGAATTTTTTGAAATAGCTTGAGAAGGTTAGGAATTAGTTTTTCTTTGAATATTTGGTAGAATTCACCAGTGAATCCATCAGGCCCAGGGGTTTTATTTTTGGGGAGCTTTTTGATAACTGTTTCAATCTCTTTTGTTGTAATCGGTCTGTTTAGGTTTTCTGATTCTTCCAGATTAATTTTTGGAAGATTATATGTTTCAAGGAATTTGTCTATTTCACTTAGGTTGTTTAATTTTTTGGCATACAGTTCTTCATAGTATTTTCTTACAATATTTTGTATTTCTGTTGTGTCGTCTGTTATTTCTCTACTCTCATTTCTAATTTTATTTATTTGAGTCCTCTTTCTTCTTTTTTTGGTGAGTGTCGTTAAAATTTCATTGATCTTGTTTACCCTTTTAACGAACCAGCCCTTGGTTTCACTGATCCTCTGTATTGTTTCGTTAGCCTCTATGTCATTTATTTCCACTCTGATCTTTATTATTTCCTTCCTTCTACTACCGTATCTGGGCCTTACTTGTGGTCCTTTTCAAGTTCTTTTAGATGAAGGGTTAGGTTGTTTATTTGAACTATTTGAAGCTTCTTAAGGAATGCCTGTAGTGCTATGAACTTCCCTCTCAGGACTGCTTTAGCTGTGTCTCAAAAATTTTGAGTTGTTGTATGTTCATTATCATTCGTTTCTAGAATTTTTTTAATTTCTTCTTTTATTTCTTGTTAACCCATTCGTTTAATAACATGCTATTTAGTTTCCATGTGTTTGAGTATTTTTCAGTTTTTCTGTTGTGGTTGATTTCTAGTTTCATTCCATTGTGATCAGAGAAAATGCTTAATATGATTACAATCTTCAAATTTGCTGAGATTGCTTTTGTGTCCTAACATGTGATCTATCCTAGAGAATGTACCATGAGCACTTAAAAAGAATGTATACTTTGCTGATTTATGGTGAAAGGTTCTGAAGATATCTATTAAATCGAGTTGATCTAGTGTGTCCTTTAAGTCTTCTGTTCCTTTGCTACTTTTCTTTCTTGAGGATCTATCTAGGGATGTAAGTGGGGTATTGAAATCTCCTACTATTATACTATTGCTGTTGATCTTGCCTTTATATCTATCAAAGTCTGCTTTATGTATTTAGGAGCTCCTATATTAGGTGCATAGATATTTATGATGGTTATATCTTCATGTTGGATTGCTCCCTTTATCATTATGTAATGACCTTCTTTATCCCTTACTATAGCCTTTGTTTTAAACTCCATTTTGTCTGATAAAAGTATTGCTACCCCAGCTTTTTTTTCATTTCCATTTGCATGAAATATTTTTTTCCATCCTTTTACTTTCAGTCTATGTGTATCTTTTGTTTTGAGGTGCGTCTCTTGTAGACAGTATATGTACGGGTTGTGTTTTCTTATTCAGCTACCCTATGTCTTTTGATTGGATCATTTAATCTATTTACATTTAAGGTTATTATTGATATGTAGCTGTTTATTGTCATTTTATATTTTAAAGATGTATTTCTCTTTTGCTATATTCTTTTCCCACTTTGATCTGTTTACAACAGGCCCCTTAACATTTCCTGCAGCATTGGTTTTTTGTAATGAATTCCTTGAGTTTTTTTTTTTGTCTGGGAAGCTTTTTATTTCTCCTTCAATTTTAAACGATAGCCTTGCTGGATAAAGTAGTCTTGGTTGTAGGCTCTTGTTTTGCATTGCTTTGAATATTTCTTGTCATTCCCTTCTAGCCTCAAGTGTTTCTGTTAAGAAGTTGGATGTCATCCTTATGGGTGCTCCTTTGTAGGTGATAGCCTTTTTTTCTCTAGTAGCTTTTAATATTTTCTCTTTATCACTTAGCTTTGGTATTTTAACTATAATGTGTCTTGGTTTGGTTTATTTGGGTTTCTCTGTAATAGAGATCTCTGTGCTTCTTGAACTTGTGAGACCCTTCCTTGTATCAATTTAGGGAAGTTTTCAGCTATGATTTGATTGAACAAAGTTTCTATCTCTTGTTCTTTGTCTTCTTCTTCAGGAACCCTTATGCGGATGTTATTTCTCTTCATATTGTCACAGAGTTCTCTTAGAGTTTCCTCAGACTTTTTGAGTCTCTTTTCTTCTTTCTGCTCTGCTTCCATGCCTTTGTTCATCTTGTCTTCCAACTCGCTGATTTGATCCTCAGCTTCATCCATCCTGCTTTTAATTCCTTCCATTGTGGTCTTCATTTCTGATATTGTATTTGTCATCTCTGACTGATTCTTTTTTAATATTTCAATGTCCTTTTTTATACTTGCTATCTCTTTATTTAGGTGTTCATAATGACCATCCATTGTTGTTCTAAGATCCCTAAGCATCCTATCAATCATTATTCTAAACTCTTCTTCTGGAAGTTTGGTTATTTCCATATCACTGAGTTCATTTCCTGGAGGATTCTCTTATGGTTTCATTTGGATTGTACCTTTCTATCTTCTCATTATGTCTGTATGTTTGGGTGTGTTGTTTGTAGAGCTGGTTGAGTCTAGGGTTGGTGTTGTCTGCCTCCAATTTTTAGTTGTGTTATTTCTAGGTCTTCTTGGGTTGGCTTCAGCTGTTGTTTGTAATCCACTGTGGAATTTGGCTTTTCTAATAGAGCCCCTTTGAAGTCTTGATTTGTTTCTTTTCTTCTCAATTTTCTTAACTGGGTGGTAGTCTTGTTTACTGATCTCAGCAGGGGGCTTATTTGAAACTGTATCCAGGAATGTGGTGGGTGTAACATGAGACTCTGAACCTGATCTACCAGTTACTCTCTCTGGGGTTGGGATGCTTTCTCTGCTTCAGTAAGGGGAGGTGTATCTCAGATCTTCATGGAGAACTGAGTTACTGCCCCTCCTCCCCACTTCTTGTTTTCAGCTGTGTCTTTTTGTGCTGATTGGAGCTGGAGAGATATCTTAAGATGGTTGACCCAGAACCATTTTAGTCTTGTGTTATGTGGAAGGATCAACCCCTCCCCTTGCAATTGCCGCCTCCAGCACCTCCCTCAGGTATGGCTGCTTCCCACACTAGATTAGTCCCAATGCTCAGGTCCTCCCATGCATTCTACTTTTTGTCAATGCTGTCTCTCCCCCTTTCTTTTTGGAAAACAAGCCAGCTCTTTCAATACACCTTGTTCCCAGGTCCCCAGGCAAGTGGCTGTGAGTGATATTTTCTACTGTTTTCCTTGGATTGAGAGCCTTTTTGAGCTCTCAGTCTCATCTCCACCCCTTTGTTCCTATAAGCTGGGGAGGCTCAACACTCCTTGGCACTCTCCACCAGGCTCGGTATGGCTTCTTCTTTGCTCCTTGGATTTTGAGGGCAGTTCTTGTAGTCCAGAGTTGGATTTTTCATGCTGGTTGTTCCTAAATTAATTTGTAATCCAGTTTGGTGGTGTGAGCTGGGATTCCGTGTGTCTGCTTACTCCATTGCCATCTTGTGTCTCCGTGTCACATTTATTGAATTGCAAATATTGTACCAACCTTATATCCCTGGTATAAATTCCACTTAATCATGGTATATGATCTTTTTAATGTGTTGCTGGACCTGGTTTGCTAATATTTTGTTGAGGATTTTCACATCTATGTTCAGCAGAAATATTGGTGATAATTTTCTTTCTCTGTAGTATCTTTATATGGTTTTAGAATTAGGAAAATGCATGCCTTGTACAATGAGCTTGGAAGTCTTCCCTCCTCTTGGATTTTTTGGAATATTTTAAGAAGAATAAGTGTTAGTTCTATGAATGTTTGAGTTCCCTGATTGCTGCTTCAATTCCATTTGTTGTAATAGGTCTATTTAGATTTTCTGATTCTTCCATATTCAGTTTTGGAAGATCATGTTTCTAGGAATTTATTCACTTTGTCTAATTTGTTGGCATATAGTTATTTATACTGTTTTCTTACAATCCTTTTTTTCCCCTGTGATATCAATTATTACTCCTTTTATTTCTAATTTTATTTATTTGGGTTCTCTCTCTTTTTCTCTTGATGAATCTGGTTTAAGATTCATCAATCTTGTTTATCTGTTTAAAGAATCTACTCTTTATTTCATTGATCCTTTGTATCTTTGTTTTCTTTTTTAGTTCCTATGTCATTTATTTCTGCTCTAACCTGTATTATTTCCCCCTATATACTTACTCTGGGCTTTGTTGGTTCTTTTTCTAGTTCTTTCAGGTGTAGGATTAGATTATTTTTACAGGGACTGAGAGTCAGAGAGAGGGATAGATAGGGACAGACAGGAACGAAGAGAGATGAGAAGCATCAATCATCAGTTTTTCGTTGTGACACCTTAGTTGTTCATTGATTGCTTTCTCATATGTGCCTTGACCGTGGGCCTTCAGCAGACCAAGTAACCCTTGCTCGAGGCAGCAACCTTGGGTCCAAGCTGGTGAGCTTTTGCTCAAGCCAGACTGGTCCATGCTCAAGCTGGCAACCTCGGGGTCTCAAACCTGGGTCCTCTGCGTCCCAGTCCGATGCTCTATCCACTGTGCCACCACCTGGTCAGGCAGGATTAGATTGTTTGACATTTTTCTGGCTTCTTGAATTAGTCTCATAATACTATGAACTTCCCTCTCAGGACTCCTCTTGCTATGTCCCATAAATTTTGAATTGTTGTATACTCATTTTCATTTGTTTCCAGGTAATTTCTATTTCTTCCTTGATCTTATTGTTAACTCATTCATTGTTTAATAACATGTTATTTAACCTCCATTTGTTTGAATATTTTTCACTTTTTTTATTGTGGTTGATTTCTATTTTCATACCATTGTGGTCAGAGAAGATGATTTTAATCTTCTTGAATCTGTTAAGTGTTACTTGATGCCCTTACGTGTGGTCTGTCTTTGAGAATGTTCCATGTCACTTTAGAAGAAGGTATATTCTGCTACTTTGGGATGAAGTGTTCTGTAAATATCAATTAAATCCATCTGGTCCAGTGTCATTAAAGGTCACTGTGGCCTTGTTGACTTTTTTGTTTGGAAATTCTAATCATTGCTGAAGGTGGGGGTGTTAAAACCCATTACTATGACTGTATTGATGTTAATCTTCCTTTAATGTCCACCAAGATTTTCTTTATATATTTAAGTGCTCCTTTGTTGGGTACATATATGTGTACAAGGGTTATATCCTCTTGTTGAATAGATCCTTTTAGTATTATGCAGTGATTTTGTTTCTTTTTATGGCCTTTGTTTTGACAACTATTTTTTCAGATATAAATATTGCTATGCCAGCTTTTTTCCATTTCCATTTGCATAGAGTAATTTATTCTATCTTCATTTTCTGTCTATATGTATCTTTTGTTCTGAGGTGAGTCTCTTGTAAATAGCATATATATGGGTCATATTTTCTTATCCATTTAGCCACCCTATGTATTTTGATTGGGACATTTAATCCATTTATATATAAAGTTATTATTAATATGTGCTATTATTGCCATTTTATTCATTATAGCTATAATACTCTCTTAATTTCATTTTTCCTTTCATCTTATTTTATTAATTTATTGTGTTCACATAAGATTCTAATGTCACCTGTGTTCCCCAGTACACATGTGCTCCCCATAATGTCCTCCCTCCTTCCCTCCAGGATTTGCTTTTCTGCTCTCATCCCATTGTAACACCCTATCATCCCCATTCTCTCTGTCCACTTTCCTTCTGGATCCTTTGATCCCACCTCTGTCTCTATTCCGCTCCTCAGTTCATATTGTTTATTGGATTCCTCATATGAGTAAGGTCATACGATATTTTTCTTTCTCTGCCTGGCTTATTTCACTTAATGTAAGAGTTTCCAGGTCCATCCATGTTGTTGCAAAAAATAATGTTTCCTTCTTTTTCATGGCCTCATAGTATTCCATTGTATATATGTACCACTGCTTTTTAATCCAATCGTCCACTGATGAAAATTAGGGCTGTTTCCAGATTTTGGCTATTGTAAACAATGCACCACGAACATGGGGGTGCATTTCTCCTTTTCAAACTGTGCTATGGTATACTTGGGGTATATTCCTAAAAGTGGGATGGCTGGGTCAAAAGGCAGTTCCATTTTTAAATTATTGAGGAATCTCCATACTGTTTTCCACAGTGGCTGCACCAGTCTGCATTCCCACCAGCAGTGCAGGAGGGTTTCCTTTTCTCCACATTCTCGCCAGCAATTATTCTGTGTTGTTTTGTTGATGAGCACCATTCTTACTGGTGTGAGGTGATATTTCACTGTGGTTTTAATTTGCATTTCTCTAATGATTAGTGATGAGCATTATTTCATATGCCTGTTGGCCATCTGTATGTCCTCTTTGGAGAAGTGTCTATTTAACTCTTTTGCCCATTTTCTGATTGGACTGTTTATCTTCCTGGTGTTGAGTTTTACAAGTTCTTTATAAATTTTGGTTATTAACTCCTTATCAGACATTTTGTCGAATATGTTCTCCCATTGTGTGGTTTGCTTTTTGATTTTGTTCTTATTGTCTTTAGCTGTGCAAAAGCTTTTTAGTTTGATACAGTCCATTTGTTTATCCCGTCCTTTATTTCCCTTGCACGTGGAGATAAGTCAGCAAATATATTGCTGCAAGTGATGTCGGAGGGCTTATTGCCTATATTTTCCTCTAGGATGTTTATGGTTTCATGACTTACATTTAAGTCTTTTATCCATTTTGAGTTTATTTTTGTGAATGGTGTGAGTTGGTGTTCTAGTTTCATTTTTTTGCAGCTAGCTGACCAATTTTCCCAACACCATTTGTTAAAGAGACTGTCTTTACTCCATTATATGCTATCACCACCCTTGTCAAATATAAATTGTTCATAAAGCTGTGGGTTTATTTCTGGGTTCTCTGTTCTGTTCCATTGATCTATATGCCTGTTCTTATGCCAGTACCAAGCTGTTTTGAGTACAATGGCTTTGTAGTATAACTTGATGTCCGGAAGTGTGTACCACCCACTTTATTCTTGTTTTTCACAATTGTGGAGGCTATTCATGTTCTTTTTTTGTTCCACATGAATTTTTGGAATATTTGTTTTATATCTTTGAAGTATGTCCTTGGCATTTTAATAGAAATATCATTGAATTTATAAATTGCTTTGGGTAATATGGACATTTTAATGATGTTTATTCTTCCTAGCCATGAACACGGTATATGCTTCAAATTGTATCTTCCTTGATTTCTTTTATCAATGTTTTATAATTTTCCAAGTACAAGTCTTTAATCTCCTTTATTAAATTTACTCCTAGGTATTTTTTGTTGTTGTTTTTGCAATATTGAAGGGGATTGTTTTCTTAATTTCTCTTTCAGACAGATCATTGTTGGTGTATTAAAAATGCCTCTGATTTCTGAGTATTAATTTTATATCCTGCCTCCTTGCTGAATTCATTTATCAGGTCTAGTAGTTTTTTGACTGTGACTTTAGGGTTTTCTATGTACAGTATCACATCATCAGCAAATAATGATAGTTTTACTTCTCCTTTTCGAATTTGGATGTCTTTTATTTCTTCTTCTTGTCTGATTGCTGTGGCTAGGACTTCCAGAACTATATTGAATAAGAGTGGAGAAAAGGGGCACTCTGCCTTGTTTCTGATCTTAAAGAAATCACTTTTAACTTTTGCCTATTGAGTATGATGTTGGCTGTGGGCCTGTAATAGATGTCCTTTATCATGTTGAGGTATGTTCCATGTATTCCCACTTTGCTGAGAGTTTTCATCATAAATGGGTGCTGAATTTTATCAAATGCCTTTTCTGCATCTATTGAAATTATCATGTAATTTTTGTCCTTCCTTTTGTTTATGTGATGAATCACATTGATTGTTTTGTGAATTTCCAGCCTTGCCTCCCCAAAATAAATCCCACTTGATCATGGTATATGATTTTTTTCATGTATCGCTGGATCCAGTTTGCTAATATTTTGTTGAGAATTTTAGCACCTAAATTCATCAGGGATACTGCTCTATAGTTTTCTTTCTTTGTGTTGTCTTTGCCTGGTTTTGGAATCAGAATTATGCTTGCCTCATAAAAGGAGGTTGACTGCAGTCCCAGAGCCAAGAAGAGGCGTTTGGACAGTTTTGAGCTGTGAAACAAGTGAGGGAGCTCCCAGGCCTACAGTGTGGAGTATTAGGTCCCTTCCTACTCTGCTGAGGGCTGCTTAAGGTTTTGGGGCGGCAGGACGCTGAAAGGTGGTTCTGTCGGCGTGGGCAGAGGCCAAGCCGGTGGGAGATCGGTCTAGCCCAGAGGGTCGGAGGGTAAGCGCGAGAGCGGTCTGGAAGCTGCGGGCCTGCCTTTAATCCCACTTACGGGGACAAAGCGGGAGGCCAGGAACAGGCAGGCCCTGCGCAAGCCGGCCCTGACCGCGGGGACCGGGCTAGGACCAGGGACGGGCAGGGGCTCGTGGCTGAGCTGACACTACCAGTCCGCCCCCCCCCCCCCGCCGCCCGCTGGAGAAACCCGGTTGGCCAGTATACGTGCGCGAGCGGGCTCCGAGCGCGGGAACGGGGTGGACCCCGAGACAGGCGGAGGCTAGCAGCTGAGCCCACGGCTGCTATCCCCATCCGGCCGGAGAAACCCCGGATAGCGTTAATACGTGCACGAGCGGGCTCCGAACGCGGGGGCGGGGTAGAGTCCGGGACGAGCGGAAGTACGCAGCTCGGCGGAAGCCAGCAAACACGCCCGCCCCAATAAATCTTGGTTTCCGACCCTGCGCAAAGGGCCCTGGCCTCGAGGGCGGGGCTAAAGCTCCTGACGGGCAAAAGCTTACAGCTGAGAGCACGTCAAAAGCCCCGCCTAACCCGCGGAACTGTAGCGAGCAGGCTCCGACTGCTGGTTCTGGGCGGAAGTCCAGAAATAGGCTGGGTCCGCAGCTGAGGAAAGGTGCTCGCCTCTACCCTTGGTGCTAATCTTGTGGCTTCAGTGACAGCCCCTCCCACGGAGGAGAGGCAGAAATCACAGCAAAAGCCACAGTGGGCCGGCGCTGGCAACGCTCATACCCAACCACCCTAGGTGCCGGCAGAGGGGGTGGGGGGCCTGCAGATAGACCACACCTAGAGAACACAAAGGCAACACCTACTGGACTCCAGTGGCCACAACTTGCTTATACACAGAAAAAATGGGCAGGCAGAGGAATGCAAACCAAATGAATCAAGAGAAATCCCCAGAGAAGGACCTGAATGAACCAGATATAACCAAATTACCAGAAGCAGAATTTAGAATAATGATAGTTAGGATGTTCAAAGAAATTAGAGCAACAATGGATAGTCATTATGAACACCTAAATAAAGAGATAACAAGTATAAAAAATGAAATTGAAATAATAAAAAAGAATCAGACAGAAATGACAAATACAGTATCAGAACTGAAGACCACAATGGAAGGAATTAAAAGCAGGATGGATGATGCTGAGGATCGAATAAGCGAGTTAGAGGACACAATAAACAAAGGCACAGAAGCAGAGAAGAAAAAGGAAAAGAGACTTAAAAAATGTGAGGAAACTCTAAGGGAGCTTTGTGACAACATGAAGAGAAACAACATTCGCATCATAGGGGTGCCTGAAGAAGAGGAGAGAGGACAGGAAATGGAAACTTTGTTCAATCAAATTATAGCAGAAAACTTTCCTAAATTAAGGCTGGGAAACACTCCACACATTCAAGAAGCACACAGAACTCCATTAAGGAGAAACCCAAAAAAATCTACACCAAGACACATCATAGTTAAAATACCAAAGCTAATGGATAAAGAAAAAATTTTAAAAGCTGCTAGAGAAAAAAAGACTATCACCTACAAAGGAGCCCCCATAAGGATGACATCGGACTTCTCAACAGAAACACTTGAGGCCAGAAGGGAATGGCAAGAAATAATCAAAGTAATGCAGAACAAGAACCTACAACCAAGACTACTTTATCCAGCAAGGCTAACGTTTAAAATTGAAGGAGAAATAAAGAGCTTCCCAGAAAAAGAAAGCCTCAAGGAATTCATAAAAACCAAACCAATTCTGCAAGAGATACTAAGGGGCCTCTTGTGAACAGTTTAAAGGGAGGAAAGAATAGAGCAAAAGAAGAATACAGCTTTAAAGAATAAAATGGCAATAAACAACTACATATCAATAATAACCTTAAATGTAAATGGATTAAATGATCCAATCAAAAGACATAGGGTAGCTGCATGGATAAAGAAACAGGACCCATACATATGCTGTCTACAAGAGACACACCTTAAAATAAAAGATGTTCATAGACTGAAGGTAAAAGGATGGAAAAAAATATTTCATGCAAATGGAAATGAAAAAAAAGCAGGGGTAGCAATACTTATATCAGACAAAATGGACTTTAAAACAAAGGCTGTAGTAAGAGATAAAAGAGGACACTACATAATGATAAAGGGAACAATTCAACAGGAAGATATAACTATTGTAAATATCTATGCACCAAATATAGGAGCCCCGACATACATAAAGCAGACTTTGATGGATATAAAGGGCGAGATTAACAGCAATACTATCATAGTAGGGGATTTCAATACCCCTCTAACAACACTGGATAGATCCTCAAGAAAGAAAATTAATAAAGAAACAGCAGACTTAAAGGAGACACTAGATCAACTTGATTTAATAAATATCTTCAGAACTTTTCACCCTAAAGCAGTAGAATATACATTCTTCTCAAGCGCTCATGGTACGTTTTCTAGGATAGACCACATGTTAGGACACAAAAATGGTCTCAATAAATTTAAAAAGATTAAAATCATATCAACCATTTTCTCTGATCACAATGCCATGAAACTAGAAATTAACCACAAAAGAAAAACTGAAAAATACTCAAACACTTGGAAACTAAATAGCTTGTTATTAAATAATGAATGGATTAACAATGAGATCAAAGAAGAAATAAAAAAGTTTCTAGAAACAAATGATAATGAGCATACATCAACTCAAAATTTATGGGACACAGCAAAAGCAGTTCTGAGAGGGAAGTTTATTGCACTACAGGCATATCATAAGAAGCTAGAAAAAGCTCAAATAAGCAACCTGACCCTGCATCTAAAAGAACTAGAAAAACAACAACAAATAAAACCCAAGACAAGTAGAAGAAAGGAAATAATAAAGGTCAGAGCAGAAATAAATGACATAGAGGCTAAGGATACAATACAGAGGATCAATGAAACAAGAAGCTGGTTCTTTGAAAAGGTAAACAAGATTGATGAACCTTTAACTAGACTCACCAAGAAAAAAAGAGAGAGGACTCAAATAAATAAAATTAGAAAGGACAGTGGAGAAATAACAACTGACACAACAGAAATACAAAGCATTGTAAGAAAATACTATGAAGAACTATATGCCAAAAAATTAGACAATCTTGGTGAAATGGACAAATTTCTTGAATCATATAACCTTCCAAAAATCAATCTGGAAGAATCAGAACACCTAAACAGACCAATTACAGCAAATGAGATCGAAACAGTTATCAAAAAACTCCCAAAAAAGAAAAGTCCTGGGCCTGATGGCTTCACAAGTGAATTCTATCAAAAATTCAAAGAAGAACTAACTCCTATTCTCCTGAAGCTATTTCAAAAAATTCAAGAGGAAGGAAGAATTCCAAACTCCTTTTATGAGGCGAGCATAATTCTGATCCCAAAACCGGGCAAAGACAACACAAAGAAAGAAAATTATAGGTCTATATCCCTGATGAATTTAGACGCTAAAATTCTCAACAAAATATTAGCCAACCGGATCCAGCAATATATGAAAAAAATCATACACCACGATCAAGTGGGATTTATTCTGGAGAGGCAAGGCTGGTTCAATATTCGCAAATCAATCAATGTGATTCACCACATAAACAAAAGGAAAGACAAAAATCACATGATAATTTCAATAGATGCAGAAAAGGCATTTGATAAAATCCAGCACCCATTCATGCTCAAAACTCTCAGTAAAGTGGGAATACAGGGATCATTCCTTAACATGATAAAGGCCATCTATGATAAACCGACAGCAAACATCATACTAAATGGACAAAGATTAAAAGCAATCCCCTTAAGATCAGGAACCAGGCAGGGTTGCCCACTTTCACCACTCTTATTCAACATAGTTCTGGAAGTCCTAGCTACAGCAATCAGACAAGAAGAAGAAATAAAAGGCATACAAATTGGAAAAGAAGAAGTAAAACTGTCATTATTTGCAGATGATATGATATTGTATATTGAAAACCCTAAAGTCTCAGTCAAAAAACTACTGGACCTGATAAATGAATTCAGCAAGGTGGCAGGATATAAAATTAATACTCAGAAATCAGAGGCATTTCTATACACCAACAATGAAATATCAGCAAAAGAAATTAAGGAAACAATCCCCTTCACTATTGCAGCCAAAAAAATAAAGTACCTAGGAGTAAATTTAACCAAGGAGGTTAAGGACTTGTACTCGGAAAATTATAGAACATTGATAAAAGAAATCAAGGAAGATACAAACAAGTGGAAGCACATACCGTGCTCATGGCTAGGAAGAATAAACATCATTAAAATGTCTATATTACCCAAAGCAATTTATAAATTCAATGCAATACCAATTAAAATACCAATGACATACTTCAAAGATATAGAACACATATTCCAAAAATTTATATGGAACCAAAAAAGAACACGAATAGCCTCAGCAATCTTAAAAAGAAAAAATAAAGCAGGAGGTATCACTCTTCCTGATATCAAGGTTTACTACAAGGCCATTATACTCAAGACAGCCTGGTACTGGCATAAGAACAGGCACATAGATCAATGGAACAGAACAGAGAACCCAGAAATAAACCCACAGCTTTATGGACAACTGATATTTGACAAAGGAGGAAAGAACATACAATGGAGTAAAGACAGCCTCTTCAACAAATGGTGTTGGGAAAATTGGACATCTACCTGCAAAAAAATGAAACTAGACCATCAACTTACACCATTCACAAAAACAAACTCAAAATGGATAAAAGACTTAAATGTAAGCCGTGAAACCATAAACATCTTAGAAGAAAACATAGGCAGCAAGCTCTCCGACATCTGTAGCAGCGGTATATTTGCCGATTTATCTTCATGGGCAACTGAAATAAAAGGCAAGATAAACAAATGGGACTATATCAAACTAAAAAGTTTTTGCACAGCTAAAGACAATAGGAACAGAATAAAAAGACAAACCACACAATGGGAGAACATATTTGACAGCACATCTGATAAGGGGTTAATAACTAAAATTTATAAAGAACTTATAAAAAGCAACACCAGGAAGACAAACAACCCAATCAAAAAATGGGCAAAAGAAATGAATAGAAATTTCTCCAAAGAGGACATACAGATGGCCAATAGGCATATGAAAAAATGCTCAACATCACTAATCATTAGAGAAATGCAAATTAAAACCACAATGAGATATCACCTCACACCAGTCAGAATGGCACTTATCAGCAAAACAACACAGAATAAGTGCTGGCGAGGATGTGGAGAAAAGGGAACCCTTCTGCACTGCTGGTGGGAATGCAGACTGGTGCAGCCACTGTGGAAAACAGTTTGGAGATTCCTCAGAAAATTAAAAATCGAACTGCCTTTTGACCCAGCTATCCCACTTTTAGGAATATACCCTAAGAACACCATAGCACTGTTCGAAAAGAAGAAATGCGCCCCCATGTTCGTGGCAGCATTGTTCACAATAGCGAAGATCTGGAACCAGCCCAAGTGTCCGTCAGAAGACGAGTGGATTAAAAAGCTATGGTACATATATACTATGGAATACTACTCAGCCATAAGAAACGATGACATCGGATCATTTATAACAAAATGGATGTACCTTGATAACATTATACGGAGTGAAATAAGTAAATCAGAAAAAAAGAAAAACTGAGAACAGCACTATTACATACATAGGTGGGACATGAAAGTGAGGGTATGAGACATGGACAAGAGAGTGGTGGTTATGGGATGGGGGGAGGGAGGGAAGAATGGGATAGGGAGGAGGGGAGGGACGCAGGGAAAACCAGATTGAAGGTGACAGAGGACAATTTGACTTTTGGTGATGGGTATGCAACACAATTGAATGATAAGATAACCTGGAGATGTTTTCATTGTACATATGTACCCTGATTTATTGATGTCACCCCATTAGAATTAATAATAATAAAATATATATAAAAAAAAAAAAAAAAAAAAAAGGAGGTTGAAAGTTTCTCCTTCCTCTTGAATTTTTTGAAATAGCTTGAGAAGGATAGGAGTTAGTTCTTCTTTGAATGTTTTAGAGTTTGCCTGTGAAGCCATCTGGCCCAGGGCTTTTGTTTTTTGGGAGTTTTTTGATAACTGTTTTGATCTCATTTGTTGTAATTGGTCTATTTTGGTTTTCTGATTTTTCCTTATTGATTTTTGAAAGATTACATTTTTCAAGAAATTTGTCTATTTTACCTAGGTTGTCTAATTTTTTGGCATACAGTTCTTCATAGTATTTTCTTACAATCCTTTGTATTTCTGCTGCTTCTGTTGTTACTTCTCCATCCTCATTTCTAATTTTATTTATTTGAGTCCTTTCTCTTTCTTTCTTGGTGAGTCTGGCTAATGGTTCATCAATCTTGTTTACTTTTTCAAAGAACCAGCTCTTGGTTTCATTGATCCTTTGTATTTTTTTTAGTCTCTATGTCATTTATTTCTGCTCTGATCTTTTTTTTAAATTTTTTTTAAACTTTTTAAAAAAATTTATTCATTTTAGAGAGACAGAGTGTGTGTGTGTGTGTGTGTGTGAGAGAGAGAGAGAGAGAGAGAGAGAGAGAGAGAGAGAAAGAGAGAAAGGGGGGAGGAGCTAGGAGCATCAACTCCCATATGTGCCTTGACCAGACCAGTGCAGGGTTTTTGAACTGGCGACCTCAGTGTTCCCAGGTCGACGCTTTATCCACTGCGCCACCACAGGTCAGGCCTGCTCTGATCTTTATTATTTCCTTCCTTGTACTTCCTCTAGGTTTTACTTGCTTTTTTCTTTCTAGGTATTTTAGTTGCAGAATTAAGTTTTTTTTTGAGCTTTTTCTAGCTTCCTAAGGTATGCCTGTAATGCTTTGAACTTCCCTCTCAGGACTGCTTTTCCTGTGTCCCACAGATTTTGAGTTGTTATATGC
Source organism: Rhynchonycteris naso (assembly GCA_037038555.1). Lineage (NCBI taxonomy): Eukaryota > Metazoa > Chordata > Mammalia > Chiroptera > Emballonuridae > Rhynchonycteris > Rhynchonycteris naso. The sequence goes on along the minus strand of CM073000.1, from coordinate 46,159,728 downwards.
TCATTTTCATTTGTTTCAAGTAAATTTTTTATATCTTTTTTGATCTCATTGTTGACCCAGTCGTTGTTTAATAAAATGCTGTTTAGTTTCCAAGTGTTTGAGTGTTTTTCAGTTATCCTACTGTAGTTGATTTCTAGTTTCATGCCATTGTGGTCAGAGAAGATGCTTGATATGGTTTCAATCTTCTTAAATTTGTTGAGACTCGTTTTATGCCTTAATATGTGGTCTATCCTAGAGAATGTACCATGAGCACTTGAAAAGAATGTATATTCTGCTTCTTTAGGGTGGAAGATTCTGAAGATATCTATTAAATCCAATTGATCTAGTACAGTGTTTCTTAACCTTTTTTGAGGTACTGAACCCACCAGTTTCATATGCGCATTCACTGAACCCTTCTTTAGTGATAAATAAAATATGATTTTTTTTCCCAAATTCAAGACACAAGTATATGTTTTTTTACTGGTGCACAAAATAAGCCGTGCATGAACATCACCTTGCTCAAAGAACAAAACCAACAAAGTGCATGAACTCACAACAAATTACGGTATTACTTTATTCTGGCCTCCATGGCAGAGGCTTCTCCGAACCCCTGAGACCGACTCATCGAACCCCTAGGGTTCGATAGAACCCAGGTTAAGAACCACTGATCTAGTATGTCCCTTAATTGTGTTGTTTCTTTGTTAATTTTCTTTCTTGATGATCTATATATTGATGACAGTGGGGTATTGAAATCCCCTATTATAGTATTGCTGTTGATCTCTTCCTTTATGTACATCAAAATCTGCTTTATAAATTTAGATGCTCCTATATTAGGGGGAATATATATTTATAATGGTTATATTTTCCTGTTGGATTGATCCCTTTATCATTATGTAGTGACCTTCTTTATCCCTTACTATGGCCTTTATTTTAAAGTCTATTTTGTCAGATATAAGTATTGCTACCCCAGCTTTTTTTTCATTTTCATTTGCATGATATATTTTTTTCCATCCTTTTACTTTCAGTCTATGTGTATCTTTTGTTTTGAGGTGTGTCTCTTGTAGACAGCATATGTATGGGTCCTGTTTTCTTATTCATTCAGCTACCCTATGTCTTTTGATTGGAGCATTTAATCCATTTTCATTTAAAGTTATTATTGATATGTAGTTGTTTATTGCCTTTTTATTCTTTAAAGTTATATTCCTCTTTTACTATATTCTTTTCCCCCTTTGTTCTGTTTACAACAGGCCCCTTAACATTTCTTGCAATATTGGTTTGGTTGTATTGAATTCCTTGAGTTTATTTTATTTTATTTTTATTTTTGTCTGGGAAGCTTTTTATTTCTCCTTCAATTTTAAATGATAGCTTTGCTGGAAAAAGAAGTCTTGGTTGTAGGCTCTTGTTCTGCATTACTTTGACTATGTCTTGCCATTCCCTTTTGGCCTCAAGTGTTTCTGTAGAGAAGTCGGATGTCATCCTATGAGGGCTCCTTTGTAGGTGATAGCCCTTTTTTCTCTAGCAGCTTTTAATATTTTCTCTTCATCTCTTAGCTTTGGTATTTTAATTATGATGTGTCTTGGTGTAGATTTTTTTGGGGGGTTTCTCTTTAATGGAATTCTCTGCTTCTTGAACTTGTGTCACTTTTCCCTGCATTGATTTAGGGAAGTTTTTAGCTATGATTTCATTGAACAAGGTCTCTAACTCTTGTTCTTTCTTTTCTTCTTCAGGAACCTCTATGATGTGAATGTTGTTTCTCTTTAGGTAGTCACAGAGCTCTCTTAGAATTTCCTCAGATTTTTTCAGTCTCTTTTCTTTTTGCTGCTCCACTTCCATCCTTTCACTTATCTTGTTTTCTAAATCATTGATTTGATTCTCTGCTTCATCCAGCCTGCTTTTTTTTTTTTTTTTTTACAGGGACAGAGAGAGTCAGAGAGAGGGATAGATAGGGACAGACAGACAGGAACAAAGAGAGGTGAGAAGCATCAATCATTAGTTTTCATTGCCTTTGTGACACCATAGTTGTTCATTGATTGCTTTCTCACATGCGCCTTGACCACAGGTCTTCAGCAGACCAAGCCACCCCTTGCTGGAGCAGTGTCCTTGGGTCCAAGCTGGCGAGCTTTCTGCTCAGGCCAGATGGGCCTGCGCTCAAGCTGGTGAGCTCGGGGTCTCAAACCTGAGTTTTCCACATCCCAGTCCGACGCTCTATGCACTGCGCCACCACCTGGTCAGGCTCATCCAGACTGCTTTTAATTCCTTCCAGTGTAGTCTTCATTTCTGATATTGTGTTTGTCATTTCTGTCTGGTTCTTCTTTATGATTTCTGTGTCCTTTTTGATGCTTTCAATTTCTTTATTGAAGTGTTCATTAAGTCCATCTATTGTAGCTTTGAGATCTTTAAGCATCCTAAAAATATTATTTTATTATACTCTGCATCCAGTAACTTAATTACTTTCGATTCGTACAAGACTTTATTAGAGGATTTATCTTGTTGAAGCATATGACTTATGCTTCTCTTCCTACCCATTATTCTCTATTACTTGTAGGCTTCTTCCAGCTGTGATCTCCTTACCTATTAGAGCCTCTTTGAAGTCTTGATTTGTTTGTTTTCTTAGCTCAGTGGTAGTCGTGTATCCTGATCTCAGCAAGGGGCTTATTTAAAGCTGTACCCAGGAATGAGGTGGGTGTAACCTGAGATTTTGAAGGCCCAATATGCCAGCTTTTCTCTGGGGGTGGGGTGTTTTCTCTGTTTAGTAGAGGGAGGTGTACCTCAGATCTCCATGGAGACCTGAGTTACTGCCCCTTCTCCCCACTTCCTGTTTTCAGCTGTGTCTTGTTCCTCTGAATGGAGCTGGAGAGCTTTCTGGAAGTGGGTCACCTGGAACCACTTTAGGTTTGTGCTTTCTTGAGGGTTCAACCCCTCCCCCAGCTCTGTCCGCCTCCGCACTGGATGAGTCAGCTTCTCAGATCATCCCATGCATTCCTCTGCCCATCACTGTCTGTCTCTCTCTCCCCACTTTCCTTTTGGAAGACAAGCCAGCCCTCTCAGCACACCTTATTTCCAGGTCCCTAGGCAAGTGGCTGTGAGCAATATTTTCTGATCTTCTCCTTGTAATGAGAGCACTTCTGGGCTCTCAGTCTCACCCCACCTTCACTCCTGGAAGCAGGGGAGCCCCCAGCCCCCGCAGCTTGGAGTTCCCCACCAGGTTTGGTGTGGCTTCTTCTTTGCTCCTTAGTTTTTGAGACCTGTTCTTTTAATCCCAAATTGGTTTTTCACGCTGATTGTTCCTAAATTAATTTGTAATCCACTTTTGTGGTGTGAGCTAGGATTCTATGCATCTGTCTACTCCACTGCCATCTTGGTTCTCCTCCTCCTTTCTTCTTGAATCAGGCCCTTCCTTTAACATTTCATGCAATACTGATTTGTTGGTAACAAACTCCTTTAGCTTTTTTTTTTGTCTGGTACACTCTTTATTTCATCTTTAATTTTAAGTGATAGTTTTGCTGGGTAGAGTAGTCTTGGTTGTAGATCCTTGCTTTTCATCAGTTTGAATATTTTCTCCCTGTCCTTAGGCCCAAAAGGCTTTTAAAATTTTTTTTTTTTTATTTTAGAGAGGAGACACAGAGTGAGAGAGAGAGAGAGAGAGAGAGAGAGAGAGAGAGAGAGAGAGAGAAAGGGGGGAGGAGCTGGAAGCATCAACTCCCATATGTGCCTTGACCAGGCCAGTGCAGGGTTTTGAACTGGCGACCTCAGTGTTCCCAGGTCGACACTTTATCCACTGCGCCACCACAGGTCAGGCCCAAAAGGCTTTTGAGGTCATATGAATCAGCAATGGGAGAATGAAGATATTTTAGGATTTTGAGTCCAAATTTCTTGTTTTGATTGTTAAAAGTACCCTGTCATTAGGATTGAGAAAAAGCTGCTGTCTAATCTTTGGTTTGAAATTCTCACAAATCCTGAATATAGGCTAAAGTGTACCTTCACTTTGGAGATAGGAGATTTCCTTACTTAGACAAATTTTTAGGTAATTATGAGGTACCCACATCTCTAATAAATTATTTCCAATGTGCTGTATGCTAAAAAGAATTTAACATTCAGTTATCATTCTTCAGATACCAAATTAAATGGAAGGTACCTAATAGTCACCCAAATTGAAGAGCAAACAAATACATGATGTCATAATGCCACTCTCCCCCACACCTTCGGTATCTCCAATACCGGGTGCATAGAAATGAATTGATTGAGTCAGCCTTTCTCACTGAGTTTGGACTGAGCCTCAGAATCTTGCTTATCTTGCCCCTGCAGGGAGTTAATGTCATTCAACTAGACATTGACATTTAAGATGCAATTGTTTTTCATTCTTACACTATGATAATAATTATAAATATGAAATCTCTTTATTGAGCTTTTCCCCCTTCTTTTCCAAGTGAGAGGAGGGGAGATAGACAGACTTCCACATGCACCCCAACTGGGATCCACCCCGCAACCCCCATCTGGGGCCAATGCTCTGCCCATCTGAGGCCATGCTCTCAACCAAGCTATTTTTTGTGCCTGAGGCAGAGGCTCCATGGAACCATTCTCAGCACCTGGGGCCAATGCACTTAAATCAATAATGGCTGAGGGAGGGGAAGAAAGATAGAGAGGGAGAGAGGGAGAAAGGGATGGGGTAGGGGTGGAAAAGCAGATGGTCGCTTCTCCTGTGCGCCCTGACCAGGAGTTTAACCCGGGACATCCACATGCTGGGCCGACACTCTACCATTGAGAAACCCAGCCAGGGCTCTTTATTGACTTTTAAAAATAGCAAAATATGTCTTCAGTGAGTAACAAATGCTGGAGGCAATACTTTCAAATATAGAAAAATCCTTGCTGACTTTTCTGTCTTCACCTTGTTTGTTCCAGGAATAGTGTGGAGGGATCTGCAACTGAATTCAGTATTCACTCAGACACTGTGCTTCCTGACCACACTGTCCTAAGGCTACATGCCAGCTTGTATGTTTCTTTCACTCTCAAAGCTCTTCCTAGGCGGAGCTGCCATTTAACTCATTTCCAGCTTTCACCCATAAACAAATGTTCCCATTAGTACAGAGTAAATGGATAAACAGGAGAAATAGTGAGGACACTCCTCGGGGTGAGAGGAAGAGAAACAACGCATGCAATGTGACAGCAGGTCAGTGATGGTGGTTAACGCAGGGAGGACCACGGCCTGAGCCTGGACACTAATATTTGCTCACGGTCTGCAGAAGGAGTCAGGGAACACAGTGACCATCGACAGCCTTCCATGAAGGCTTCTCATGATTCTGGAGTATTTTGTTTTCATGAAGAAATCTTCCTATCTGGTTTCTCCAGTTACAGTTGAATGATCAAAGCAATATTTCTTCCTGTTATTAAATAATATGCATTAATTGGCCTTCAAAATTCATTTAAAATGTACCTAAAGACATGGACAAGAGAGTGGTGGTTATGGGGTGGGGGGAGGGAGGGAAGGGTGGGATAGGGAGGAGGGGAGGGACACAGGGAAAACCAGATAGAAGGTGACAGAGGACAATTTGACTTTTGGTGACGGGTATGCAACACAATTGAATGTTAAGATAACCTGGAGATGTTTTCATTAAAAAAAATAAAATTAAAATAGAATTTTAAAGAAAAAAAAAACTAGAAAATATGAACAGGTTCTGCAAACTGATGAAAAATAAAATAAAACTGTAAAATGGGAAAAAAAAATGTACCTAATACAGGGAAAAGAATTGGAAAATATTTACTGAATGAATAAACAAGTAAATAAATGAATGGTGAGCAGAAGACAAAAGGAGAGAATGAATTTCCAAGGCTGGAGTTACTGGTCCAGCTGCCTTCGTGGTGGCCTCTTCCACATTCACCTTTGGAACACTGTACTCGTGTCACTGTGCCTATGAGAGCTTCAGTGGGAAAATATTACAAAACACAGTCTCTCTGGCTTCTGGCACCAAACCAATGCAAAGTTTTGTTTTGAAAACCTCTAATGAATGGACACATCAGCCACAGAATGATAATTTTAACAGGAAGCTGGGCCACAAAAGGCAAGCAAGACAGAGTCCTGAAAGCTGGAAAAAGCCTCACAGACTGCGAACCTGTTAGGACTCACTGAGGACACAGCCTAAGTCCCAAATTGGGAAATGTGTCCCCAAACAAATAGAGCTGTGAGGCGGTCACAGTGACCCAGCTCTGAAGAACTCCTTAGGCAGCATCCTAGGTTAGTTTGCCTCCACTTGCAGCAGAATTGTTATTACAAGTTTTCCCAGAAAATGTAGGTTTTCTTCCAAGTTTCAAAAGGGCTCTTCCCTCCCTCTATTTCAGGCCTGCCCAGCTTGAAACCAAGCCAGGTGGATTATAGACACTGTGAAAATATACGGGCCCAGGAGGTAGCTGGGGAGACAGAGGCCTGGGCCACTCTGTCGTTTCTTGTTTCAAGAGACACTAGATGGAGTTGTCTGAGAGTGAGCTGGTAGCTACTTCCCCCGCCCCCTCCTCCATTCCTCCCTCTCTGCTGTCCAGTGAGCCCCCGGACAGGTGAACACCCAGAGAAGAATACTTATTCCCAGTAATTTATGAATGAGACACTTGTGTGGATGCATGTGGTCCCAGATGTTGGGAAACCACCACAGAAAACACCCGGAGAAGCAGTGAAACAGCCAGTGGCTCTGCCCTTCCCTCTTTGGCCCTCCCTTGTGGCCTGCCAGCCTTGAAGTCCTGTTGCTTTTGCTCCTGCCCCATCCTCCCCAATGGTCTCCTCCTTCACCACACTCTAGTGTCCCACTCTGACTCATCACTTCTCAGTCGGCCCTTTCCAGAGTCTTCTCGCCAGTCTTCTGGCCACCAGGCTCACATACTTCCCAGCCATTTACCACAGGCTGGCAGACTGCCCTTCCCCAAACACCCAACTGCTTCCTGGTTCAAGTCTCTCCAAGGCTTCCTACCTCCCACTTCCCAACAAAACTTCAGTTCTGACTCCCTAGACAGCTCCTCCCTGATCTCCCTGAGATTCCCCATTTATTCTCTCAGACTTCAGGCACTTTGAGTTCCAGGAACACTAACCCACTCGCATGCAGTGAGCTGCCTCAGATGCAGCTCAAGTGTGACTTCCTTGAGAAGCCTTTCATGGCAGCCCACTGTAGATGCCTGACTCTGTGCATCCATCAGATCTTGTAAATATGTCTGACAGCACTTGTCCTTGCTGTGGCTGTCTGTCCTCACATCTTTCTCCCAGAGGCAGGAGTAGTGTCAACTGTCCCTCTTCCGTTACTGAAACCAGGTGAGTGCCTGGCACCAGTGCCCAGCAGATGTTTACTGTGGATAACAAAACCACTTACTCTCTTGTGCCTTTTAACGGAGTTCCATTTTACTCTACGATTTGGTATGTGAGCTACTAAAACTTTTCAAAAGAAGGCAGGATATAAAAACAAACTTGGTGCCCTTACTGGGTGGCTCAGTGAATAAGGCATTGTCCTGGTGCGCTGAGATCGCGGGTTCCATCCCTGCTCAGGGCACATACGAAAAGCAATCAATGAGTATAGAACTAAATGTAACAATTAAGTGGAACAGCAAGTTGTTGCTTCTCTCTCTCTTCCTTCTCTTCCTCTCTCTCAAATCAACAGAAAAAAGAATGAAAAACTTGGTAAAGTGGTTAAGCAATAACTTAGTTGTAAAATAAAAATTGGAAAATTTGGAAAATTGCTTGGAAGTAGGTGAAAAGCTTAGTCAACTGCATCACAATTTGCACCTGAGCCTCTGGCAGCCCCTCTCAGGGCAGTTGGCCTGGTTCTCTTCTTTTCATTTCTCATATTTTTATTTACATTTCTACTAATATCTTATTGGCACTTATTTGTGAATGAAATAGTTACTTTAAACAAAACAAAGTTTGTTGAACTATTCTGTGTGTGCCTTGTGTGTGCACATTGAACATTATTTAGATTTCATGAGGACAGGGGGAAAATGAAACATTTTGTAAAGTCTTTTTCTGTCGGAAATTTGCTAAGAAGACCAACTATTTGGTCTATCAAAAGATATCTATATCTGAAATAGAAAGGAGGCATTGCATAGCCTCAGCTTTGCTCACAGAAGACTGTAAAAATTACCAGTGAATTTGCAATAAAGGAACATCAAGAAAGAGAATAATTTTTCTTAAAAAACAAAAAACATGACAAAAAGAAATATTAATAAATAAGACTTCCATGCTACATAGCCAGGACCTGTTGAAATATTAATCATTTAATTCTTCCAATGCAATGAGGTAGGCTATATGATTTGTCCCTTTCAGAGATGGGGAAACTGAGGCATAGAGCACACACAACCAGCAAGTGGCAGAGCAAGGCAGTGAGCAGGGGTAGTGAGGTTTCAGCCTCCAGGGCCTTAACCGCTCTGCAAAACTGCTACTGCTTTAAACGCCTGGAAGGCATGGGTATCATTCAACAACACTAGTTTCTTATGGGGACCTAGAGTGTCAAGTAAGGAGGCCACTGTCCCTGCTTTCAGGAAACTACCCTGGCAGGCAAGGAGAGAGCAAGACACAGCACATCTATCCTTTCATCTGTGCACACACAAGACACGTGGGAACCACAGAGAGGGACGTGTGTGAGAGAGCCCAGCAAAGATGCAGGTACTCTGTGCCTTTGGTTAAGAAACAAAGGGGCTCAGAGTGTGGGCTTCACCTCTATTGCGCCAGTCCAGGGAGGCTCATGGCCAAATGATATCAACTGTTTAAACAAATGAGGAAATGAAAACACGAACGCTGAGGTAGTCATAAATGTTCCAAGTGAAGACAAGAGGCTTAAACACAGTGTCAGAAGAGAAAGGTAAGAAGAGTTGATTTGAGCGGTGCTGTTTGTGTAATGCAGAAGAAAAGAACTTGTTTTAAATCCACAGAAACCAATTGTAATCATGTTAAAAAGCCATTTGCCGGAAATTTGCAATGCATGAATTTAGTCATTTACAGGTGAGTTCATCCCATTAAGGACTGAAGCTTGCAGTTTACCCTATAATCTAAGGGGGAGTGAGGGGAGAGCCTGGTCTATTATACAAGGGGGCTCAGTTCCTAATATCTCAGGAAGACTCAACAATTACTTTAGGAGTGGAGGAATGCTAATTATGTTTGGTTTGGTTGATACATTTCTGGCATCATAGACCACTTCTGGTTTTGGGTGTGTTCCATCCCCCAGTCCTGGGCCAGGGCATGTTGGCCCTGGTAGGTGAATGTGGCTTCTGACTGAATGGCAGAAATTATCATGGGCTCTGTCTAGCTCAGCTGCACTTCAATGCTTGTTGAATGCATAAATGAATAAGTACTGAACAGACAGCATTTTACTTTTTCCATATCAGATGGAAAATTTTACACACTCTCCATATATGCAGTTTTTTTTTTTTTTTAAAAATTGATTGATTTTATCTGTTTCTGCATATGCCCTGACCAGGGATGAACCAGCAGCCTCTGCACTTCCAGATGATGCTCTAACCAAACAAGCTATCCAACCAGGGCTGATGTTTAGGCTGGTTTAACTACACCTCTGAGAGACTAGACGGCTCCAGCTAATGTTTGTATTATGTATAGAATTAATTACTCAAGTGAGGGAAAAGAAGTGTCAAGAGAATTTTCAAATTCTAGTGATGTAGTTGAAGAAAATAGCAGAAGGACTTTATACAGCATTCAGAAGTGACTGTCAGTGAAGTGTGGAAAGCTGCCAATTTGGTGTGTGATTTGTTTGGCTTTCCCATGTTTAGTCAAGCAACACAGATGCTAGAACAGTAAAAGATGAGCAAAAAAGCTGCCTTTGCTTTGTTGAGATCATCCTCACCCAGTCCAGCCCTGGAGTGGAACTCAGAATGGAACAGAGGAAGCAGAAGGGCTATGATCACATACACAGGATTGCAGCACTGAACTTGGGCATTCACAACCCGACACTCGCAATTCCTGAGGTCTGTGCTTCAGAAACGCTACCAACCTTTTGCCCTTAAAATAATATGATTGCTATTAGGATCTCTCTTTCAGGTTTCCAAAACTAACATTACTAATCTTATTTTATTTTATGTTTTGACAGAGAGAGTCAGAGAGAGGGACAGTCAGGGACAGACAGACAGGAAGGGAGAGAAATGAGAAGCATCAATTCCTTCTTGGGCTCAATCTTGTGAGCCTTGCTCAAACCAGATGAGCAAGTGCTCAAACCGGTGACCTTGGGGTCTCGATCCTGGGTCCTCTGCATCCCAGTCCAATGCTCTATCACTGTGTCACTGCCTGGTCAGGTAATCTGCCTTATTTGAACTCGGCTTTATTACTGAAGGTAAAGTAATTCTTCAAGTTTCGTTGATATTATAATATCATATTACTTTGTAAGAATTTCATTTGAAAGCACTTGACTATAAGGTAAGTTCTCTTTAGAGATCAGTTTTCTGGGGAGGAGAAGAAACATGCTCACTGTCACAATCCCTGCGCACAGGTGTTCAAATCTCAGTCATTTTTGCTTTGCTTTGCTTATCCCCCATCCTTTATAGCCCCCCCCCCTTTTCTTAAAAATTCAGAGAGAGAAGGGGAGGCAGAGAGAGACAGACTCCTGCATGTGCCCAGACCAGGATCCACCTGGCAAACCCACTAGGAGGTAATGCTCTGCCCATCTGGGCAGCTACTTCATTGCTCAACAACCGAGCTCTTCTTAGCTCCTGAGGCCATCCTCAGTGTCCCGGGCCAACATGCAGGGAAAGAGAGAGAGAGAGAGAGAGAGAGAGGTGAGAGGAGGAGGGGTAGAGAAACACATGATTGCTTCTCCTGTGTGTCCTGACCGGTAATTGAACCTGGGACATTCACATGCTGGGCCAACGCTCTACCACTGAGCCAACCAACCAGAGTGGGCCTTCAAAGGTCTTACCTAGCCTTTTTATTTGGTTAAGAAGGGGTTGAATGGGCACTGCCCCCTCCATTTCCTAAACAGTAAGTTTCATCCTAGCAAGACTTGTCCATTGTCCTTAGTACTTAGCATTGAATCTGGCACATGGTGGTGCTTAGTAAATATTTGTGGACTAAAAACATAAGTGAGCCACAAAGACAACAAGCTTGAATCTAGGCTCATGCTCCTCCCATTCCTTTTAGGCCATCATTTTCTGTTTCTAATAGAGTAACACTCCATCTAATATCCTGGCATCTTCTTTATATGGGAAATAGTGGGAGAAGACCCAAGTCACCTCTCCATCAAGAAAGAGCTGTGATGCAAGTAACTGGGAGGGAGAAACGAGAGCTGTCAAGCAAACTCAGATCTGTGTGTAAAATTAAGTCCCAGGGCAAACCAAGTTATGTTGGCAGATTAGAAGCATGACAGAGGGCTGGGCTGGGGCTGAGATGCTGAGAAATAACATACAACAGACCACCTTCGCCAGTGCCCCATCTTATACATGAGCAATCTGCTGCCCAAACTCAGAGCTAACAAGTTGGAAAAGGCCAGTCGTAAAACCTGGGCATCCTGACATCCCATTCAAATCCCTTTCCATTGCCCCTATCTGTGACAGCCACAGAGGGGTCCAGTTATGTCCAGTAAGCCCAGGAAAAGCCTTTAGACTGCATCTCTGTGGTGCAAATAGCAGGTTTTAGCTATCAGGGCTAAGTTTAAAGAAGCAGAATCTGTGTTCCTTAACCTTAAATTGTGCAGTAGTGTCAAAGCCTGTTGATGCTCCCGGTGCCCTTGGCTTGAACCTGCTTAGTCATCTCTTGATTACACCCTCTCTTGAGCCACTCCTGCTAACAGAATGTGAGCACGGCCAGGACTTTCTGACCCCCTAGTGTGGGCCTGCACTGTGCCAAGCACTTGACTTGCGTCATCATCTCCTTTAAACCCCACAACAATCTGTGGACTACCATCACACCCACCTTTCACATGTGGAAATGGAGGCTTCATGAGATTAAATGACACGTTCTCAGTCCACGGGTTCTAAGTGGTAAACAGAGGGCTCGATCTCAGACAGAATTCAGGGAATTCATTCTTTCAGCCACAGGCCATATTGTCTCCCTACTGAAACTGGCTTCTCTGGATTCAGCTTTTCTTTCCCCATTGCCACAGTTCTATTCTTGGCATCTCACATCTACCCTACTGCCCTGCCTCTTAAGTAGTATTTTCTTCTTTTATCCATTCTGCTCATCTTCCACTATGATTCTTCCATGTCACTGAGGGGTTCTTCTCACATCAACTAATTCTCTGCAGACACCAATGGGGTGTCCGACAATACAATTCAATTCTGATGCTAGCTACCTGGGTGGGCATCAGATCCCACAGGTAAGGGTTCACTCCTACAAGATAGCCCCCACTTCAGATGCCAGTGGTCAGTCCTGGGCCACCTGTACTTCTGCCCAATCTGCCGTCAAACCTCCACAGGTTTTATAGTTTGCTAGAATGATTCACGAAACTCAGGACATTGCCTTAGTTACTATTACTGGTATGCTATAAAGGCTACAACTCAAGGACAGCCAAATGGAAGACATTCATAATGCAAGGTATGCAGGGGGTCAGGAGGGTATGTGGGTTTTCCATAACCTCTCTGGGCACACTACCTCCAAACGTCTTTTTGTGTTCATTAACCCAGCAGCTTTCTGAACCTCATCACTTAGAGGTTTTTAATGGAAGGTTCATTAAATAGGCACAATTGATTAAATCACTGGCCTTTGGTGACTAGCTCAATTTCTGGTCCCTCTCCCATCCCAGGAGGTTGAAAGAAGGCTAAAAGTTCCAACCCTCTAACCATGGCCTGGATTTTCTGGCCACCAGATCTCATCTTGAAGCTATCAAAGGTCCTTAGCCATCAGTCAACTTATTAGCATATATAAGACACTCTTGAGAACTGGGAACAAAGATCCAATATTTCTTTTCTATTATACCAGAGTCACACTCCACTTAAAAACCTCCAATGGCTCCCCTGACAACAGAGGAGAGCCCAAACTTTTCAAAGTGGCCTGTAAACTACATACAACCTCACCTCCTATGGTTCCTGCCACTAGCCATGGTCCAGGCTGGTCCACCTTGCAGACTCCTGCCTCTGCACCTTTGCCCCATCTTCCTTCCCTTTAACTGAACTGAAACATTTCTTAGGACACCATTTGTTTAGAGATGTGAGGAACTTTAAAGATGAGCTGGTTCAAATTTTTTATTTTACAGACGAGGAACTAGTGACTCAGGGAAGTGATGTCATAACCCCAGATTATAGATTATTATCCTCAAAAGGCAGAGAGATAATAATCTATAATTTGATTTCTGAATTTTCTCTGACAAGTTCCAGGGATGATAAGCTTCAATTTAATAAACTCACATAAACTTTCAAAAGCACAAACCAAAAGGCAAAATAAAAGATCAATCTGATTATACTAAAGAAAGAATTTCTGTTCAGTTAAAGATACTATAGGCAAAGTTAATAGACATGACATAATCAGAAGATATTTTCAAAGTTTAAAATTGATCACAGATCAATACTTAGAACTTCTGAAAATCCAGAAAAATAAAGCAAACCCAATTTTACAAAAAGAGCAAAGAATGTGAATATGCAAGTAGGGAAGAGGAAACGCAAAACAGTCAACAAACATATCAAAGTCACTATTTATTAGAACAGATACAAGATCAAACAACAGTGTCATTTCACACTACTGGAAAGCTGGATAATTCCACAGGATATGGGGAAGGGAACCAGATTCACATATGGTGGGGGAACAGATGGTAAAATCTGTAGAGATCTCCTTAGAGCACAATGCACAGTATATGTACATGCATGGTAGACCGAGTGACGGGGACAAATCATACAACCAGATTAGGACAAAAGTAAGAAGCAGAATAAGCTGAATAACAGGATTAGTTACATAATTTAAAAATACAAACACCTCAAATAAGTTCTGCAAGTACACGTAGAAACAAAATATAAACAGCTAACACATTCAAATGGTTGCCTAAGCAAGGTGGATACCCTGGGTGAGTTGAAGACAAGAGGCCATGGTCCACACCCCAGCTTTTGGGGCAATTTGTTAAGGCTAAGGCTGCAGTCTTTTGGACAGAAAGTGGGCTCAGGGGCCAGGGCGTCTGAAGCAGGGGCAGCTAGAGAGGAGGTCGCCCTTCTCTGCTGAAGCTACTTTCCTCACAGCCCACTCTCTTCAATGGTGGAAATCTCACCTCCAGAGATGAATTCCTCTGGCATTGTGCTTTGGGGGCAGGGATTTCATAAGTCTGCTCAATGAGTAAACATTAAGGACAGTTTAGACAATGGAACTTAGAAAAATGGTGGAGGGAGTGAAGGAGGGAAGTAGACTGCCAAGCTGTCAGAACTATATATATATAGGCAGAGCACATGGCCCGAATCTCTACTGAGCACTTACTATATAAGCCAGCAGGGCGCTAGCGAGTTTCACGCAATCACATGTCTTGTTCACAAAAAACCTACAGTTGGTGGGGCTTCTTTCACATGTTCTATAGTTAGGGGACAGGAGGTCAGAGAAGTGACCTGGCCATGCGCACACTGTGAGTGCATCCGTGTTGCCTTCCTACATGCCTGGGGAACACCAGTCCTTCCACCGTGACAGCTACACCAACTGGCAGCTTTGACACCCTCCCTCTGCAGTTTTCTGCCTAGCAGTGTGTCCGGGAGGTCTCCAGTCTCACGCTGGGACCTCCAGGGCTATCAGAACTGCTCCAGCTGCTCTCACGGGGATGCAGTAGAGCTAGAAAATCTACACCTCCTCAGATACTCATGCTGGAGGGAACTCCTGGGGTTTAGCTAGGTTCTAGTAACTTCCTCTTTGCTTCCCACACTCTTGAGTCCTTATTTGTGGCTCCTCTAAGTCCAGTTTTCAGAGAACTGGAGACTGCCCCTCCACAACTGTTTCCCACTCTGATCTGAACCTCCAGCTTCCTTAGATTGAAGATGTGGTGGGCGGGTGGGGGAAACTTTACAGCAAAACATTAACAAATATCCTGAGAATAGTATAAACAAAAGAAGAGTGAAAAATCTCTGCAGAACAATTATATGGCAGAGTTTTTACCACAAGCTAAAGCATTACAATTATAAGATTTTATGCCGGCCAAATTATGCTTGTCAAAGCCCAGAGTTACACAAGGTCTTGAAGAGCTGTTATAAGAAAGATGGCTTTCAACCAGCCTTACTACTGGAACCCCTCAGTCTCCTTACACCCTGCCAGCTATGTAAGTAGCCTATTTCCCCCCAAGCCCTAGTCTAATCACTTGGAGTAAAATTTAAAAGAAAAGGCCCTGGCCAGGAAGCTCAGTTGGTTAGAGCATCGTCTCTATACACCAAGGTTGTGGGTTTGATCCATGGTCAGGGTGCATACAAGAATCAACCAATGAATGCATAAATAAGTGGAACAACAGGCTGTGGCTAGTTGGCTCAGTGGTAGAGCATCAGCCCAGCATGTGGATATCCTGGGTTCGATTCCCAGTCAGAGCACACAGGAGAAGCAATCATCTGTTTCTCCACCCCTCCCCCTTATCTCTTTCTCCCTCCCTTTCTCCCCTCTCCTCCCACAGCCATGGCTCAATTGGCTTGAGTGAGTTGGCCTTGGGCTCTGAGGATGGCTCCATGGGCTTCGCCTCAGGTCCTAAAAAATGGCTCCAGTTTCAATGGAGCAGCAGCTTCAGATGGGCAGAGCATTGCCCCTGGTGGGCTTGCCTGGTGGATCTTGGTTGGGCGCATGCAGGTGTCTCTCTGCCTCTCATTCTCTCACTAAAATTTAAAAAAAGAAAAAGTGGAACAAATTGGAGTTTCTTTTTCTCGCTCCTCCTTCTCTCCCTATCTCTCAAATTAATAATAGAAAAAATAATTTAAAAGAAAATAATTTTATCCAACAAAAGTATTCTAAAGACTCCTGACTGTGATGGGCTGTAACTTGCAGATTACCCCAGTCACACCCAGAGTCCTGTCATAAACACCTAAACACCTGGTGATAAACTCCACGAGCTCAATTTGACTTAAAGAGGAAAACAGTATTATCAGCCAAAACTATGGATTCTACCCTACCTCTTTTCACCAAAAGGAGTTTACATTAACTGTGGAGAAAAGGGTGTCACGAAAATAAAAGTTTATAATGCCATGGTTTACATGTGAAATCAAAATAAACTCATGTAAGGTTTATTCTACCCCTCTGGAGAAGAAATGGAGAAGTAGGTTCATAACAATTCAAAATAAATATGTATTTTGCCTTTACAGTGTGCCAAGATCAGGCAGGTTGAGCTGTGCAGGTATCAACCAATGCTGAGTCCACAGAGAGTTCTTGAGACCCACAATTCTTCTGTGGAATCCAGAGGCTGGTGAACCTCCAGATACTCTGGGACTTAGGGAACCCTTTGAAATGCTGCTGCTTTGAGCATTCCTGATAATCTTAAAACCTCCATCAGAATGGAGAGGAGCTCTCTGACCTTCTCTTGTCTCTCTAAAATGAGCCTTCTTGTTGGAGGGAAAAAAAATACTACACTCTTATCACCTTTTCCTGTCCTTTCTCCAAGGTTCCAGGAAAAAAAACAACAACACAGCATTGTGCATTGCTGACCTCTGTTCTCTTCTTATACAAAGGATATTGTCAGGCTTTTGTATCCCGGACTGGACCACACCTCTCCCTCCCTCCCTTCCACACACTTGGACTTCCCAGATTTCCCTGGACCCTTGCTCGGTTCTTCCTCTTCCTAAACTAACATTTCTCATCCCCAGTTTCTCCACAGAATTTCTTTCCTCTAGGATTTTACACAGGGTTAAACTTGGGTAGTGGTGGTTTGCTTAAAGAAACAAACCGTATATATGTTTTGGTAATATTTATTTATTACTCTGTAATCTCTTTTATTTCTTTTCTTTTTCTCTCTCTCTCTCCTCCCTCCCTCCCTTCCTCTTTTCTTTCTCATTCTTCCCTTCCCTCCCTCCCTCCCTTCCTTCCTCATTTCTTTCTCATTCTTCCCTTCCCTCCCTCCTTTTCTTTCTTTCTTTCTTTCTTTCTTTCTTTCTTTCTTTCTTTCTTTCTTTCTTTCTTTCTTTCTTTTTTTCTTTCTTTCTTTCTTTCTTTCTTTCTTTCTTTCTTCTTTCTTTCTTTCTTTCTCTTTTTCCTTCCTCCCTCCCTCCCTCCCTTCCTTCTCTTTCTTTCTCTCTCTCTTTCTTTCTTTCCAAAAGAGAGAGGTGAGAAGCATCAACTCCTAGTTGCTTCTCTTTAGTTGTTCATCGCTTCTCATATGTGCCTTGAGGAGGAACAGGGTTCAACTCGAGACAGTGACCCCTTGCTCAAGCTAGCAACCTTGGGGTTTCAAACTGCCGGGTTGGATGCTCTATCCATTGTGCCATCATCTGTCAGGTAATTTTCTAAAATTTAGTCCAACAAATAAGGCATACCCTTTAAACAGAGAACTTGGGAGCTTGGACTTAAACTCTTGCACGTGTTTTAACAGTTCCTTGTTTCATAAATTAGACTCTTCCTAAATCTCTGTTGCCAAACTAATTTTATTGAAATCCTTTGAAACCCCTGTGTTTTTAGCATTCTGGTCCTCTCTGGAAGTTTCTTTATTTAGTTTTAACATCTACACAGCAGTGTCTGGTAATAGGAACTAACATTTATAGAACCTCTATGCACTATGTACCGGGCAACCTTTTGAGGTAGATACAGATCTTATCCCCCATTTTATAGAGGCTGGAACTGACGCACGGAGAGAATAAATAATTTATACTCATAAGGCAGCTGAGCAGGGAATCTAATGCAAGGCTGTGAACTCGAAGTTAAGCTCTAGGGTCCAAGGCAAATACACACTCACAGCATTTCCATCTTCTGGGGCTAGTGCTCTGGATATTGTATCAATCTCTCTGACCCTGAGTTTCCCTTCCAATAAAATCGATTATCGACTCTTCTATAGCTGGAGCAGTAAATGAGAGAGATGCACGACGGGTCTACTTGGGTCCCTGGCACTGGACAGTGGCCACTCTCCCACCCACCCAGCTGAACTCACTCAAAGGCAGGGTTGGGTCCTGTTCCTCCCCATAACTTAATCTCATGGTGGGGACCCAACTTTTGTAGTTTCATACGCATCATCCACAAGACTTCTGCGTCTGCATCTACCTGGCACACTGGCCAGTCTCACTTTCTCCCCATATAGCTCCCAGGTCCTCAGCATGCCACCTCATGCCGTGCCGTAGGCTCCTCCACCACCCCAGCTTCTCTCTTGGTCAGTGCCTCCCGCTAGCTGCGGGCTTACCATGGCATCGTAGCCCAGGGCGTTCATGAAGTGCGCCACCTCAGCTCCCTTGTACACCGTGAACCAGATGGTGCCCTGGTACTGGTCGCCCGCGTCCAGCAGAAGCACGTGGGGCTCCGCGTCTCGGATCTGCTGCACTTTGGTGTAGAGTCTGGCCACGCCGCCCACACAGCGGCTGGCGTTCACGCATTTGCTTGAGTCTTCGCTGGTCTGCTCCAGCCGGCTGTGTACGTCGTTGGTGTGCAGGATGGTGAGTTTCCAGGCCTCGGCCGCTGGCCATAGCAGCGCGGCCAACGTGAGGAGCCGCGCCAGTGCCCGTGCGCCTAGGGGACACATGGCTGCGGTGCGTGGAGTGGGCGCGAGTGCAGGCAGGCGGGGGAGCGCCGGGCAAGCTGCAGTGAGTGCCGGGCGTGTGCGGACAAGCGCAGGAGTTGGGCGCCTTGGTGAGCGGGGCGGAACCGGGGCGGAACCAGGCGGGCCCTCTTTCAACTCCGGGGCCAGCCCCGGCGGCCAGGCGCACGCCTTCCTAGTCACCCGATCCGACCCTGGCAGCCCCGGCGCCCGGGGTGGCGCTGGCGGCTGGCACCCGCTGCTGCGGCAACAGTGAGGAGGTTGTTCCCGACGCCGAGCGGGCACCGGCCACGATCCCGGCCTGACCTGAGAGCCTGGGCGCTCGCAGTCCCACTGCTGGTGGAGTTGGAGTGTCCACCCTGAGTCTACCTCTTCTCTGATTCTCGCCCCTTTTGAGGCACGAATTTTCCTAAAGAGAAATTTCACGTGTTGTGTTGGACTTGGGGTTGTGCGAGCTCATCACTGGAAAGAGCGAAAGAAGATGAAGAAGGTGGGTGGAAAGAAGGATGGGCGACATGGGGGTGGAGGGTGAGAAGAAGTGAAGAGTGAGCGAGACGCTAGAGAGAGAAGCGCTTTGCTTTTTAGGCTGTGGATTGGTTGTGAGACATAACCAGCCATTCTCTTTCCAGTCATTGTGAGAAGTCACTGTCTACTTTGTTTAGACGTAGAATCTCTGACGCTAAGAAACCATTCGAATCTATTCCACGTTTATTAACGGTGAAAATTTTAGTGATAAAACAGCAACAGTGCGTAGACAGCTATTGGATGCTAAAACGAACCAAGAGGAGTAAAATTAGTAGCTATGGGGGCGTAATGCTGAATTCTGCTGCTTTTGTAGATATTTTTCTCCTTTCTGTCCTATTTTTGAGAATTTAATGTGTTAAGGATGACGCGTGTTTTAAGACAAAAGCTTTTGGCATCGAAGGTAATAGGATTGCATACAGTAAACAAATCATTATAATCGAATATAAAAAGGCAGTATTTCCCTCTGTTGAACAGATTGATTTTTTAATGCAATTAATAATCTAGCTACTTTTGTTGCCAAATTGGAGTGGGTGTGTGAAAAAGAGGTGAAGGGGATTCAGAAGTGCAAACTGCCAGTTATAAATTTAGTCATGGGCATAAAGTACAGCAGAGGAATATAGTCCACAATACTGTAATAACTATGTTTGATGCCAGCTGTGTGCTAGCCTTGTGGTGATCAATTCGTAAGGCATATAAGTGTGTGACCACTATGTTGTACACTAATATTATAATTAACAAAATAATCGAGCCACTTTGGGAAGAGAAGTAGAGGGAATCAGTTTGGAGTCCTGTCTTAGTTTCCCCTGATTTACGCTTTACAGAACAGCAGATGTAGTTCTCAAAATTTTCCAAAATGCGTCAAGCCAGTCTGGTTTATTTTTAAAGCTTTTTAGGATGAAATATACATAAAGATTTACCATTTTACCTATTTTTAGTGGACAACTAAGGTGCACTAAATATATTCACATTATTTTACAACCATCACCACCATCCATATCCAGAACTTTTAAAAATTAGTTATTATTATTAAGTCAGAGGCAGGGAGGCAGAGATAGACTCCTGCATGCACTCCAACCAGGATCCACCTACCAGGTGATGCTCTGCCCACCTGGAGCTGCTGCTCCCTTGTTTGGCAATGGAGCTATTTTAGCTTCTAAGGCAGGAGACAATGGAGCTATCCTCTGTGCCCCGGGTCAACTTTGCTTCAACCATTGAGCCATGGTTGTGGGAGGAGAAGGGAGGGTTGGGGTGGAGAAGCAAATGGTAGCTTTTCCTGTGTGCCCTGACCAGGAATTAAACCAGGACTTTCACACACTAGGCCAGGGGTCCCCAAACTACCGCCAGCCCTGCTGCACTTCTGGAAGGGGCACCTCTTTCATTGGTCGTCAGTGAGAGGAGCACAGGATGCATCCGCACCCATAGTTTCCATTGAAATACTGGTCAGTTTGATGATTTAAATTTACTTGTTCTTTATTTTAAATATTTTATTTGTTTCTGTTTTTTTTCTTTAAAATAAGATATGTGCAGTGTGCATAGGGATTTGTTCATAGTTTTTTATAGTCCGGCCCTCCAATGGTCTGAGGGACAGTGAACTGGCCCCCTATGTAAAAAGTTTGGGGACCCCTGCACTAGGCGGTGGACGCTCTACCACTGAGCCAACTGGCCAGGGCCCATAACTTTTTTTTAGTGGCGTGTAGGGAGAGAGATGAGAAGCATCAACAGCACAGTTACCTCAGTTGAGTTGTTCATTCATTGATTGATTCTCATACATGCCTTGCCCGGGCAGGGGAGGCTATAGAAACATCCAGCAAAGCCAGTGACCTTGGGCTTTAAGCCAGCAACCTTTGCACTCAAGCTGCTGACCCTTTGCTCAAGCTGCTGAGCCTGCATGCAAGCGGGATGAGCTCACACTCAAGTCTGCAACCTTAGGATTTTGAACCTGGAACCTCAGCGTCCCATGTCCACACTCTATTTACTGGGCCACCACCAGTCAGACTCCAGCACTTTTGTATTTTCCCAAACCAAAACTCTGTACCCATTAAACAATATTTCCTCATTTTACCTTTTGCTCAGACTTTGGTAACCACCTTTCTCTCTCTCTGTCTCTATGAATTTGAGTACTTTAGGTTCTAGTATAAGTGGAATCATACAATATTTGTTTGTTGGTGACTTATTTCACTTATTATTATTAGAATAATAATGTTCTCAAGATACATCTGTATTATAGCATGTGTTAGAAGTTCCTTCCTTTTTAGGACTGAATAATACTCCTTTGTATGTATATATCATATTTTGTTTATCTACTCATTAATCAATGGACATTGGGTTGGTTTCATTTTTTGGCTGCTGTGAATAATGGTGCTTGAATGTGGTGTATGGATATCTTTTTAAGTTGCTACTGAACTAAAGGGGTTTGTGTTCTTGCATGCATAAAAGTCCAATCAAACAAGAACAGGAGTTTGCTACAAGGAAAGTAAAGGTTTGTTTTTAAGAAAATGGCGGCAATCCCAGAGTGACAAGTGAGTTTGTGTTCGAAGACCTGGCTCCCAGCTGGCCTGAACAGGGACAGATTAAATAGGGGAAGAATTATTAATCATGGTGATTAAGGGAGTTGTTGTCCTGGGCTCTACTGATTGGTTGGGACTAGGGTGCAGAGTAGTTGATCATTGTAACAGGTCCTAATGTCAGCCATGGCATCGTTCTATCTAGTTTCATGAGGGTGTGGTCAGTAAGTCAGTGTGGGCTTGGGGCTGAAACACAACTAAGGTCAAGCTGTTATCTTTAGGTTGACTGAAACTCTGTTTTTGTGGTCAACAGACCTGAGGCTTTGTTTTTTTATTTCTTTTTATTTTTCTGAAGTGAGAAGTGGGGAGGAAGAGAGACAGACTCCCTCATATGCCTGACGAGGATCCACCCGGGAAGCCCACTAGGGGGCGATGCTCTGCCCATCTGGGACGTGGCTCTGTTGCAACTGGAGCCATTCTAGCATCTGAGGCAGAGGCCATCAAACCATCTTCAGCTCCCAGGCCAAATTTGCTCCAATGGAGCCTTGTCTGTGGGAGGGGAAGAGAGACACAGAGAGAAAGGAGAGGAGAAGGGTGTAGAAGCAGATGGGCACTTCTCTTGTGTGCCCTGGTCAGGAACCGAACCCCATACTTTCACATGCTGGACTGATGCTCTACCACTGAGCTAACCGGCTACGGCCTTGAGGCTTTTTTTTTTAAGACAGTTTGAACTTGACCAAAACCTGACATCCTAAGGACTTAATGATTAAGGGAAAAAATGGACTATGGACCAAATAGGGGCCACATACCAAATCTGACAAGCTCAGGGGAGGCCTACACAGAGATCTTACAAACTCAGAGACCTAAAGTAACCACACAGGATGGTCTGAAATGAAAACTTCCTAACCAAAAGTGGTGCATGTGAGGTAGTCATGACATAGGGCGATATTTTTTGTTAATGAAGGTCAATCTTGACCTTAACTGAGGCTGTCGTTTTTTTCCATTTAAGATAACATACCTTTGGAATATCAAAGTAATTTCCTTTTTTTATAGACTCCTCAAAGCACACCCACCTCATCAGAACAGAGGGTGCAAAAACCCTCCTTGTTATATTATTATGTTACTCCACACTAAACTACTGATTATATTTGGATTCACCATTTATTCCACCAATATGCTTTTTCTGTCTGTAAAGCCAGTAACCACGGCCAAGGCCACCATCACAGCCGCCTGACCCATGCAGGTTCACATTAGATTCGGACAGCTGGTAATGAAACAACGGAGCCAAGAACTGGTGAGCCATCAGCTTTAATTCTAGCTTGCACCCGGCGGGCAAGCAAAAACACACACTGGGCTCCAAAACCCACTCATTCAGTGCTCACAAAGCTACTGACTTATCCGAGTTTCCTAGAATGAAAAGGTTTCTAGCTCACCAGACTTATTCACCTCTGTTTCCCATCTCCTTCTCTCTACACAAATTCTGCACAAACTGGCTTCTTCCTCAGCACTCTGCCATCTTGGCTGCTTCTCCTCTCCTCCATGTGGCCTTAATCTGCTCTCCTCTCTAATACCTCAGGAACCAAGAGAGCAAGCTCCTGGTCTGCCCCACTTTATACTGTAGAAATCCAAACCCTTAATTCAATCTACAAACAAGGAAGTCTCTGATACAAAGTCACTTATCTGAGACATACTGGGAGGACTCCTCATGAGAGTGCACCACCCCACACCATCCAATCAGTCAAGGGTATGGGGAAAAGCTTACTCCCAAAACTTGCATGTGGGCAGTGCCATCTTTAACAAAGTGAGCATAATATATTTTATCTGCCCAACACTGTCCCAGGATCCAATCCAGAATACCTCACTGTTTTTCGTTGTCATGTGCCCTTAGTTTCCTATAATCTGTAACAATTTCTCAATCTTTTTTTTGTCTTTGAAAGGTAGTGGTTTTTGTATACTCTCCCTCAATTTGGGTTTGTTTGATGTTTTCTCATGATTAGACTGAGGTTGTGAATTTTTTGAGAGAATGCCACAGATTTGAAGTGCCTTCTCATCGCATAATATTTGGGAGTACATGATATCAACATGACTTATCATTGATCACTGGTGAACTGATGATTTGTTGTTTCTTCTTTTATAAATTTGGGCCAATGCAGTAGCCTCAAGTTCTTGTCTTGAAGATACTACTCTATTTCTGCTTCTACATCATTCCTCTGTTCATTCATTTATATAAAGATTTAAAATGGCTTTTGATTATTTATTGGATCACATTCAAATTTTTCAGTCTCACTTTTTAAAAATTTACCTTATCTGTCCAACTTCACTTCCCATTGTTCATCACACATTCTATACTTTCTGTTTCCTTCTCTCTGTGTGGTTCAGAATAAGTCACGGACGGACGTGAAAGAAAAAGGGATTCTACAGATATAAACCTCACAGGGTGATCTTATCATAAATTCTCAACTGGGAAGATTACTGTGGGTTGTCATGCCCCAGGTATGTAACCTTTTCAGTTAAAGGCTCATCTTTGCCTCAAGCAAGCTCTGTCCATTTTTTTGTGCAATGACCTCCCTCCTCTCTGAAGCCTCCAGATGACCCTCAGCTCAGAATGCCATAGATACTTGTTTCCCTTTCTGTCTTTAAACTTCTCATGTGTATGCTGCGTTTGACTCTCTCCTATATACGGGTTCTCATACGTATGTATGTAATTAAATTTGGTCATTTCCTTTTGTTAATCTGTGTTGTGTCTATTTGATTATTAGACAAGGTGAATGAAACTTGAGGGTAGAAGAAAAGTTTTGTTCTCCCTCATACCTCCAAACAACCATTGTAGCCTGCTCTCAGGCCAAGGCCCTGGCTTCCTTTAGGTTCTAGTTCAAGTTCCCGTAAAGTTTCTTTGATTAAGTCTCTACTTTCTCAGAAATATAATCTTGTACCACTCAATCAGGAATCACCTGATCAACATTAGTCAATCTGCCTAATAGACCTCTTCCAGCCCCTACAAGGAAAGTAACCTAGCAATAACCAATCTGCTTTTTTGCCTAGTACAACTTCTTTATTCCTACTCTCTTCTGCCTATAAAATCTCTTGCCTTGTATATATTTTTGGAGTTCCTTTCTAGCTGTTATATTGGATGCTGCCTGATTGATGAATCTTTGAATAAAGCTACTAAGATCTTTAAAATGTACTGAGTCGATTTTTTTTTTTAACAAGACATGCACAGGGGGAACATCATATAACTTAAGATATCAAGAAATGCCAGAGTTTGGCAGCAAACCATTAGAAGCTAGGAGAGAAGTATGGAATAAGTTTTTCTATCTTGGTCCTTAGAACTAACCCTGATGAAACCTGATCTCTTTCTTCTAGGCTCTAGTACAGTGATGGGCAATCTTTTGAGCTTGGTGTGTCAAAACTGGTCAAAAACCGAGCATAACTCAGGTGGTGTGTCACTTTGAGAAAAACGGCCTAACCGGAAGTCCCAGAACTAGACGCTCTGTGCCGGAATTCTGTTGTTTTGGCCTACAGACCTCCAGCACAGAGTGTCTACACTACAGCAAATGTTTTATCCTCAGCTACTGCACCTGGCCGTGCAGGAGCCGAGGATGAAACGTCCTTCTCGGCATGCAGCCCCATACTTTTCTGGTATGCGGCTGCATGTCATTGAAAATGGCTACGCGTGTCAGTGCTGACACGCGTGTCATAGGTTCACTACAACGGTTATAGGCTCTAGTATGTGAGCCAGTAAATTTCTGTTATTTAAGCTACCCAATTTGTGTTATTTTGTTATGGCAGTCCTAGAAAACATACATGAAGGTAAAATGAAGCCATTACATAGCTGTGTGGCATAATATAGTGTGTTCATGGTACACTTTTGACCGGTCAAAAGTCAAAAGTGCACCATGACTTTACGAACATACAGTATATACGGTAAGTCCTCACTAAAATGTCATCGATAGGTTCTTGTAAACTGTGACTTTAAGTAAAGTGATATAAATGAACCAATTTCACCACAGGGTAATTGATATAAACAAGATTTAAGTTTCATTGGCATATTTCTGGTCACAAAATGATCAACCTTCTAAATAATGACCTAAAGCTCTTCTAACATTAAACATTGATATAAATGTGAGCTATGTATATATGTAAGAAAGGTCAATACAAACAAGTAAGATAATACTTTTCCAGTCCACTTATTTTAATTCAGAGTCATGGGTAGCCAGAGCTTATCCTGGCCGCTCTGGATGCAAGATGGGACCTACTTTGGAAGGACACCCTTCCCTTGCAGGGTGATTCACACCCATACCAACACTCACTCAGACTGGAACAGTTTACTATGCCTGTTCATCTCACGTGCACATCTTTGAGATGTGGGAAGGAAGCTGAGTACCCAGGGAAAACCCATGCAGGCATGGATGAACCTGCAAACTCAACATAGACCGTGGCCCTGGCTAGGCATCAATGTTTCTCCCATCAACATTATAACAAAATGACATAGAGCAAAAACAATATTATTTGAGGACCTGCTGTATGGTTCATGTATGTGATGTTGAAGAGGGTGAGCAGAAACCACTTTATGGGCCAATATAAGGAGTTTAGGCTTGCCCCGGGGTCAAAGGAAGGAAGATATCGAAAAGAAAAGACAGGAGACCCATCATAGCTGACAGAAGGCATAGAAAGCTTAATTTCATGTTTTTAAACGTTTCCCTTCTCAGTTCATTTTTTCCTGACAAGACAGAGGCTTTCTCAAGTGGAAACAGCTTACAGTTGGAGCAATGCCTCAGGATCTTTGGCAGCGGAGGGAAGATGAGGAAGATGTGGAAGTCACTGGTGGGGGAATCATACACTGAGCACTTGGCCTCATCCAGCTGTCCTCCCATCGCTTTGCTGCAGGTGCTGCCCAGGCTACCTGGATTGGGCTGCTGTGGAAAGAAGACCATGGACAGGCCATTTTAATTTGGGTACTGCCTGCTTTTTAGCCAGAATGTCTGTGAATGAAATGATAAATATTATATAAATTAAACTGATTTTAAAAGCAATGATTTCTTTTTTTTTTTCACTAGCAGAGTTTAAAAGTCATAAACAAAATTTATGTTTGGGTTGATAAGAAGAAACCAAGAAATTTCTAAGAAGCTTGTTTGGAGGCCATGGCTTTTCAAGGACAAAATCACGAGATTCTGAAAAGTGGCAGAAAGTGTGAATGAACCTTTTCTTTAGTAATATGCTCGTTTTAAAATGGTATTTCTATTTTGCCAAACGTGGTTTCTAAATTTGGGTATTTTATATTAAATGTCTTTTAAAGTTCAGAAGATTATTTTTTAAACATTACATAATAGGTAATAAAACTTAAAAATGTATGAATTTATCTTGGTTTTAAAGAATTGACCTGCCCTGTGGTGGCAGAGTGGATAGTTGACCTGGAACACTGAGGCCACCAGTTCGAAACCCTGAGCTTGCCGGAGTCAAGGCACATACAGGAAGCAATTACTACAAGTTGATGCTTCCCATTCCTCCCCTCCTCTTTCTCTTTCTCCCTTTCTTTCTCTCTCTCTCCTCTCTCTAAAAATCAATAAATAAAATCTAAATAAAAAGGAATATAATTTTGTATTCATTTTATACTGATACATGCAATTATTACAAAGTGCAAAATTGCAAACTTGGGGCATGACAAGAATTTGGATTTCTGTATAAAGACAGAAATAGCTAAAGTCTATGCAAATGTGATAAAACATGATGTTTCAATTGTAATTAAAATTACTCATACAGCTCAATAACAAACAAATGTTCAATTAAAAAATGGACAGAGGATCTGAATAGATGTTTTCCCAAAGGGGACATACAGGTGACAAACAAGCACATAAATAGGTGCTCAACATCACAAATCATCAGGAAGATGCAAATCGGAACTACAATGAGGTATCACTTCACACCTGTAGGAATGGCTATGAAAAAGACAAGAAATAACAACTGTTGGTGAGGATGTGGAGAAAAGGGAACTCTTGTGTACTGCTGGTGGGAATGTAAATTGGTATAGCTACAATGGAAACAGTATGGAAGATCCTTAAAAAATTAACATATAGACCTACCATATGATCCAGCAATTCCAATTCTGGGTATTTACTGAAAGAAATGAAACACTAATTTAAAAAGATACATGAACCCCATGTTCATTGTAGTATTATTTACAATAGTCAAGAGATAGAAACAGCATTAAGTATAAATGGAATACTATTCAGCCGTAAAAAGAATGGAGTCTTGCTATTTGAAACTTTACAATATCATGGATGAAACTTGAGGGTATTGTGCTAAGTGAAATGTCAGGCAAAAAAAGAAAAATATTGTATGATCTTACATATATGGAATCTAAAAAGAAACAAACGGAAACAAAAACCAAGCCCATAAATACAGAGAACACTTGGTGGTTGTCATTGGGGAGTGTGTGTGTGCATGTGTGTGTGTGTGTGTGCGTGGGGGGGGTTGGGTAAAATAAGTGAAGGGGGTCAAAAGGTACAAATTCCCAGTTGTAAAATAAGTCATGAAGATGTACTGTACAACATGGTGATGACAGTTAATACTGTATTGCATATTTGAAAGTTGTTAAGAGAGTAAATTTTAAAAGCTTTCATCACACAAAAAAATACAAAACATTTTTGCAACTATGTATGGTGACAGATGGTAATTTGACTTATTGTGGTGATCATTTCTTATTCTATACAAACATTGAATCATTATGTTGTATACCTGAAACTAATATTTTAAATATCAAGTATACCTCAGTAAAGAAAAGAAAAGTCGATTGTTTTTATATATACCAGAAATGAACAAGTAGAATTTAAAAGTAAAAACACAATACCATTTACATTAACACCTTCATAAATTAAAACTCAGTTATAAATCTAATAAAATATATATAAGATCTATATGAGGAAACTGACAAAACAGATGAAAGAAATTAAAGAACTAAATAAATGGAGAGATATTGGATTTTCCTGGATAGGAAGACTCAATGTTGTCCAGATATGAGTTCTTCCCAACTTGATCTATAAATTCAGTGCAATTCTAATAAAACTCCAGCAAGTTATTTTGTAGATATTGACAAACTGATTGTAAACTGTATATGGGGAGGCAAAAAGACCTAGAACATCCAATGTAATATTGAATAATAAGAAGAAAGTTGGAGGACTGACATTACATTACTTAAAGACTTACTATAAAGCCCTGTCCAGGTAGCTCAGTTGGTTAGAATGTTGTCCTGATAAACCAAGGTTGCGAGTTCAAACCCCAGTCAGGGCATAAGAATCAGCCAATAAATGCATAAGTAAAAACAACAAATTGATGTTTCTGTCTCTTCATCACTCTATCTTTCTTTCTCCTCACTTCCTCTTTCTGTAAAATCAGTAAATAAATTTTTAAAAAGACTTACTGTAAAGCTGCAGTAATCAAGACAGTAGTATTGACAAAAAATAGATATGTAGGTCAGTCGAGTACAATATAAAACCTAAAAATAACTCACAAAAATATAAAGTGATTAGTAAACCAATCTTGATAGAAAAAGAAAAAGAGCAAATACAATACAATGGAGAAAAGGTAGTGTTTTCAACAATTGATGCTGGAACAAAGAGAAACCCACATGCAAAAAAGTAAATCTAGACACAGACCTTACATCCTTCCCAGAAAATTAACTCAAAATGAGTCATAAATTTTACCGTAAAGCACAAAACTATAAAACTCCTAGGAGAAAGCATAGAAGAAAAAAACTGTTATGCAAATCTTACAGAGAACTCTAAAAGTTCAATAATAAGAAAACAAATAATCTGATTAAAAAATGGGCAAATGATTTGAACTGTTGCTTCACCAAAGAAGATATGATATACAGTTGGTAAGTAAGCATATGAATAGATGCTCTACATCATATATCATCAGGGCAATGCAAATTAAAACAACAGTGAGATATTCCTTCATGCCTATTAGATTGGCCCCCATCTAGACTTCTGCCAAAAGCAAATGCCGACAAGAATGTGTAGAAACAGGAATTCTCATTCATTGCTGGTGGGAATGTGAAATGGTATAGTCATTTTAGAAGACAGTTTGGCAATTTCTTACAAAAATAAACAACTCTTACCATATGGGTGCAGCAATCTCATTACCTGGAATTTACCCAAATGAGCTGAACACTTAAATGCACACAAAAACCTGCACAGATATTTATAACAACTATATTTAGAATTGCCAAAAATTTGGAAGCAACAAGGTTGTCCTTCAATAGGTAAATGGATATCTAAACTGGTACATTCAGACAGTGTAATATAATAGTAAGTGCTAAAAAGAAATGAGCTATGAAATCATGAAAAGACATGGAGGAACTTTTTTTTTTTTTTAAGACATGGAGGAACTTTTAATGCATATTACTAACTGAAATATGCTAAGCTGAAAAGGGCTACATATTATATGATTCCAACTGTGACATTCTGGAAAAGACAAAAAATGATGACAGTAATAGGATTAGTTGTTATCATGAGTTAGCAGGGAGGGAGGGATGCATATATGTTATTATACATTTGTCAAAATCTATAGAATGTACATCACCAAGAGTAAACCATAATGTAGAGTATGGACTAGGTGATAATGATGTGTCAATGTGGTTTCATTGATTATAACTAGTGTACCACTCTGATACTAGATGTTAATAGTGGGGAAGACTGTGTGCACATGTGGAGCCAGAGTGGGGTGTGAAGGGGGGAGTTATAGGAAATCTCTATACCTTCTGATGAATTTTGCTTTGAACCTAAAACTGCTCTAAAAAATAAAGTTTGGTGCCTTGGCTGGTTGGCTCAGCTGTAGAGCATCAACCCAGCATGTGGAAGTCCTGGATTCGAATCCAGTCAGGGCACACAGGAGAGGCGACCATCTGCTTCTTCCCCGCCTTTTTCTCTTCTCTCTCTCTCTCTTGTTCTCTTCCTCTCCCGTTCAGTTGGTTTGAGTGCATTGGCTCCATAGAGCCTTAGCTTCAGGCACTAAAAATAGCTCTGTTGCAAGCATGACCCCAGATGAGCAGAGCATCGAATGGGGTTGCTGGGTGGATCCTAGTTGGGGCACATGCAGGATTCTGTCTCTGTATTACTTAAAAAAAATACTCCCCACCCTCACTTAAAAAAATAAAAATGTTTGTTTTAAAATAAATGTTAGAAGGATGCCAGTCTTGCTATCTTATAAAATCTTGGTAACTTAGCCAATAAAGCTTGTTATTTTTCAATAGTATGCATAATGGTGATTTTTAGGATTTTTAATAGGAAGATTTATTTTATTCACGTATGAATAACTGGCAGGTAATACAACTAAAAAATTATATATATTCCCAAACTGAAATAAGAATGGATTTCTCTTTCTGTTAGAAATAATAAAACATCTTGTCCTGGCCAGTTTGCTCAGTGGATAGAATGTGGGCCAGTGTATGGATGTCCTGGGTTTGATTCCCGGTCAGGACCCACAAGAGAAGCAGTCATCTGCTTCTCTCCTTCTCCCTCTCCCCTTCTCTCCCTCTTCCCCTCTTGCAGACAGTGTTGGTTCGGGTACTGGCCCTAGGCGCTGAGAATAGCTCTGTTTGTCCAAGTATCAACCTCAGGTACTAAAAATAGATCAGTTGATTTGAGCATCAACCCGAGATGGGGGTTGCCCGGTAGATCCTGGTGGGAGTGCATGTGGGAGTCTATCTCTTCTCCTCTCACTTAAAGAAAAGAGAGAGAAAAGAAAAGGTGAAATTTCTGCTCATAATTTCACATGCTTTTTAAAGATTTCCCTCTTATGAGTGGCAGAGAAGTGCTTTCCATCATGTTCCCATTTTCTGACAAAAATTAAATTTTTTTTTTTTAAATTCAGAGGTTTGCTTCTGATGATGGTGTTGCCTCTATAGCTGTAGAAAAACTTCTTCAGGGTTACATGAGGAG
Organism: Rhynchonycteris naso; assembly: GCA_037038555.1. Lineage (NCBI taxonomy): Eukaryota > Metazoa > Chordata > Mammalia > Chiroptera > Emballonuridae > Rhynchonycteris > Rhynchonycteris naso. The sequence goes on along the minus strand of CM073000.1, from coordinate 46,128,207 downwards.
TCTTTGTCACAGTGTCTGTGTGTGTAATCAGCAATAAGTGATGATGACTCAAGGATATTCCTTTTTCATGAAAGTAGAAAAAGATGCACTGTGTGCTGTGCTATCCCAAGAACACATGTGGGCCATGTTGTCTGGCAAAATTAAACCTCTGTAATAGACTCAGTAATTATTTCTAAAAGAAACTTGCAGGATTTGGCTGTCCCAAAGCTCTTGGAGAGAAATGAGAATTTCACTTGTTCTGGAGATAGGGTCAGGAATCCAGGTTCCAAGAACGGACCCGGCCACCTTCTGAATCAGCAGTAGTTTTGGATTGCTACTCCAAAGGTTAGTAAATGTTTTTTCATTTTTACTGTTAGCTTTGTGTCACTCCCTTCCTTTCCACGGGGATGAGTTTCCTGGGGACGGTGTCAGGCTGAAGGTTGTTTTTAAAGTGTCTCTGGAGTTTTTCTCATGTTACTGTTACAGTTGTTAATGCTCCAATTCATGTTTCTAAGCAAGGTTGCCTTTTGCTCTATAATGCCCCCCTTTTTCTTTTATTATCAGAAATTCTAAAATTTGGACGAGTGTAACAATTTGCACGAAAAAATAGCTACACATTTATAGCTATGTTTTTTAAAGCAAAAAATACAAATAATACATACTTTTCTTTAATTATAAGAAAAGTAAACATTTTAGGAAGGACTTTTATGTGGCAAGACCTGTGATAGCACTTTATCTTAATTATTTAATTCTCCCAGAAGCCTTTTCAGAGTTGAAAATAATAAGGCATGGAGCGAGGAAGCACTGTGTCGTTCAGAATAGCCAGGTCTGTCTGGCTACTAGTCTCACTGCCTCAGAATTGAATACTTTTATCTCTTTTGAATGGGAGACCGGGTGGATTGGAAAGAACCAGCTTGGTTTCCCCCTGTGGTATAATTCCTTATTTTCTTTAAGAAGAAACAGTGTAATAATAATCTACTCTCCAAACAAAGCTTGCAAAACAGGTTCTGGAGAGAATGCCGCTGGTGACATGGTGGTGGGTGATGCAAGACTGGGAACAGGGCTTGCTTGTGGGGTAGTGAGAGAAGCCACAGCCTGCCTCTGGAAAGACTGACAGGGAAGTGGCAGAGGAAGTGGTAGGTAGAAACTGGAACTCAAGGGCACCAGGCTGATATGTAGGGAAGACTGGCATTAACATGCCTGAGCTCCCCACTTCCCTTTGCAGAAAAGATCTTCAAGGGTAGCCAGGAGCAGCCAAGGTCCATCAAATTCTTTTCATGTGCCTAGCATTGTATACCAACTTTTTAAACCTCTTTTAATGATCACACAGACCCTGCAAGATAAATACTTTTGTTTTCGTTTTTATGGAAAGGACGATCGAGGATTTGCGAGTGTAAATGCCATGCTCAAGATCATAGAGCTGGTAGGTAAAGAAACCTTGCTTTTAATTACTAACCTATTTGTACCACTTTCATAGGTTTTTGTGTTTTTACAAAATTGCGAACCCTAGATTTTACTTAACTGAGAGGTTTTCAGGTTGAGAAGCTTAATTAAAACAGGTCAGGACTGCTCTGAGGAACTCAATTTTATTTTCATCAGAATTACTAAGAGAAGATTCACCTGAAAAAGGTGGCCTGAGTGACTCAAAAAAAAAAAAAAAAAAAAAAAAAAGAAAGAAAAAGATTCACCTGATTTTATTGTCTTAGCCCTTTAACGTCCAATCTGTCCCAGAACCAACTTTCAGGGAGTTATTGTACATGCATTGTCATTGTGCCTGTCAACTCAGAACTTAAAAAGAGTGTGATAAGTCCCACTTGGTCACGACATATACTTCTATTTGGATTTTGTTTGATAGTATTTTGTTGAGAATTTTTATGTCTATATTCATAAGACATATTGGTTTGTAGTTTTCTTATTTTATCATGTTTTTGGTTAAGATATCAGGGTAAATATTGACCTTTTAGATGGAATCAAGAAGTGTTCTTCCCTCTTTTATTTTTTTAGAAGAGTTTGTGAAGGATTGATGTTAATTTGTCTATAAACATTTGGGAGAACTAACCAGTGAAGCTATCTGGGTATGGGCTTTACTTTGTGGGAAAATTTTGGATTATAAATTCAATCTCTTTACTTCTTATAGATCTATTCAGGATTTTCTGTGGTTTTTCTTTTTCTTGATTTAGTTTCAGTAATTTTTGCCTTACTAGGAATCCATCATTTCATTTAGGTTACTGAATTTGTTGGCATACAGCTGTTCATAATATTTCCTCATAATCCTTCTATTTTTATAAGGTTGGTGGTACTGTCCTTCTTTCATTCCAGATTTGAGTATTTAATTTGAGTCTTTTTCTCTTGATCAATGTAGCTAATGATTTGTCAATTATACAGATTTTTTTTTCAAAATAAGTACCAACAAACACAATTTTTTTCTATTATTCTTTTCTTCTCTATTTTATTTATTTCTACTCTATTCTTCATTATCTTCTTTCTACTCACTTTAGGCTTAGTTTTCTCTTATTTTTCTAAAATTTAAAATAATTAGGTTATTGATTTAGTGTAGTCATTTACAACTATAAATTTCACTCTAAACACATCCTTTACTACATCTCATTTTTGGTATGTTTCATTTTTATTCGTGTCAGAGTACTGTTACTTTTTAATTTCTCTTGTGCTTTCTATTTGTCTACAGTGTGTCCCTAAAGTCATGGTGCACTTTTGACCGGTCACAGGAGAGCAACAAAAGACGATAGAAATGTGAAATCTGCACCAAATAAAAGGAAAACCCTCCCAGTTTCTGTAGGATGATGTGGCAGCATGTGCGCATGAGCAGATGATGACGTAACACCGTGTATACAGCGGAGCAGCCCACGGCCATGCCAGTTGAGGTTTGGATGGTATAGAGGAAAATTCAGTGTGTTCTGTGGCTCGCTAAATTCGAATCCATGACCAAAGTGCAACGTGAATATTAGCGCGTTTATAACGAAGCGCCACCACATAGGAATAACATTATTTGGTGGGATAAGCAGTTGAAGGAAACCGGCAGTTTGGTGGAGAAACCCTGTTCTGGTAGGCCATCAGTCAGTGATGAATCTATAGAGGCTATACGGGATAGCTACCTAAGGAGCCCTAAAAAATCTGTGCATGCGTGTGCTCGACAATTACACCTAAGCAAGACTACAGTTCATAATGTGTTAAAGAAACGTCTCTGTTTTATGGGGTACAAATTGTGGCTGTTGCATGCTATCAAACCAGCAGATAGACCCACAGTATGCGCATTTGCTACAGATATGCTTCATGAGATCCACAATGATGCAAGATTATTGCGGAAGATTATGTTTAGTAATGAGGCGACCTTCCATATCTGTGGACATGTTCATCACCATAATGTCCAAATATGGGCTGCTGAACATCCTCATGCCTACGTTGAGTTCGAACGTAACACCCCTAAAGTGAACGTGTGGTGTGGCCTGATGCATAAGGTGATAGACCCATTTTCTTTTTGCGGAGCAGTCTGTGATGGCAAACACCTATCTTGACATGTTGGAATTGTATGCAGTGCCACAATTTCCAGAAGGTGTCATCTTTCAATAGGACAATGCTCCTCCACACTATGCCACCATTGTTCGTGAGTTTCTGGATAGAACATTCCCCCGGCAGTGGATAGGCAGGGGTTCTGTCAAGCCATGGCCACCACGATCCCCAGATCTGATGCCCTTAGACTTTTACTTTTGGGGTTATGTGAAGCAACATGTGTACACTGAACGTATCAACAACATTAATCACTTAAAACAGAATCAGAGTCGTTATTCACTCTGTTACACCAGACGTCCTTACCCGTGTGTGGCAAGAACTTCAATATTGTTTGGATGTGTGTAGGGCAACAAATGGAGCCCACATTGAACTGCACTGAATAGGTATGAAACTGGGAGAGTTTTGCTTTTATTTGGTGCAAATTTCACATTTCTATCGTCTTTTGTTGCTTTCCTGTGACCAGTCAAAAGTGCACCATGACTTTACAGACACACTGTATTTGTTTACAGACAAATTAACATCAATCCTTCACAAACTCATCTAAAAGAAAAAAAGAGGGAAGAAGACTTCTCGATTCCATCTAAAAGGTCAATATTTACTCTGATATCTTAACCAAAAACATGATAAAATAAGAAAACTACAAACCAATATGTCTTATGAATATAGACATAAAAATTCTCAACAAAATACTATTAAACAAATCCAAAAAAATTATATGCCGTGACCAAGTGGGACTTACCACACTCTTTTTAAGGCCTGAATTGACAGGCACAATGACAATAAATGTATAATAACTCCCTGGAAGTTGGTCCTGGGACAGATTGGAAGTTAATTTGCAAATATTCATGAGTTTCTTAAATTTTCTTTATTTCTAATTTTATTCCATTATGATTGGAGAACATGCTTTGTATAATTTAAATCTTTGTTAATTTATGGGGGTTTGTTTTATGGCCTAGTAATTGCCTATCCTGGAGAATGTTATGTATTCACCTGAAAATAATTTATATTCTGTTGCAGTTGGGTGGAGTATTATTTAGATGTCTATTTATGTGTAATCAGTTTATAGTGTTGTTCAGGTTTTCTATTTCCTTTTTAATTTTCTGCCTGGTTGTTCTATCCATTACTGAAAGTAAAGTGTATAGAATTCTCTAATTGTTATTGTCAAATTGGCCATTTCTCCTTGCAATTCTGTCAGTTTTTACTTCATGAATTTTTAGGTTCTTTAGTATGACATATATGTTCATAATTGTCATTTATTTCTGATGGATGTTCCCTTTTATCAATATGATTTTTTTTGTCTTAAATTTTATTTTGTCTGATATTAGTATAGCCATTCCAACTCTGATTTAGTTACTTTATGCATTATGTCTCTTTTTTATCCTTTTATTTTCAACTTATTTTTGCCTTTGAATCTAAAGTGTGTCTCTTACAAATCCAAAGATCATGGTTTTAAAAAATTTATTCTTCCTATTTCTGCCTTCTAATTATAATGTTTAATTCATTTACATTTAATGTCATAACTGATATGGTAGTATTCACATCTGCCATTTTGCTACTTGTTTTCTATATTTCTTATGTTTTTCTTTTGCTCTTCTATCTCTCCATTACTGCCTTTTTGTTAAGTAAATATTTTCTAGTATACCATTTTATTTTATTTATTTTTAAATATTTATTGATTTTACAGAGAGAGGAGGGGGCTCGAGAGAGAAGTATCAACATAGTTGTTTCACTTTAGTTATTCATTGCTTGCTTGTTATATGTGCCTTGACCAGGCAAGCCCACAGTTTTGAACCAGTGACCTCAGCATTCTAGGTCAACACTTTATCTACTGCTCTTCCACATTCCAGGCTCTAGTGTACCATTTTAATACCCTCCCCTTTTTACTTTATTTTTTGAGCTATTTTTTAGAGGTTACACTGAACAATATATAACAATCAGATTAGATTAATACCAATTTAATTTTGATCATCTATAAAAACTTTGCTTTTATATACTTTCATCATCCATCTTTTGTGCTATTATTGTCATACTGATTACATCTTTATACATTATTGAACCCATTCAAATTTTGCTTTATGGTGTTGTCTTTTACACACCAAAAATATACTTATACTGTCTGTTATGTTTCTCTAAATAGTTACATTTTCCGCTGCTCTTTATTTCTTGTGAATTTAATTACTGTCTAGTGTCCTTTCATTTTAGCCTTAAGGACTGTTTATATTATTTCTTATAGGACAAGTCTGCTACTGATATAGTCTCTCAGTTTTTTTCATCAGGAGATGTCTTAACTTATTATTTTGGAAGAATAGTAGTGTTAGATATACAATTCTTGGTTGAAAATCATTTTTTATCAGTACTTAGAATATGTTATTCTATTGTCTTCTGTCATCCATGCTTTCTGATGAAGAGTCAACTACTAATTTTATTGCATATTCTTTGTATGTAATGAATTACTCCTCTCATTGCTTTCAGGACTCTGTTTTTGTCTTTTAATAGTTTGACTAGGATGTGTCAAAGTATGGATCTCTTTCAGTTTTTTCCTATTGGGAGTTCACTGGGATTCTTGGATGTGAAGATTTTTGATTTTCATCAAATTTGGGGAGTTTTTGCTAATTATTTCTTCAAATTTTCTTTCCGTCTTCTCTCTTTTTTTCATGAGGCTCCAATTGTGTTGAATGTTGTTACACTTAATTATGTCTGACAAGTCTTTTTTACTTCCTTTTATTATTATTATTATTCAGTTAGATGCAGGGAGGCAGAGACAGACTCCTGAATGTGCCTCAACTGCCAACTGGGATCCGCCTGGCAAGCCCCTACCAGGTGACACTCTGTCTGTCTGGGCTGCAGCTCTGTAGCTTGGCAACCAAGCTATTTTAGCACCTGAAGTTAAGGCCATGGAGTCATTCTTTGTGCCTGGGACCAACTTTGCTCAAACCATTTGAGCCATGGCTACAGGAAGGGAAGAGAGAAAGAGAGATGAGAGGAGGTATATAGAAATAGAGGGTCGCTTCTTCTGTGTGCCCTGACCCAGAATCGAACCTAGGACTTCCATATGCCAGGCTGATGCTCTACCACTGAGCCAACTGGCCAGGGTCTGACAAGTCTTTGAAAAACTATTTTTCTTCATTCTTTTTTCTTTGTTTCTCAGACTGGATAATTTCTATTAACCTATCTTCAAGTTTGTTTATTTTTTGTTCAATCAACTCAAATCTATTATTGAGACCCTCTATTGATTTTTCTTTTCAGTTATTGCCCCCTTCACCCTCAAAATTTCTGTTTAGTTCTTTTACTTATTTATTTTAAATAATTTCTCTTTGTTGTTTTTATTTTTCTGATGAGACATTGTTCTCATATGTTCCTTTGGTTTCTGAGACACAATTTCCTTTGGTTCTATGAATATATTGATGAGAACTGATTTAAAGTCCTTGTATAATAAGTCCAACATTTGAACCCCCTCAGGGATAGTTTTCATTAACTGCTTTTTATCCCCTGAGTATGGACCATAATCCCTTGTTTCTTTACATGTCTTTTTTTTTTTTTTTTACAGGGACAGAGAGAGAGTTAGAGAGAGGGATAGATAGGGACAGACAGACAGAAACAAAGAGAGATGAGAAGCTGAGAAGCATCATTCATCAGTTTTTTGTTGCAACACCTTAGTTGTTCATTGATTGCTTTCTCATATGTGCCTTGACCACAGGCCTTCAGCAGACTGAGTAACCCCTTGCTGGAGCCAGCGACCTTGGGTCCAAGCTGGTGAGCTTTTGCTCAAGCCAGATGGGCCCGTGCTCAAGCTGGCGACCTCGGGGTTTCGAACCTTGGTCCTCCACATCCCAGTCCAATGCTCTATCCACTGCACCAGCACCTGGGCAGGCTTTACATGTCTTATAATATTTTTTTTTTGGTTAAATACTACATTTAAAATAACATAATTTGGTTATGAAATCAGACCACTCTCTCTAACCATAGTATGTTGTTTTGTTTGTGATTGTGGATGTCATTGTTGTTACTATTTGTTTAGTAACTTTCCTGAACTAATTCTGTAAAATCAATATTCTTTGTTATGTATAGCTACTGAAGTCTTTGCTCAGTTAACTTAGTAATCAAGTAATGATCAGACAGATATGTCTTTAAATACCTTGAGACTTGGAGAGGAGTTTCTGTGTGCATGTTGAGACATAATTTCAATGTGTTGACAGGCAGTTTACAATTCTCCCTTAGCCTTCACTTTACACTTGTGCAGAATCTGAAGGCTAGCCAAATGTGAAAAATTAGGACCCTGTCAGATATTTCCTGGATATAGTCAGAGCCCTGTACATGTACATAACTTTAAAATTTTTTAGGATTATGTTGTGCTTTTCAGTGTACGCTATGGACTTTTCATTCAGCAGTTTTTCTTTATAAATAATTTTGGTCAGCTTCCTATTTGGCTAACTAGTATTGCTATGCTAAGCAGCAGTAATGTTATATACTATAATTGCTATGGATTCTTTTTGACTAGCAGTGTGGAAAAAGGCTAGTCTACTGAGCAGGGTCAAATAAAGACAAGACTTGTGAGTCTTCAGGGAGCTGCCAAACAGTTCACATAATGACAACTCTTTGGGAATAAAATCTTTTGGGAAGTGGCAAACCTGTATCACTACTCCGAGTGACTTCTAGGTTGCTGGTATTAACACCTGTTGTGATTATAAGATTATTAGATTTCAAAACTACCGTGTAGAAAATTAAAAAATATTTCTTTTAAATTTTATTTATTGATTTGAGAGAGAGAGAGACCTATCTGTTCCTGAATGTGCTCAGATTGGGCATTGAACTGGCAACCTCTGTGTTTTGGGTCGATGCTCTAACCAACTGAGCTATCTGGCCAGGGCAAATTGAAATATTTAAATGCTTAATATTCTTACAGAGATTCAGCCATTTTTCTTGAGAAAACAAGAAAAATTTGGAGGGTTGCAAGCCTTTTATTAATTGCCAGAATTCTGAAGAAGTTAATTTTAACAGTTTTTGCCAATGTTGTTATTGTTTTATGGAAAAGCACATTTGAGAAGCTTTTTAATGCTATTTTGGAAGCTTCTCAAGATCTATTTTTTTCATCAATAAACAATTATACTAAATCTTGTTCATCAGAGAAAAAGAAATTCCTTACTTTTTTTAAATCTATCTTTCATGTCTGTAGTTTGATTTTGATCACAATAGGTGTCTTTGAAAAGAGTCACATGGTTTTCTGATCTTTTTTTCAATTCCTTAACTTTTAAAGAGTAAGGGATTTGAGATATGTTATCTTTCAAGTTCACAGTCTTTCTCAATCAATGTAGGCTAAAGTTTTGATTAAAGTATGTTTCCAAGACCAGCAGCACAGACCTGGCCAAGGGAATTCGTGGTAATGCAGAATCTCAGACCCCACCCTAAAATTGCTGAATCAGAATCTGCATTTTAATTAAATCCACTAATCATCCACATGCACATTAAATTCGTAGAGAGCTCTGGCCAGATAGCTTGTTGGTTAGAGCATTGTCTTGAAGCACAGAGATTGCAGGTTTAATCACTGGTTAGGGTACATATAGAAACAGATTAATGTTCCTCTCTCTCTCTCTTTCAAGTCAGTAAAAAAAATAAATAAATAAAATTCTAGAGAATTTTATGCTTTAAATTATAACATTTGTCTTCCAAATCATGTTATTTATTAATCATGCCCTTTTTAAATGAATTGAACTTTTTATTAAAACCTAATAAAATATAAGCTGTTTAATTAAGACACTGAATACAGTGTAAACTTGCCACCCCTTTTCTGAGGCTATATTTACAGCTGGCTCCTGACCACATTCTGATGTTACCCTTACTGTATTATCTCCATTCCTTCCTCTTTCTCCCTCTTACTGTTCAGGAACTGATTAGGACCCAAGAATTTTGGCTCTGCAGACCTGATGGTCATGGTTACAATCCTGCTGGACTACAAAATCAAATGTAATAACAATGTTTTTGTCTGTCTATTTTTCTATGAAGCTCAGGCTTGGGCTCCAGCCACCAGGCACCGGTGCCAGATCTCATGCTGGACACCAAGTGAGAAAAACAAGCAGCTATTTTTTTTTTCTTTCTGTAGCCTAGCAACTCCAAAAACATTAGGAAGTGGAGGGCAAAGACCTGGTAGTTAATGAAGATATTAAACGGTTAAGATGAGGACAAGGCAAGCTAATGGTACCAAGCATCTCAGGAATTAGGACTTTTCAGATGTAATTCATCAGGATTTATTATATTCTTAATATGCCAGACCGAAAGAACCTTTCTTGAGGGAATTGTCTTATGTTTCAAAACATGACAAATATTCAAGGTTTCCCAGGATGTTGCAATTTAGTTTTTAGAATTAATGACCCTGGGTTTATCCCTGGAAGGGGAGAATTTCAAATCAAATAAGGAGGAGTGAATGAGCCATGGCAAGCCTATTCTCGCAGGACCTCTCAAGTTACCTAGTCAGGCAACTTAGTCATATTCAGTGTTAGCAACGCTTCTGCAAAGATGTAAATCCTGTTTATTGCAGGAAAAAGGAAAAAAAAAAAAAGCTTATTCTTGGTCTAATCAATAGCTTGAATGAGCCTGAACCCTTATGTTGATAAAACCTGGAAATGAAAACTCTACTCAGTTGACATGCATTTGAAAATTCAGCAATACCTCGTTTCAACAGAAATCTGAAAAGTTCTGAGAGTAAGTTTTGACTAATTTAACTTCTTTAACTCAAGATCAGTTAGGTAGCATATTTCCCCATGTATAAGATGATCCCATGTATAAGATACACCTTAATTTTGGGGCCCAAAATTTTTAAAAAATGTATTACATAAAGTTATTGAACTCATTTTATTCATCATAAAATTTATACAATTCATCATTGTCAAAACTCCCATCCATTAGCTTGTCCTCATCTGTGTCTGATGACGAATCACTGTCATCAGCAATGAGTGCAAAAACAAGCACGAAAAAGTGGGAAATGCAAGTAAAAATACCTACAACCACTGTATAAGACGCACCCAGTTTTTAGACCTCAATTTTTTTGGAAAATGTGTGTCTTATACATGGGGAAATACGGTGGGTGTTTCTTGGGTTGTTTTATAATCCTATCTTTCTAGAATCAGGATTGCCTTGTGCTAGATTAAGCCTCCTGCACACTGAGGTCAGGAAATGGACCCCTGACGCAGCATTCCAGACACTGCAGCAGGCTCCTCCACCTACACTTTCCTCCTCTCTCTCCCATCCCCCTTCCTCTTTCCCTTTCTTGTCTTCCACAGCTCTACTTTTTATTCCTCATTGGCCTATGTCTGGGAGCCCCAGTAACATTAACCTATCAGTCATTCTATAGACATCTATGCACAGGCATGATACTGGCTGCTATGGAGGATACAAAGATGAACACAACATGTATTTGTCCTTGATAAGCTAACACCTTAGCTAAGGAAACAAGCATATGTAAACATAATCTCACACAATGAGTACTATGCTATAAATACAAGCACTACAGAAATTCAGGCAAGGGGAGATCACCTCTGTCTCAGATGGACAGGGGAAAGGATGTTCCAGGGCTGGCGGGAATTGGCAAATAATGAAGAGCTGGTGTCAAATCAGAGTAGTCACATTCTTCCCTAAGAACCTCCTCAAAACGAATAACTATTGTAACAGTTTCCAATACAATTATCACATTATCAGCAGGGTTCTGAAGAATTTCCCCGAAGCCAACGGTCAGTCTTTTTGTGTGTAAGTCTTGGCACTACCTCTGTGTCTTGGAAGTGAGGGTCAAGTTTGAAAACCTTTCTTGCCCTTGCCCTTTCTTCTTCTAATCCTGGTTTTACTTTTCTTTGATTGACAATTGATTTGCTTCCTCATGCACAAACCTCACTTCACTTTCCTGAAAAGAAGAGAAGCCTAGAAGGTTAAGCCTGCCCACTTTTCATCATAAGTTCATGGCTGTTTTTCCCCTACATGTATCCTCTTCCGGTTGTCTACTGATGCAACTACTGGGACAGTTGATTTGTTTAGGCGAATTTCTATTAAGATAATCACCCTAAGTACACATTTTGATATCTACACTTGGTATTATTCCTGCCTCTGAGGTAATCAGGAAAACCAGACATCTTTTTTAATAGTTATTTTAGCATCATTATCAAATCAGGAAAATCCTTTCTGGTAACAAATTCTGTTAAAGTTAAACCTCAGATCCATGCAAATAGATGGTGTGATGGAGAGTCACAAAAGAGAAAAGTTAACTTTCTTACTCTGTGTAATTTTGAGTTTTCCATTTGGGTGGGTTTGCGTTCTGTGTTGACAAGAGGGTTGGAAATCCGCACCTGTAATTCGCCTTAATTTTGTACTTCAAGGCAAGGAAGGTCATTCTGTGTTTAGTTAACCTAACCTCTCACGTGTATGGATTTTAAATTGCCTGTGAATGAGTAACAAAGTACAACTCTTTATTAATTTAAATTGGGAAGCTTGAATAAAAGTCAATGTTGTTTTTTTATTATTCCTTTTGGTCCCACAGTGTTGCTTTGTTCATGGCAGCTGTTGACTGAGGGGCTCCACCTTATTTATCTGGCCAGTGTTGCATTTTCCCCTGGCAAATTCTCCTGAATAACATTATTGTTTGCCTTCAGTGTTCTCCTCCCTGCTCTGACCAATTTTCTCCGTGTTTGCTGAATAACGTTTCACATTTTCCTGAGGTCAATGCCTGGCTCACTGGCCAGGAACCTCAGCAGCAAAAAAGCACCAAAATAGCCTTTTCACTGAAAGTCCTTAAAACACAACCTGCAGGAACTGAAGTTTTAAAGCTGAATGCAAAGAATTCATTCACAGTTTTTGTTGCCATGGATCTGGAGCTCCACTTGTTTTTCAGACTTGTGTGTGTGTGTGTGTGCGCGAGCGCGCGTGTGCGAGGGCGTGCATGTGTGTGAGGGGAGAGAGGGAGAAAGAGAGAGACTGATTAAATATCTCTGTGTCAGTTCTGTCCTTTATACTCTATTTGCATTCACTCATTCATTTTTATTCTCTCTCCTTTACCTGGTTCAATGTAATTATTTTTCTATTACTCCTGCCATTAAAACACAATCAGAAAAAAAAAAACAAAAAAAAAAACACAATCAGAACTGATGGTCAGGTTGTCCATAGAGGCGCGACCGTGATGATTGTCAAATATGAGAATGCTCTGTACCTAATGGCAAATCCTGTATTTCCCCATATATAAGATGATCCCATGTATAAGATGTACCTTAATTTGGGGGCCTGAAATTTGAGAAAAAAAAAAGTATAACATAGTTATTTTTTTATTTATATATATATTTTATTATTATTAATTCTAATGGGGTGACACCAATAAATCAGGGTACATATGTACAATGAAAACATCTCCAGGTTATCTTATCATTCAATTGTGTTGCATACCCGTCACCAAAAGTCAAATTGTCCTCTGTCACCTTCTATCTAGTTTTCCCTGTGTCCCTTCCCTCCTCCCTATCCCACTCTTCGCTCCCTCCCCCATCTCATAACCACCAGTCTCTTGTCCATGTCTCATATTCTCACTTTTATGTCCCACCTATGTATGAAATCATGCTGTTCTCAGTTTTTCTTTATTTCTGATTTACTTATTTCACTCCGTATAATGTTATCAAGGTACATCCATTTTGTTATAAATGATCCGATGTCATCGTTTCTTATGGCTGAGTAGTATTCCATAGTATATATGTACCAAAGCTTTTTAATCCACTCGTCTTCTGACGGACCCTTGGGCTGTTTCCAGATCTTCGCTATTGGGAACAATGCTGCCACGAACATGGGGGCGCATTTCTTCTTTTCGAACAGTGGTATGGTGTTCTTAGGGTATATTCCTATAAGTGGGATAGCTGGGTCAAAAGGCAGTTTGATTTTTAATTTTCTGAGGAATCTCCAAACTGTTTTCCACAGTGGCTGCACCAGTCTGCATTCCCACCAGCAGTGCAGAAGGATTCCCTTTTCTCCACATCCTCGCCAGCACTTATTCTGTGTTGTTTTGCTGATGAGTGCCATTCGGACTGGTGTGAGGTGATATCTCATTGTGGTTTTAATTTGCATTTCTCTAATGATTAGTGATGTTGAGCATTTTTTCATATGCCTATTGGCCATCTGTATGTCCTCTTTGGAGAAATTTCTATTCATTTCTTTTGCCCATTTTTTGATTGGATTGTTTGTCTTCCTGGTGTTGAGTTTTAGAAGTTCTTTATAAATTTTAGTTATTAACTCCTTATCAGATGTGCTGTCGAATATGTTCTCCCATTGTGTGGTTTGTCTTTTTATTCTGTTCCTATTGTCTTTAGCTGTGCAAAAACTTTTTAGTTTGATATAGTCCCATTTGTTTATCTTGCCTTTTATTTCATTTGCCCGTGGAGAAAAATTGGCAAAGATACTGCTGCTACAGATGTCGGAGAGCTTGCTGCCTATGTTTTCTTCTAAGATGCTTATGGTGTCACGGCTTACATTTAAGTCTTTTATCCATTTTGAGTTTGTTTTTGTGAATGGTGTAAGTTGATGGTCTAGTTTCATTTTTTTTGCAGGTAGATGTCCAATTTTCCCAACACCATTTGTTAAAGAAGCTGTCTTTACTCCATTGTATGTTCTTTCCTCCTTTGTCAAATATCAGTTGTCCATAAAGGTGTGGGTTTATTTCTGGGTCCTCTGTTCTGTTCCATTGATCTATGTGCCTGTTCTTATGCCAGTACCAGGCTGTCTTGAGTATAATGGCCTTATAGTAAACCTTGATATCTGGAAGAGTGATACCTCCTGCTTTATTTTTCTTTTTAAGATTGCTGAGGCTATTCGTGTTCTTTTTTGGTTCCATATAAATTTTTGGAATATGTGTTCTATATCTTTGAAGTATGTCATTGGTATTTTAATTGGGATAGCATTGAATTTATAAATTGCTTTGGGTAATATAGACATTTTAATAATGTTTATTCTTCCTAGCCATGAGCACGGTATATGCTTCCACTTGTTTGTATCTTCTTTGATTTCTTTTATCAATGTTTTATAATTTTCTGAGTACAAGTTCTTAACCTGCTTGGTTAAATTTACTCCTAGGTACTTTACTTTTTTGGCTGCAATAGTGAAGGGGATTGTTTCCTTAATTTCTTTTGCTGACAGTTCATTGTTGGTATATAGAAATGCCTCTGATTTCTGAGTATTAATTTTATATCCTGCTACCTTGCTGAATTCATTTATAAGGTTCAGTAGTTTTTTGAATGAGACTTTAGGGTTTTCAATATACAATATCATATCATCTGCAAATAGTGACAGTTTTACTTCTTCTTTTTCAATTTGGATGCCTTTTATTTCTTCTTCTTGTCTGATTGCTGTAGCTAGGACTTCCAGAACTATGTTGAATAAGAGTGGTGAAAGGGGGCATCCCTGCCTGGTTCCTGATCTTAAGGGGATTGCTTTTAATCTTTGTCCATTTAGTATGATGTTTGCTGTCGGTTTGTCATAGATGGCCTTTATCATGTTAAGGAATGATCCCTGTATTCCCACTTTACTGAGAGTTTTGAGCATGAATGGGTGCTGGCTATTATCAAATGCCTTTTCTGCATCTATTGAAATTATCATGTGATTTTTGTCCTTCCTTTTGTTTATGTGATGAATCACATTGATTGATTTGCGAATATTGAACCAGCCTTGCCACTCCAGAATAAATTCCACTTGATAATGGTGTATGATTTTTTTCATATATTGCTGGATCCGGTTGGCTAATATTTTGTTGAGAATTTTAGCGTCTAAATTCATCAGGGATATAGACCTATAATTTTCTTTCTTTGTGTTGTCTTTGCCCGGTTTTGGGATCAGAATTATGCTTGCCTCATAAAAGGAGTTTGGAAGTCTTTCCTCTTGAATTTTTTGAAATAGCTTGAGGAGGATAGGAGTTAGTTCTTCTTTGAATTTTTGATAGAATTCACTTGTGAAGCCATCAGGCCCAGGACTTTTCTTTTTTGTGAGTTTTTTGATAACTGTTTCGATCTCATTTGTTGTAATTGGTCTGTTTAGGTGTGCTGATTCTTCCAGATTGATTTTGGGGAGGTTATATGATCCAAGAAATTTGTCCATTTCACCAAGATTGTCTAATTTTTTGACATATAGTTCTTCATAGTATTTTCTTACAATGCTTTGTATTTCTGATGTGTCAGTTGTTATTTCTCCACTGTCCTTTCTAATTTTATTTATTTGAGTCCTCTCTCTTTTTTTCTTGGTGAATCTAGTTAAAGGTTCATCAATCTTGTTTACCTTTTCAAAGAACCAGCTTCTGGTTTCATTGATCCTCTGTATTGTTTCCTTCGCCTCTATGTCATTTATTTCTGCTCTGACCTTAATTATTTCCTTCCTTCTACTTGTCTTGGGTTTTATTTGTTGTTGTTTTTCTAGTTCTTTTAGATGCAGGGTCAGGTTGCTTATTTGAGCTTTTTCTAGCTTCTTATGATATGCCTGTAGTGCAATAAACTTCCCTCTCAGAACTGCTTTTGCTGTGTCCCATAAATTTTGAGTATGTATGCTCATTATCATTTGTTTCTAGAAACTATTTTATTTCTTCTTTGATCTCATTGTTAATCCATTCATTATTTAATAACATGCTATTTAGTTTCCAAGTGTTTGAGTATTTTTCAGTTTTTTTTTGTGGTTAATTTCTAGTTTCATGGCATTGTGATCAGAGAAAATGCTTGATATGATTTCAATCTTCTTAAATTTATTGAGACCATTTTTGTGTCCTAACATGTGGTCTATCCTAGAAAACGTACCATGAGCGCTTGAGAAGAATGTATATTCTACTGCTTTAGGGTGAAAAGTTCTGAAGATATCTATTAAATCAAGGTGATCTAGTGTCTCCTTTAATTCTGCTGTTTCTTTATTAATTTTCTTTCTTGAGGATCTATCCAGTGTTGTTTGAGGGGTATTGAAATCCCCTACTATGATAGTATTGCTGTTAATCTCGCCCTTTATATCCATCAAAGTCTGCTTTATGTATGTCGGGGCTCCTATATTTGGTGCATAGATATTTATAATAGTTATATCTTCCTGTTGAATTGTTCCCTTTATTATTATGTAGTGTCCTCCTTTATCTCTTACTACAGCCTTTGTTTTAAAGTCCATTTTGTCAGATATAAGTATTGCTACCCCTGCTTTTTTTTCATTTCCATTTGCATGAAATATTTTTTTCCATCCTTTTACCTTCAGTCTATGTGCATCAATTGTTTTAAGGTGTGTCTCTTGTAGACAGCATATGTATGGGTCCTGTTTCTTTATCCATGCAGCTACCCTATGTCTTTTGATTGGATCATTTAATCCATTTACATTTAAGGTTATTATTGATATGTAGATGCTTATTGCCATTTTATTCTTTAAAGCTGTATTCTTCTTTTGCTCTATTCTTTCCTCCCTTTAAACTGTTCACAAGAGGTCCCTTAGTATCTCTTGCAGAATTGGTTTGGTTTTTATGAATTCCTTGAGGCTTTCTTTTTCTGGGAAGCTCTTTATTTCTCCTTCAATTTTAAATGTTAGCCTTGCTGGATAAAGTAGTCTTGGTTGTAGGTTCTTGTTCTGCATTACTTTGATTATATCTTGCCATTCCCTTCTGGCCTGAAGTGTTTCTGTTGAGAAGTCCGATCTCATCCTTATGGGGGCTCCTTTGTAGGTGATAGCCTTTTTTCCCCTAGCAGCTTTAAAAATTTTTTCTTCATCCATTAGCTTTGGTATTTTAACTATGATGTGTCTTGGTGTAGATCTTTTTGGGTTTGTCTTTAATGGAGTTTTGTGTGCTTCTTGAACGTGTGGAGTGTTTCCCAGCCTCAATTTAGGGAAGTTTTCTGCAATGATTTGATTGAACAAAGTTTCCATTTCCTGTCCTCTCTCCTCTTCTTCAGGCACCCCTATGATGCGAATGTTGTTTCTCTTCCGGATGTCACAGAGCTCCCTTAGAGTTTCCTCACATTTTTTGAGTCTCTTTTCCTTTTTCTTCTCTGCTTCTGTGCCTTTGTTTATTGTGTCCTCTAACTCGCTTATTCGATCCTCAGCATGATTCATCCTGCTTTTAATTCCTTCCATTGTTGTCTTCAGTTCTGATACTGTATTTGTCATTTCTGTCTGATTCTTTTTTATTATTTCAATTTCATTTTTTATACTTGTTATCTCTTTATTTAGGTGTTCATAATGACTATCCATTGTTGCTCTAATTTCTTTGAACATCCTAACTATCATTATTCTAAATTCTGCTTCTGGTAGTTTGGATATATCTGGTTCATTCAGGTCCTTCTCTGGGGATTTTTCTTGATTCATTTGGTTTGCATTACTTTGTTTGCCCATTTTGTCTGTGTATAAGCAAGTTGTGGCCCCTGGAGTCCAGTAGGTGTTGCCTTTGTGTTCTCTAGGTGTGGTTTGTCTGCAGGCCCCCCACCCCCTCTGCCGCTGCCTAGGGTGGTTGGGTATGAGCGTTGCCAGCGCCGGCCCACTGTGGCTTTTGCTGTGATTTCTTTCTCTCTTCTGTGGGAGGGGCTGTCACTCAAGCCACAAGCCTTAGCACCAAGGGTAGAGGTGAGCACCTTTGCTCAGCTGCGGCCCCAGCCTATTTCCGGACTTCCGCCCAGAACCCGCACTCAGAGCCTGCTCGCCACAGTTTCACGGGTTGGGCGGGGCTTTTGACATGCTCTCAGCTGTGAGCCTTTGCCTGTCCAGAGCTTTAGCCCCGCCCTCGATGCCAGGGCCCTTCTGCGCAGGGTCGCAAACCCAGGTTTATTGGTCCGGGCGTGTTTGCTGGCTTCTGCTCAGCTGCGTACTTCTGCTCCTCCCGGACTGTACCTCGCTCCTGCGTTCGGAGCCCGCTCGTGCACGTAACGTAGGATGGCAAATGGCGGTTTCTCCGGCCGGGCCGGGATAGTAGCGTGGGCTCAGCTGCGAGCTTCCACTTGTCTCGGGGTCTACTCTGTTCCCGCGCTTGGAGCCCGCTCGCGCACGTATAATGGCAAACAGTGGTTTCTCCGGCCAGGGGTTGGGGGCTGGTAGCGTGAGCTCAGCTGCTAGTTTGCGCCCGTCCCTGGTCCTAGCCTGGTCCCCGTGGTCAGGGCCGGCTTGCGCAGGGTCTCAGAGCAGATTTCTGCCCGTTCCTGGCCTCCCGCTTTTTCTCTGTAAGTGGGATTAAAGGTGGGCCCACAGCTTCTGGACCGCTTTTGCGCATCCCCTCCGACCCTGCTGGGCTAGACCGAGCTCACACCAGCTTGGCCTCTGCCCATGCCGACAGAACCGCGTTTCAGCATCCTGCCGCCCCAAACCCTTCAGCAACCCTCAGAAGAGTAGGAAGGGACCTAATACTCCACACTGTAGGCCTGGGAGCTCCCTTACTTGTTTCACAGCTCAAAACTGTCCAAACGCCTCTTCTAGGCTCTGGGACTTCAGGCTGCGGCTTGGTTTCTGGGACCCAGGTCCCTCCCTCTCCGCCAAACTCTCCTCCCGCCACGCGGGTCTCTCCTGGCTGCCGTTTGCTCCGGGGAGCTGGGCAGCCCTCTTCGCGTTTTCGCTATTCCTACCAGTCTCAATGTGGCTTCTTCTGTGTTCCTTGGTTGAAGAGTCCACTTAGTTTAGTTCATAGTTGGTTTATCCAGATGATGGTTCTTTAAACTGAGTTATAATCCACATTGGTTCTGGGAGTTGAAAGTTGGTACGTCCACCTACTCCGTTGCCATCTTGCTTCTCTATAACATAGTTATTGAACTCAAGTTTTATTTATCATAAAATTCATACAACTCCTCAATAAGCACAAAAACGTGGGAAATGAAAGTGAAACATCTGCAACCATTGTAAAAAGACACACCCAGTTTTTAGACCCCAAATTTTTTTTAAAAAATAGTACAACTTATACATGGGAAACTAGGTTCACTGTTGCCACAAATCCTCTGCTGCCATGGAACCCTCTAGACCTCTCCAAGTCCAGGGGTCATGGCTGGCATAGCTGGGAGCGGGTTTTCTGGAGTCTTGCCTCGATGTGCCTCTGCTGTACCCACTCTGCTTAGTTGGTGTCTTCTAGGCTCCACCAGTTATCACATTATTTTCATTATCACCTCCTATAAACAAAAGTACTTAACTCAAAGAGTACATGGTTATTCAGCCAATCTTAGTTCTGAAATCAGTCAAGATCTGTGAAGGAAGCACTAGAAATCCCTGAACAGTCAGAGTAGATTCCACAAAGTTCAGGAGTTAACCCTTTCCTCTTAAGGAAATACTATTTGACAAGTTAGATGATCACAAATGGACCCAGTTATTTTGCTGATGTGTGGGCTTCCTGTCACTAAAATCAGACTTGAATTACTTCCAAGGCCCTTTCCAAGCAAATGATATTTAAAAATTAGTACACGTTGCAAATTCTTCCACAAAGTGCACACCTAGAATGTCATGTGAAATATGTAAGTGCTAAATAAGGAAAGAATCAAGTACTACCTTAAGGCCTCTGTTTGGCTGTCCTCGGTTTAGACATCTGGTGGCTGCAATAGTCAACTGAATGTAGTGTAAGCCTGTAATTATGGGACTTTGTCTAAAGCACTGCTCATCTGTGGCAACCAAAAGGATGTGGGATGAAATGACAAGCATGTGTGGGGGATATCAGGATGTTGGGTAGGGAAGTAGTTTGATTGCGGGAATGAGCAGTTGAGAGCAATGAAGGGAGAATTTATGTTCTGGGATAAAACTAAAATGGAGGAAATTCCTAGCCTCTTGGATCAGGCGACCATTGCTCTGAGTAAGGTTGGAAAAACATAAATTCTCCAGAATGGAGTCCAGAATGAAGTCCAGAATGAAGTGGAGTCCAGAATGAAGTGGCTCTGTTAGACAAGCTTTTTTTGTTTGTTTGTTTTTTGTTTTTTTGTGTGTGACAGAGAGAAACAGATAGAGGGACAGATAGGGACAGACAGTCAAGAAGAGAGAGAGATGAGAAGCATCAATTCTTTGTTGCGCCACTGCCTGGTCAGGCTGTTAGTCAAGCTTTGTCCTGTGAAGAAAGTTGCAGGTGAGTTATTGGGAGTGAAGCCAACAGAAGCAGGGGGACTGGGGGCTGGGTAGAATGTCCCTATGGCTGCTGCAGTGACTTCTCGCAAGCTAGCTAACTTGAATGTACTTCAGTTTTTTCTTTTTTCTTTTTTTTACAGGGACACACAGAGAGAGTCAGAGAGAGGGATAGATAGGGACAGACAGACAGGAGTGGAGAGAGGTGAGAAGCATCAATCATTAGTTTTTTGTTGCCGTTGCAACACCTTAGTTGTTCATTGATTGCTTTCTCACATATGCCTTGACCGCGGGCCTTCAGCAGACCGAGCCACCCCTTGCTGGAGCCAGCGACCTTGGGTCCAAGCTGACGAGCTTTTGCTTAAGCCGGATGGGCCTGCGCTCAAGCTGGCGAGCTCGAGGTCTCGAACCTGGGTCTTCCGCATCCCAGTCCGACGCTCTATCCACTGCTCCACCGCCTAGTCAGGCTCAGTTTTTTCTTTTGTAAAATAGGTCCATTTGTGACCATGTACATAAATTGTCACAAACCCCACTTGAGTGCTCCTCTGCAGCCAAGGAACCCCGACTTCTCCCAATCCAGGGTTCATACCTGGCGTGACAAGTGTCAGTAATGATTTTTTGCTAGGAGCCCAGGAAGCAGAGTGGCTCCTGGCAAAGGGAATCATCCTGGGGGCCTGCTGCCATGAGACCTCCTGGAGCCCCGCATGCTCTCTGATCATGTCTGGTTGGATCATATATCTTTCTTAGATTAAAAAAATTTAAATCCCAGGAAAGTTGAAAGAATGGAGTAATTAACACACATATACTGCACTCCTAGACGTACTCGCTGTTAGCCCACACACATACACACACACACACTTTGCTTTTATAAGCCGTCTGAAAGTAGTATGTTGGTGTTGTGACATTTCACTTCTATATGATTTTAAATAATGTACAAAGACATTTGTCACTTTCTTATTCAATAATCCTAAAATTTCCATGTTTAAGGAAACATAATTCAATGATATCCAACACATAGTCAATAATCAAATTTTCTAAATTGTTTCCAGAATGTTGTCAGAGTCAAGATTAAGGCATTGCATTTGCCTGCTATAGACTTCAGAGAAGCCTACCCTCTCTCTCTGTTTTCTTCTGTCTTGCAAAGCACTTTGTGCATTCCTGTCACTGTTTTCTTGTTGAGTTGTATTTCTGAGTCAGTCCTTCTCGCCCTGGTCTTCTGAACCATGGGGTTGGGTTTGATGTTCTAGTCTTGCTAGAAGCCCTGGGTATGCACTTGGAAAACTCAGGGTAAACCTTTGTACACACGTGACTCCAGAGGTCTCTGGGCTCACTAAAACTTTATTCACCAGCACCTTAACCTATGTTTACCCCAAAAGCAGTAATAGCTGCTATACTACCTCTGGATCATTTCTAAAATATGAAGCAGAAAAGGAACAAGGATATTTGATTCATTTTTCATCTGTGGTGATGATATGGGCTCCTTCTCAAAACACCAGAAGTAAATTTGGAAGAGGATTTATTGTTTCTGGCTTGAGTATATGTGTAGAAATCTCCTCTTCTAGCCTGCGCATAACAGACTAACATACTGTAGGCCAGAGATGGGCAGTCTTTTGAGCTTGGTGTGTCAAAATTCGCCAAAAAACCAAGCATAACTCTGGTGGTGTGTCACTTCGAGAAAAACGGCCTAACCAGAAGTCCCAGAACTAGACGCTCTGTGCCGGAGTTCTGTTGTTTTGGCCTACAGACCTCCAGCACAGAGTGTCTACACTACAGCAAATGTTTTATCCTCGGCTACTATACCTGGCCGTGCAGGAGCTGAGGATGAAACGTCCTTCTTGGCATGCGGCCCCATACTTCTCTGGTATGAGGCCACTTGTCATCGAAAATGGCTACACGTGTCCGTGCTGACACACGTGTCATAGGTTCGCCATCACGGCTGTAGGCTGTAAATAGGGCTAAGACTTTGAGCTGGGAAATATTGGGTGAGTGTAGAGGACAGAAAACTGGATTATCGCTGCCGCAAGTCTCTCCAGCAGTTGCATAGCTGTTCTTATTTTCCCAGGAATCTATAATCATGGAGACTGAAAGGATCATTTTGCAGATGAGGAAATGAGTCTCAGAGAAATAAAGGGATTTGCCTAGTGCCAACCAGCTTGCTGATGGGCAGACTTGGAATTTAAGCCTATGTCCTAAGTCCAGCCTTGTGTTTTGTCTGTTATCCACAAAGATTGAGTCACTAGACTTTGTATTTAGATGCTTGAGAAAACAATTTTAAATGACAACTTATGGAGAATTAGAAAACACAATAAATTCTGCAGATGTGAGAGACTCTTGTAGTAGTTAAAATGAGGGGAGCCCTCTGCTCCCACATCTTGAATCTTCAGACATGACAAATGTGGCATTCTCTATGGAAGGGCAGAGAGGTTTGCTTCTTTTTTTTTAAATTTATTTTTATTTTATTCATTTTAGAGAGGAGACACAGAGTGAGAGAGAGAGAGAGAGAGAGAGAGAGTGAGAGAGAAAGAGAGAAAGGGGGGGGGGAGCTGGAAGTATCAACTCCCATATGTGCCTTGACCAGACCAGTGCAGGGTTTTGAACTGGCGACCTCAGTGTTCCCAGGTCGACGCTTTATCCACTGCACCACCACAGGTCAGGTGAGCTTTGCTTCTTGAAACTCTTTCCTTTCTGGTCTGCCAAAATCATGCAGTTTTTTGACCTTCAAGATTTGAGTCAAGGTACTATGTGTTTGGATAGAGGAAGCCTTTCCTTGGGTTGTTTTAATGAATTATTATTATTATTTCTTAATTGTGAACTGATTCACTTTGGAAACTATGTCTTTATTACAGGCATTCTCCTTCTGAAAAAAATTTGCAAAAATCTCTCTCTACATGGGCATATAAATATTTTTGCAATTACCAGGTATAAAGCCAGTAGCCACGGCCACCATCACAGCTGCCTGGCTAATGCAGGTTTGCATTAGATTTGGACAGACGGTAATAAAACAATGGAGTCAAGAACTGGTGAGCCATTAGCTTTAATCCTATTAAGGTGACCAGACGTCCCGCTTTTGGCAGGACAGTCCCGGTTTTTAACAATTTGTCCCGCAGACTTAGACAGTGTGTGTGCACAAGGCATTTATTGGAAAGTACTTTCTAATCAACACGTGTCAGAGAGTGGAGAATTTGCACTGGACAAAAGAAGAAATTAAACAAAAACTCAGTCAATTCCTTGGGGAATTCTCAAACTGAGATGTCCCTTCAGAGTTGTCCTTCCTTGTATTAAGACTGCCCCAGCTTTATCCTTTCACCTTGACCAGTCACTGGATGTGAACTGACTGCAAGGATACTGTGTGGCCTTGGGCAAGTTTGCTATCTTTGGCTTGCCTTTCCAAAGTAATCCTTGGAGAGGAACTCAGATGAGAGCCATCTGTTACCAAACCGAGCAGCTGGGGGAATAGATCTCTCAGTCTCCAAGTGTTGAGAGCTGGGCAGCACATCACAACATACATTGCATTTTATTTTTTGATCCATTTCGATCTACTTTCTCTTGGTATAATATGTTCTGGGAATAGCTCCTCCAGGATTCTGATTGTTCTTTGTTCCTAGGGAAGTTACAAAAGGATGGTTACCAATCAGGAATCATTGCTGTCCCTTTGAGGGTTGAGGAGTTGAATACTTAATTTGCCACCAAGTAGTTTCTTTAACGGATGGCACTGCTGCCTTTCATTTCCACCTGCCGTAATAGACGGATTGAGAAAGAATACCAGAATTTGAAGTACCACCACACTGGCAGGAAACTGGCAGGGAATTTACTGTGTGTGTGTGTGTGTGTGTATGTGTGTGTGTGTATATATATAATTTATTTTTTAGGTATCTTCAGCCTGATTGTAAAGCCAGTAGCCACAGCCACCATCACAGTCGCCTGGCTCATGAAGGTTCGCATTTGATTCGAACAGTTGGTAATGAAACAACGGAGCCAAGATCTGGTGAACCATCAGCTTTAATCCTAGCTTGCACCTAGTGGGCAAGTAAAAACACACACTGGGCTCCAAAACCCACTCATTCAGTGCTCACAAAGCTACTGACTTACCTGAGTTTCCTATAATCAAAGGTTCCTAGCTCACCAAACTTATTCACCTCTGTTCCCGATCTCCTTCTCTCTGCACAAACTGGCTTCTTCCTCAGCACTTCGCCATCTTGGCTGCTTCTCCTGGCTTCCACATGGCCTTACTCTGCTCTCTTACAGCATGAATTCCTCCTAGAACGCAATCACTCTTCCTTTTAAAACATTTTGGTCCGAAAGCCCTCCCCCAACACATATTAACATAATCATGCCCATCCCAAGCAATCACCTTGGTGACAGGCTTCCACGTGGGCAGCACCATCTTTAAAGTGAGCATAATATATTTTATATTCCCAACAATCCACCTCTATGCTCACTTTACTACCCACAGTTTACACCACCGGCATCCCTGTGCAAAGAAATTAGGCACATTACACAAATTATAACATGACAAATCATACAATTTCAATAATTACAAAGATACACTTCACCAGTCTCTGAGCACTTTGCCAAAAGTGCAAAATGTCCTCGACCCTCTTTCTAGCCATGGGAAAAGCTTCCCGAGGCAGGGGAGTGCTTCCAGCAAAGCCACCCCCCACCCCCATCAGGGTATTTCACATTGTCCAAAATCTATAAGTCCATCCAACAAAGGAACCTGTACCCATCCAGTCATAGTCCAGGAAATCAGTCCATGCACATGAGGCCTTAGCCTCCCCCCTCATCCCTGAAATCCTGGCAGCTTTTCAGATGTCCCAAGGAGGAGCACATGGCAATGGTGCCCAGTATTTCCACCCCTTTGTCCCAAAATCTCAGTGAACCCAACAGCATCTTAGCAGGCTCTCCCCGTCATCCCAGCAGCCACTTGGCGATGCAAGCCCGGCTCCCAGGCCATTGATCTGTGCTCCTGCTGCTGCGTCTGTCGTTTACCTTCTGGAGTCTGTGGATTGCAACTCCAGCCCAATTCTCCTCATCCTCCAAAGAAGAACTGAAAACACCAGCTCCTGCAGCTGGGCTCAAGCCCTGGGCTGCCGCCGCCTTCTGTTCTGCAGGCCTTGCAGCTCTGGCCCTGGCTGCAGCTCCAGCCCTGGCCTCAGCCCTGACCTACTGCCACTGCTGGCTTTCCACAACATCCAGGGCATGCTGCAACTTATGAGCCTGTGATTTCTCCTCCAGCATCTGCTCCATTTCCAGGCGAATCTTGCAAACCTGGTTGGCCTCCTCCTCCAGCTCCAGGGTCAGCATCTGTTTCTCCCACATTTCCTCCAGCTCCTTCCATTGCTTGGTTTGCAGGTCCCAGGAAGCCTCTTCCACAGAGCTCTCAGTTTCCTCACACATGGCTGTAAAAGTCAGCCATTCTACAGTCCCCAGAAGGACAGCCATGGGGAACCATAACAGCAGCCAGTCCTCTACCATGCACCTCAAGGGTGGCGGCTCCATACCAATCTCTGAATCCTGCCGACTACACTAAATGTAAAACTGGTGGGCAAGTAAAAACACACACTGGGCTCCAAAACCCACTCATTCAGTACTCACAAAGCTACTGACTTATCCGAGTTTCCTAGAACCAATGGTTCCTAGCTCACCAGACTTATTCACCTCTGTTCCTCATCTCCTTCTCTCTGCATAGACTCTGCACAAACTGGCTTCTTCCTCATCACTTTGCCATCTTGGCTGCTTCTCCTGGCCTCCACGTGGCCTTACTCTGCTTTCTCACAGCATGAATTCCTCCTAGAACACAATCACTCTTCCTTTTAAAACATTTTGGCCTGAAAGCCCTCTCCCAACACATATTAACATAATCACGCCCATCCCAAGCAATCACCTTGGTGACAGGCTTCCACGTGGGCAGCACCATCTTTAACAAAGTGAGCATATTTTATCTGCCCAACACTGATCAAAATCTGGAAGTCAACCCTGTAGAACTGACAGAGACCTGGAGAAATCCCACTAGTTTGGGCCTGAGGAGCAGAAAAGAGAACTCTTAAAGTTCAGAGATTGAAAAAATCACCCCGGGTTTTGTATTTTTTCCCCTTTTCCTTTTTTACCATTTACTTTCACCTTAGGATTTTGTGGTGAGGCAGTGGCAGCAAAGCAGCCAGCATGAAAAACTGCAGAAGCCAAAATTCTGAGGAAGGGAAACTTTCATTTTTCATTTGGTATAGCTTCAGTTCCAAGAGGCAGAGCCAAATATCTCCTCCCCAGCTCCTTCTCATCCCACCCCTATTTCTGTCCTCTAGTCATTTGGACCCCAGATGTGACTTAATCATAAAGGGAGTAATGTTTGGCTGATAGACTCAAAAGAAAAAGGAGGCCTAAGGAACCAGAAAGTACTAAGGAGATAAGAGAGGAGAAAGAGTTTAGGAAATGAACATCTGGGCTTATCTCTAACCTGTGTGTGGTGGATCTGCTCCTGATTAGCATTCCAAAAACTATGAGAATTCAGCTAACAGATAGACCTCTTACTAGGTCCCAGATTAATCACTAGGTGACACACTCACAGGAGATCAGAATAACATTTAAAGTCTTTGAAACTTGAACTGATATTATAACCACAGCACACAAAAACTGAGTTGGAACTTATAGCTTGAACCTTACCAGGTCAAGTGCCTGCTAAGATAAAAACATAAACATTCTCTCTAGGTTTTAAACAAGACCCAGAGTCTTATAAAGTGATATTTAAAATTCCCAGGACACAGTCCAAAATTACTTGGCATTTGAAGAACTATGAAATTCTCAAAAGCCAATCAATAGATGCCAATGATGAGATAGTACAGATGTTGGAATTACTTGACCAGGACCTTAAAACAGCTATTATAAAAATCTTCAAAGGAAGAATCATCATTTTTTGAAAAAATATTAAAATACAGAGTTAAAGTAGAAGATATAAAGATGAACCAAATGGAAATTTTAGAACAGAAAAACACATTAACGAAATTAAAAAATTCATTGGAAGGACTCAATAGCAGGATGAAGATGACAGAGGAAAGAAAGAACAGTAAACTTGATGCTAGATCAAAGGAAATTATTCACTCTGAACAACAGAGAGAAGAAATACTAAATAAATAAAGACTAGAACCTGAAGGTTTAATATTTGTGTCATCAGACTCCCTGAAGTAGAGAAGAAAGAATGTAGTGATGGAAAGAGATTTGGAGAAATAGTGGTTGAAAATTGTATATATTTGGAGAAAGACAGATACCTACAAATTTTAGAAGCAGAGCAAATCCCAAATAGGTTAAAATCAAAGAAAAACATGTCCAAATACATCATGTTTAATTTCTGAAACATTTATGACAAATAAAAGTTCTTGAAATAACTAGAGAGAAGGAGTGCATTATCTCTTAACAGAACAAAGATTTGGTGACAATAACTTTCTCCTCAGAAGCTATAGAGGTCAACAGGAAGTAGTGCAATATTTTTCAAGGGCTGGGGGTGGGGTGGGGTGGGAAAGGAATTGTTAACCTAGAATTCTGTATACAGCAAAAATATCTTTCAGAAATAAAAGTAAAATAAAGATATCCTCAGATGAAAAAAATACTAAGAAAATTTATACCCAGCAGACCTGCTTTAAATGACTTGCTAAAGGGAAATAATACCAGAAAGAAACTTGGAACATCAAAAACAGAGGAGCAGCAGAATTAGTAAATATCTGAGTACATACAATAGACTATTATTCTCCTTAGTAGTTCTTTAAAATGTGTTATTGGCGCTGGCCGGGTAGCTTAGTTGGTTATAGCCCCAATATGCCGAGGTTGAGGGTTTGATCACAAGTCAGGGCATTTCCAAAAATCAACTAATAAATCCACAAATAAGTGGAACAATAAATAGATGTTTCTCTCTCCCCCTTCCTTTCTCTCTATAATGAATAAAAAAAATTCAAATATGTCTTATGGTTAAAAACAAAAGTATAACATTGTCTGCTGAAGTTTTCAGAATATGTAAATATGATACTTAAGATAATACCTCTAATGTAAAGAGGGATAAGATAAAGAAAACTTTATGGTTTTAATGTTTGTATATTCTAGTTGAAGTGACAAAATATTGATTATATAAAGATTTTGAAAAGTCAAGAATGGATTTTGTATTCTCTAAAGCAGCCACTAAAAACTTACACAAAGAGATACTGTAAAAGTCATAATAAACAAATTAGAATAAAATAATAAGGGGCCAATATCCTCCCCAGTAAAAGGGCAGGAAATGGTAAATACCGAAATGAGAAAGGAAATGAACAAAAAACAATAATAAAATGGTAAACATAAATCTAAAAATATAAATAATTTCACTTTCAATACACCAGTTAGTCAACAGAGACTGTTAGAATGGATTACAAAACATGTTTTAGTTATATGCTGTATATGAGAAAGTGGTTTTCAACCTTTTCATGCTTAGGGACCTACGAGAATAGAGGAATTATTTCAAGGACCACTAAGACAGAAATCACCCTGAATTTAAGCAAATTCAACTAAGGTTATTGGGTCTACAATTTTCATACAATATCAGGGTGGTTAACTCTTTCAGGGGCCAGCACAAAATTTCAGGTGAACCAGTCTGCAGATTGGTGTTTGAAAAACACTGATATAAGAAATGTAGTTCAATTAGAATGATATAGATCGATTAAAAGTAAAGGGTGGGAAAAGATATACCATACAAAAACTAATAAGAAGAAAGCTGGAGTGTTTATATTAATGTCAAAGTATACTTCAGAGGAAAAAAAAACTACCAGGAGTGAAAAGTGATGTTACATATTGATTTCATAAGGCTGAAAAGGTCAATTCAGGAGGAAGACTTAAAAATCTAAATGTGCATGTACCTAACAATAGAGCTTCAAAGTACATGAAGCAAAAACTGACAGAACTGAAAGGAGATACAGACAAATTAAAAAATTGTAGTCGGAGAGTTTAACACTTTTCCCTCAGTAATACATAGAACCAACAGACAAAATATCAGCAAGGATATGGAGCGGAACAACATCAACCAACTGAATCTTACTGACATTTTAGGACACTCCATCCTACAGCAAAATGCACATTCTTTTTAAGTGCCATATAAAATAATTTCTAGAAAAGACCATAAAGTGTGTCACAAAGCAAACTTTAACAATATTAAAAGAATTGCCTTGTCCCTGATTTTAGTGGGAAACCTTCAAATTTCTTAGCATCAAATATGATGTAAGTTTCAGGATTTTTGTCAATATTCTTTATCAAATTGAGTCATTTCCCCTCTATTCCTAGTTTACTGAGACTTTCTCTCATGAATAGATGTTTGATTTTATCAAATTATTTTTCTATATCTACTGATAAGATGATGTGATTTTTCTTCTTTAGTCTGTTGATGTGACAGATTACATTAATTTCCAAATTTGCACCAGCCTTGCATACCTGGAGCAAATTTCACTTGGTTGTGGTATATAATTCTTTTTATATAATGTTGGATTCTTTTTATAATGTTTTATAATGTTAAGGATTTTTACATCTATGTTTGTAACAAATTTTGGTCTATAGGTTTGCATTGTCTTTGGTTTTGGTTTTAGGTTAGTGCTCATTTCCTAGAATGAGTTAGAAAGTATTCCTTCAGGTTCTATTTTCTGAAAGAGAATATAGAGAATTGATATAATTTCTTCTTTAAAAATGTCTGGTAGAATTCCGCAGTGAACCTGTTTGGACCTGGTATATTGATTTGAAAGGTTATTAATTATTTATTCAATTTCTTTAATAGTTATAGACCTATCTAAATTATTTCTTTTTGTGTTTGTTTTAGCAGATTGTGTCTTTGAAATAAATATTTCATTTCATTTAGGGTTCAAAGTTGTTGGCTTAGAATTGTTCATATGTTTTTTTATTATTATTTTCATGTTCATGGGCTCTGTATTGATGTCTTTTTTTTCTTTTTCTTTTCTGACATTAGTAATTTGTGTCCTCTTCCTTTTATTCTTGTTAGTCAAGCTATAGGCATGTTGATTTTGTTAATCTTATAAAGAGCCAACTGTGGTTTCATTGTTTTTTTCTTTATTAACTTACTGTTTTTAGTTTAATTGATTTCTGCTATAATTGTTTTGCATTTTTTTTCTTTTATTAATTTTAATGGGGTGACATTAATAAATCAGGGTACATATGTTCAAAGAAAACATCTCCAGGTTATCTTATCATTCAATTATGTTGCATACCCATCATCCAGCGTCAAATTGTCCTCTGTCACCTTCTGTCTGGTTTTCTTTGTGCCCCCCCCTCTCCCACCCTGTCTTCCCTCCTTCCACCTCGTAACCACCACACTCTTGTCCATGTCTCATAGTCACACTTTTATGTCCCACCTATGTATGAAATCATGCTGTTCTCAGTTTTTTCTGTTTTACTTATTTCACTTCGTATAATGTTATCAAGATCCATCCATTTTGTTGTAAATTACCCGATGTCATCATTTCTTATGGCTGAGTAGTATTCCATAGTATACATGTACCAAAGCTTTTTAATCCACTCATCTTCTGATGGACACTTGGGCTGTTTCCAGATCTTCACTATTGTGAACAATACTGCCACGAACATGGGGGCGCATTTCTTCTTTTTGAACAGTGCTATGGTGTTCTTAGGGTATATTCCTAAAAGTGGGATAGCTGGGTCAAAAGGGAACCCTCCTGCACTGCTGGTGGGAATGCAGACTGGTGCAGCCACTGTGGAAAACGGTATGGAGATTCCTCAAAAAATTAAAAATTTTACTACCTTTTGACCCTGTTATAATTTTTATTATTTATTTTCTTCTGTTTACTTTGAATTTAATTTGATCTTTTCCTAGTTTCTTAAGGTCAGTGGTTGGATCCAAGTAATTTAACAACCAGTTCTCTGCCCTAATGACTGTTTTAAGTATAAAAAAGTGATATACCCAAGGTAGTTTATTATTTAATGTATTTAATACTTAAATAAGAATAAAAGAGGTACACAAAACTAGATTATAAGAAAAATTTTAAAATATTAATGGAAAAATACTAAATAGTACCTGACAAAAACAATACAAGTTGTTACCCCCTGGTTGTTTGGCACTTTTTCTCTTTATGTTATATGTTTATTTACTAAAGTGACATACACAAGGGAATTTAAATGTAGTATTTCATCAAAGATATAATGAGTTTTATGAAATGAATAAATATTACAAGCATAGTTATATCAAATTTTTTTCACCTAAGGACAGAATGAACATTACTACGGGCACTTAGAATACACTGTTGTCCAGATGAATGTTAAAAAAAGAGTAAGAAATGTAAATTTGTGGTTTCCACACTGGTCAGCCGTCCAGGTGTCCACCTTAGAGATTACAAATGCCTTTTATCGACCAGTTTGACAAACTCATCAGAAAATTAGGTATCGATTCTGCTGAACCGGTGTGAACTGGCTGAGTCCCACCACTGCCTAAGGTGGAAACTTAGCTGATTGATTTTGGATCTTTCCTCTTTTCAATATATACATTTAATGTTATAAATTTTCTTCCAAGCACTGCTTTCACTATTTCCAACAAGTTTTGTTAAGTTGTTTTTATTTTTATTTAATTAAAAATATTTTAAAATTTCTCTTGGGAATTCTTCTTTAACTTAGGTGACCAGTTCCATGACTACAAAGCATCAAGCAGGAGGCTATGCATGCTTGGCTAAGTGCCTGACTTTGGAGTCAGATGGCAGCTTCATCACTTACTTGTTGAGAGATCTAGTACAAATTATTAAGTTTGGGCCCTGAAATGTTTCTGTTGCTCAGCTTCCTCGTCTAAAATAAAAACAAGAATAGTCCCCACCTGAGAGCATCATTGTGAAAATTAAGTCAATGTAAATATGTAAAGCATTTTGCAGAGGGTGTTTTATAAATGTTTAATAATGTTAACCATGAAAATGTTAATCCAACCCTGCTTCTGGGATCTCTTTGACCCCTTGCCCTGCGATACCACCTCCCCTCACTGATTAAGGGTACCTGTTTCTCATAACTGAACTCCTGACCTTACAACCTGCCCAGGTATTGAAGTTCTCCAGACCTTGTCCCAAGGCCTGGAGCCTGTTCCCAAACCTGATGGGGGTTAAGATGACAAGAAAGAATTGATAGAAGACATGAGTTGAGGAGCTCTTAAAGGATAAGTAAATCAGAGGGAGGTGAGCATGGGGAAGAGCGCAGAGGGGACAGTGTGCACAGAAGCATGGAGGAAGGGACATCGTGGTGTGTGGGGGAAGCAACAAGCTCTCTTTCTCTCCCTTCCCATCTCTCTCTAAAATCAATCAACCAATAAAATTAAAAAAAGAAGAAGGGGTTGTTCGGCAGATAAAATATAATATGCTCACTTTGTTAAAGATGGTGCTGCCCACATGGAAGCCCATCATCCAGGTGATATTATTTGCCCTTATGCTTGAGATGGCTGTGGGGGAAAAGCTGTAATGTAGGCAGGCCAGGTCATTATAGCCTAAGGCTTAGTTTAAGAGTAAGCTCTTCCCCACACCCTTGACTGATTGGATGATGTAGGGTGGTGCACTCTCCTGACGAATCCCATTATGCCTCAGATGGGTGGCTTTGTATCAGAGACTTTATGTATGTATAATTGGATTAAAGGTTTGGATTATGTATGCTATAAAGTGGGCGGACCGGTAGCTAGATCTCTCTCTCTCTTGGTTCCAGAGTTACTGAGGTTGGTATTACAGAGGAGAGCAGATTAAGGCCATGTGAAGGAGAAGTAGCCAAGATGGCAGTGCTGAGGAAGAAGCCAGTTTATTACGAGTCTGTGCAGGAGGAGATGGGAAACAGAGGTGAATAATTCTGGTGAGCTAGAAACCTTTGATTCTAGGAAACTCGGATAAGTCAGTAGCTTTGTGAGCACTGAATGTATGGGTTTTGGAGCCCAGTGTGTGTTTTTGCTTGCCAGCTGGGTGCAAGCTAGAATTAAAGCTGATGGCTCACCAGTTTTTGGCTCCGTTGTTTCATTACCGACTGTTCGAATCTATTTATTTTATTTATTTTATTTTTTTTTTATTTTATTCATTTTAGAGAGGAGACACACAGAGACAGAGAGAGAGAGAAAGAGAGAAAGGGGGGAGGAGCTGGAAGCATCAACTCCCATATGTGCCTTGACCAGACCAGTGCAGGGTTTTGAACTGGCGACCTCAGTGTTCCCAGGTCGACGCTTTATCCACTGCGCCACCACAGGTCAGGCCCCGACTGTTCGAATCTAATGCGAACCTGCACGGGTCGGGTGGCTGTGATCCTGACCGCGACTACTGGCTTTACAGGGATATAGTTCAGGGTTATTATGCCTTGCTAAGACTGGGGAAGTGGCATGAGCAGAGGTAATTTTAGAAATGCCCCTGATGGCAGGGTGGAGACAGATTTGCATGGTGGAGATTATGAAAGCAGGGACATCAGTTAAAAATCTGGGGCAATAGTGAGGAAGGGATGGGAACTAGGATGGAAAAGATTAATGGAAACAAATAGAGGCTTAAAGTCCTAGATATATTTATGGGGTAGAAAAGAAGGCACTATGTGAATGGGGACATAAGAGAGCTAAAAGTTAGGGGTATATCAGAGAGTAAGATATTAGGGTACCTTGTGTAAAACATAAGAAAAGGAAGAGTCCTAGGTAATGAAAGATTGAAGATGTGACTCTGAAGGTGAGAAACCATAGTCTAATAGCAGGCAAGAGATGATGATGACAGTGATGATAACAATGGGGGTGACTTGCTTTTAGTTTCATGGAGTGTACAGGGGTAATAAACATGGTTGGCAGTGAGATCATCACTTAGAACATAGCTTGGCACATTGAGACCCTCAATAAATAAATGATGGAGGTGCAAGAGTGAATATATAGTTAAATTCAGAATACAGTTGAACTTTGAACAACATGGCTTTGAACAAGGGTCCACTTGTATGCAGAATATTTTCAGCTGACCACAGTTTAATTTATCCACATAGTAGTTGTTCAAGGTTTAACTCCACAGTTGGGAATCTATGTATATGGAGGGTCAACTGTAGTTACACATGGAGTTTTGACTGTGTGGGAGCTTGGCACCTTTAACCATTGTGTTGTTCAAGAGTCAACTACTCTCTAATGTTGTAATGGTGCTGGGTAAATCACTTACGTCACAAAAGAATGGCCAAACTAAGAAAAAGTATTAAAAAAGTTTATTTGAACCAAACTGATGAAAATTTCTGGGAAGCAAAATTTCAACGGATTGAGAAAATGCTCAAAAGAATGATAGTTTTTGTAGCTTATTTTATACATTTATATCTGTGGAGGAGAATTAAGAATTACATGAAATCTACTGGTGGTAGATTAGGAAGGCAGGAGAAAGCAAAGCAGGGAAATCTCTGAGGTTGAATAAAAAGTAAAATGGAGAGACACATACTTTAACATTGGCAGGTACAGGATAGTTAATATTCACAGCACACACAGATGGTATGCAGGGAATAAGATAATACTGTGGTCTGTACTCTGGTGCCAGAGGTTTTGCCCTGAGGGGTCTGGAAAAGAAAACTATTCTGACATTTCATTATTATTATTGTTGTTGTTATTATTTTCTTCTTTTCCAGTGAGACTCATGCATGTGCCCCGTCTGGGATCTACCAGACAACCTCCATCTGAGGTTATGCTCTGCCCATCTGGGGCCAATGTTTGTAACCAAGCTATACTTAGCACATGAGGCAGAAGCTCCTTGGAGCCATTCTCAGCACTCAGGGCTGATGTGCTCAAATCAATCGAGCCATGGCTGTGGGAGGTGAAGAGAGAGAGAGAGAGAGAGAGAGAGAGAGAGGAGAAAAGGGTGGAGAAGCAGATGGTTGCTTCTCCTGTGTGCCCTGACCAGGAATTGAACCTAGGACATTCACATGCCAGGCTGATGCTCTACCACTGAGCCAATTGGCCAGGGCACTCTGACATTTTAAAGGTATGTTATCTTAGATACATAAAGACAATAACCAATTTCAAAGATAAAGATTGTTCTTTGTCACGAAAGCTACAGGCCTAGGATGTGACTACCCACCATGACCCACATTTAGTTAGGAATTTTTACATTCAAACTCCCCTGTGTGAGCAGAGACTACATGTTTTCATCCCTTACTCTTTTGTTTTTCCCAGTTTTTGGGCCCGAGCTGTCTGCCCCAACCATTCTCCACCAGATCCTTGGTCAGGCCAAGATCATCCAAGCTTGATCTCCCTATTTGTATTTATTGGAGCTGATGTACTGGGGCAGTGCTTTGTATCTTGTGCCTGGCATTGTTCAATCCATATGGTTATTGGGATAGAAAAAAAAATTCATTATCTTGGAACAAAATGGGTCACAATGATCAATTCAGTCCTGCTCAGTGAATGTTGATTATAGCATACTGAAAAATGAAGGTCTAGACTCTCCCCCTCCTATTGATTTGAGAGAGAGAGAGAGAGAGAGAGGAATGGGAAGAAGAGAGTGAAAGAGAGAGGGTAAGAGAGAAAGAAGCATCAACTCGTCTTTCCATTTAGTTATTCTTTTTTTTTTTTATTTTTTACAGGGAAAGAGAGTCAGAGAGAGGGATAGAAATGGACAGAGAGACAGGAGAGGAGAGAGATGAGAAGCATCAGTCATCAGTTTTTTGTTGCGACACCTTAGTTGTTCATTGATTGCCCTCTCACATGTGCCTTGACCATGGGCCTTCACCAGACCAAGTAACTCCTTGCTCGAGCCAGCGACCTTGGGTCCAAGCTGGTGAGATTTTTTGCTCAAGCCAAATGAGCCTGTGCTCAAGCTGGTGACCTCGGGGTCTCGAACCTGGGTCCTCCGCATCCCAGTCCAACACTCTATCCACTGCACCACCGCCTCGTCAGGCTAGTTATTCATTTTCATTGTGCACTCATTAATTACTTCTTATAAGTGCCCTGCCTGGGATAAAACCCACGACCTTGATGCACTGGGCCACCTGGCCAGGACAAGTCCAGACTTCGTCATCTTTCTTCTTTTTTTCCCCTCTTTGCCTCCTCCTCCTCCTCCTTCTTCTGCTCTTCCTTCTCTTCTTTATTCTTCTTCTTTTTAAAGATTTTATTTATTTATTTTAGAGAGAGGGGAGAGAGAGAGAGAAAGGCAGGGGGTGGGGTGAGGAACAGGAAGCATCAACTCATAATTGCTTCTCGTATGTACCTTGACCGGGCAAGCCTGGGGTTTTGAACTGGCAAACTCAGTTTTCCAGGTTGATGCCTCATCCACTGTGTCACCTCACATCAGGAAAGTCTAGACTTCTTGATAAAATGTTTTATTATAAAGCTGCTCAATCTGCATAATTTTCCAATTAACCAGAAAACATTTCCGCTCCATATGCACAAAATTATGTTGGAGTATTGTGTTAAAGTTTATACTGAATAATAAATATATACAACTTTAAAAGAAAACCTCACCCTGTGTGATGTATTAGGTTTCTGGGATTGGGAGGACCACCATGTGGACTTCCCCTGAACTTGTTAGGTTTAGTATATGGCCCCTTTTCTGCCTACACTTATAATTCTAGTATTTTTCAAAAATATTTCAATGGTATAGGAAAATAACTGTGATTTTTAATGCAGAAACCCCAAAATTTTTATTCAATAATTTGCAAAAGAAAAAGAATGTTAGGAAAAGCTTTTGTACTTTCTATAACAAATAGGTGTCACTTCAAAATAAAATAAACAACATAAAAAACAATGTCTGAGAAAGGACCCTGGTTAAGGCTTTCTTCTTAGCCATTCTTAATTAACATTCCAATATGTATGAGGTTAGGAAATTGTCATCTGAAGCTCTTCGGAAATAACAAAGCTTTAGATGATTTGGGACATGGCTTAAGGTGGTTTCCATTGTATGGCCAGTGCCCGCGGCCACCATCACAGCCGCCAGGCCAGTGCAGTTTTGCATTAGATTCAGACAGTCGGTAATGAACCAACGGAGCCAAGAACTGGTGAGTCATCATCTTTAATTCTAGCTTGCACCCGACGGGCAAGTAAAAACACACACTGGGCTCCAAAACCCACTCATTCAGTGCTCACAAAGCTACTGACTTATCTGAGTTTCCTAGAATCAAAGGTTTCTAGCTCACCAGACTTATTCACCTCTGTTCCCCATCTCCTTCTCCAGCGCAAACTGTGCTCAAACTGGCGTCTCCCTCAGCACTCCACCATCATGGCTGCTTCTCCTGGCCTCCATGTGGCCTTTATCTGCTCTCCTTTCTACTGCTAATCTCAGGAACCGAGAGCGAGCAAGCTCCCCGTCTGCCCCACTTTATAGTGTAGAAATCCAAACCTTTAATCCAATCCATAAACAAGGAAGTCTGTGATACAAAGTCACTTATCTGAGGCATAATGGGAAGGATTCCTCATGAGAGTGCACCACCCCACACCATCCAATCAGTCAAGGGTGTGGGGAAAAGCTTACTCTTAAAACTAAGCCTTAGGCTATAACGACCCGGCCTGCCCCCCAACCACCCATTAATATCAATGGACTTGCATGTGGGCAGTGCCATCTTTAACAAAGTGAGCATAATATATTTTATCTACCCAACACCCATGTTGGGGTTTTTGTTAGAGTTGGGAAGGAGCATGAGAAGAGGGCTTTGCTATGTATATCAGAGGTGCTCGCCTGTGCCCCTCTAAAGGTGTGGGGGGTAGCATGACTGTCCAAAGGCTACTTCCCGTCTCTCAGATGTGCCATTTGTCAGTTGTACTGTGAGGGACATATTTACATTTCACACAAAGGGACTTATTAGGACAATGGTTTCCCTTTAAGTGAGAATCTCACTGAAGAGAGAACAGGTAGATAAAGGAGTATTAGATTGGACCATTCAAATGGAGAAAAGCCAGATATAGGAGGATGTTGGAAGTTGTTTCTAAAAGGAAGGTCCACCCAGGTCACAGATTTCCCCACGTCAGAATCAAAGCTGACTTGACCTTGTTAGAGCTGGGGCAGCCATCCTTCTTGGACTTTACACAGGCTTATCAGGCATTAACTTATTGAGACAAACTGCCTGCCCTTAGAAAGAGGAAGTTTTCACATTTTAAACCACTTGGCTTTTAGCCCCACCTTTCCTCTGGTTTGAGTCAAAGATAAGTGTTTCCCTTAATAACAACTGGCTTTCAATTTTCTGTGCAAAGCTTTGTGGCTCTCAAAGTCAGCACGGTTTATTTTGAATTCATAGCCACAGCTTAAATCAAGCTGACAGGATATGGACTGGAATGAAATTTGAGGGATTGTGGTTTGGAGAGATGTATTGTTTTAGCTTAGAGAAAGAAATGAAGTTTTCTCTTGTTGCTTGGTGTGTTTTCTGTGCTTGGTGAGGACTGACACCTGTGACTCCTTCCCATCAACTAGGGGGGACCGACGAGCTCTTTCTTGTTTCCTGGTACTTGAGACCCCTTCACATAAGTTTGTAGTCAGATCTTTTTGGCTGTGACAAATACAGAGGGAAGTAGTAGCAGTTTAAGTCATCTGTCTTAGAGCACACTGTGACTACTCTTCACTGCTCATCATATGTAGGCCTTAGCGTTTGTTCCAGTTTTGGAAAATAAATATAAATTCCTCCTACATCTAAGCAATATTAATTTATATAGCATAGGTGCGCCTCACCCAATTTCCTGAACTGTTGCCGGCTTGACTCACATCCCCCTGTTGGGCAGATAAAATATATTATGCACACTTTGTTAAAGATGGTGCTGCCCACATGGAAGTTCGTTGATATTAATGTGTGTTCTGGGACAGGCTGTGGGCAGGCCGGGTCGTTGTAGCCTAAGGCTTAGTTTAAGAGTAAGCTCTTCCTCACACCCTTGACTGATTGGATGATGTAGGGTGGTGCACTCTCCTGAGGAATCCCATTGTGCCTCAGATGAGTGGTTTTGTATCAGAGACTTTCTTGTTTGTATAATTGGATTAAAGGTTTTGAATCTATGGTATAAAGTGGGGAGAACAGTAGCTTGATCTCTCTCTCTCTCTCGGTTCCTGGGATTAGTATTAGAGAGGAGAGCAGATGAAGGCCACATGGAGGCCAGGAGAAGCAGCCAAGATGGCGGAGTGTTGAGGGAGAAGCCAGTTTGTGAAGAGTTTGTGCTGGAGGAGATGGGGAACAGAGGTTGTTGGGCAGATAAAATATGCTCACTTTGTTAAAGATGGAGCTGCCCACATGGAAGCCCGTCACCCAGGTGATATTATTTGGCCTTATGCTTGGAATGGGTGTGGGGGAAAGGCTGTAATATAAGCAGGTCGGGTCGTTATAGCCTAAGGCTTAGTTTTAAGAGTAAGCTCTTCTCCACACCCTTGACTGATTGGATGATGTAGGGTGGTGCACTCTCCTGAAGAATCCCATTATACAGAGAGTTCCTTGTTTGTATAATTGGATTAAAGGTTTTGATCTACGGTATAAAGTGGGAGAGACCAGTAGCTTGATCTCTCTCTTGGTTCCTGAGGTATTAGAGAGGAAAGCAGATTAAGGCCACGTGGAGGAGAGAAGCAGCCAAGATTGTAGAATGCTGATGAAGAAGCCAGTTTGTTAAGAGTTTGTGCTGGAGGAGATGGGGAACAGAGGTGAATAACTCTGGTGAGCTAGAAACCTTTGATTCTAGGAAACTCGGATAAATCAGTAGCTTTGTGAGCACTGAATGAGTGGGTTTTGGAGCCCAGTGTGTGTTTTTGCTTGCCCGCCGGGTGCAAGTTAAAATTAAAGCTGATGGCTCACCAGTTCTTGGCTCCATTGTTTCATTACCGACTGTTCGAATCTAATGCGAACCTGCATGGGTCAGGCGGCTGTGATCCTGACCTCGGCTACTGGCTTTACATTTGGCGTAGTCTGCGGCAGGATTCGATACAGATCGGCATGGAGCCACCACCACCTTTGAGTGGTGGAGTAGAGGACTGGTTGCTGTTATGGTTTCCCATAGCTGTTTTTGGGGGGACTGTAGGCTGGCTGACTTTTACAGCCATGTGTGAGGAAACTGATAGCTCTATGGAAGAGGCTGCCAGGGACCTGCAAACCGAGCAGTGGAAGGAGCTTGTTGGGCAGATGAAATATATTATGCTCACTTTGTTAAAGATGGCGCTGCCCACATGGAAGTTCGTTGATATTAATGTGTGCTCTGGGACAGGCTGTGGGCAGGCCGGGTCGTTATAGCCTAAGGCTTAGTTTAAGAATAAGCTCTTCCCCACACCCTTGACTGATTGGATGATGTAGGGTGGTGCACTATCCTGAGGAATTCCATTATTCCTCAGATGGGTGGCTTTGTATCAGAGACTTTCTTGTATGTATAATTGGATTAAAGGTTTGGATTTTCTGTGCTATAAACTGGGGCAGTCCAGGAGCTTGCTCTCTCTCTCTTGGTTCCTAAGTTCCTGAGATTAGTATAGAGAGTAGAGCAGAGTAAGGCCACATGGAGGCCAGGAGAAGCAGTCAAGATGGCAGAGTGCTGATGAAGAAGCCAGTTTGTTAAGAGTTTGTGCTGGAGGAGATCGGAAACGGTGGTGAATAAGTCTGGTGAGCTAGAAACCTTTGATTCTAGGAAACTCGGATAAGTCAGTAGCTTTGTGAGCACTGAATGTGTGGGTTTTGGAGCCCAGTGTGTGTTTTTGCTTGCCCGCCGGGTGCAAGTTAGAATTAAAGCTGATGGCTCACCAGTTCTTGGCTCCTGTGTTTCATTACCGACTGTTCGAATCTAATGCGAACCTGCACTGGCCGAGCGGCTGTGATCCTGACCCCGACTACTGGCTTTACAATGGCACTGCCCACATGGAAGCCCATCACCCAGGTGATATTAGTTGCCCATATGCTTGGGATGTGCATAATTATATTATTGGGTGTGGGGGACAGGCTGTAAGCAGGCCAGGTTATTATAGCCTAAGGCTTAGTTTTAAGAGTAAGCTTTTCCCCACACCCTTGACTGATTGGATGGTGTTGTGTGGTGCACTCTTATGAGGAATCCTCCCATTATGCCTCAGATGAGTGACTTTGTATCAGAGACTTTCTTGTTTGTAGATTGGATTAAAGGTTTGGATTTCTACACAATAAAGTGGGGCAGACGGGGAGCTTGTTTTCTCTCAGTTCCTGAGATTAGCATTAGAGAGGAGAGCAGAGAAAGAAGAGCAGATAAAGGCCACGTGGAGGCCAGGAAAAGCAGTCAAGATGGTGGAGTGCTGAGGGACAAGCCAGTTTGTGCGGAGTTTGTGCAGAGAGAAGGAGATGGGGAACAGAGGTGAATAAGTCAGATGAGCTAGAAACCTTTGATTCTAGGAAACTCCAATAAGTCAGTGGCTTTGTGAGCACTGAATGAGTGGGTTTTGGAGCCCAGTGTGTGTTTTTACTTGCCCACCGGGTACAAACTAGGATTAAAAGCAATGGCTCACCAGTTCTTGCCTCTGTTGTTTCATTGCCGACTGTCCGAATGTAATGTGAACCTGCACTGGCCAGGCAGCCCTGATGGTCGCCTCGACTACTGGCTTTACAGTCGGTAATGAAATAACAGAGCCAAGAACTGGTGAGCCATCAGCTTTAATTCTAGCTTTCACCCAACGGGCAAGCAAAAACACACACTGGGCTCCAAAACCCACTCATTCAGTACTCACAAAGTTACTGACTTATCTGAGTTTCCTAGAATGAAAAGGTTTCTAGCTCACCAGACTTATTCACCTCTGTTTCCCACCTCCTTCTCTCTAAACAAACTCTGCACAAACTGGCTTCCTCCTCAGCACTCTGCCATCTTGGCTGCTCCTCCTGGCCTCCTCCATGTGGCCTTACTCTGCTTTCCTCTCTAATGCTAACCTCAGGAATCGAGAGAGCAAGCTCCCGGTCTGCCCCACTCTATAGCGTAGATTCAAAACCTTTAATCCAATCCACAAACAAGGAAGTCTCCGATACAAATTCACCCATCTGAGACATACTGGGAGGATTCCTCGTGAGAGTGCACCACCCCACATCATCCAATCAGTCAAGGGTGTGGGGAAAAGCCCAGTCCCAAAACTAAGCCTTGGGCTATAAGAACTCTGTCTGCTTACAGCCTGTTCCCCACACCCAATAATATAATCATGCCCATCCCAAGCATAAGAGCAACAAATATCATCTCGACAGTGGGCCTCCTCGAGGGCAGCGCCATCTTCTACAAAGTGAGCACAACACACTTTATCTGCCCAACAATCCACCCCTATGCTCACTTTACTACTCACAATCTACAGCACCAGCATCCCTGTGCAAGGAAATTAGGCACATTCCACAAATTACAACAACAGGACAAATCATACAATTTCAACAATTACAAAGATACATTTCACCAGTCTCTGAGCACTTTGCCAAAAGTGAAAAATGTCCTTGGCCTTCACTCTTGCTGTTAAAAAGGCTTCTCGGGGCAGGGGGAGGGCATCCATCAATGCTACCCCCCACCGCCATCAGGGTATTTTACATTGTCCAAAATCCATAAGTAAATTCAACAAAGGAGCCAGTGCTCACTCCAGTCATAGTCCAGGAAATCAGTCCACCCACATGGGGTGTTAGCCTCCCCCCTCATTCCTGCCATCATGGCAGGCCTCACACTGTCCTAAAGAGAAGCATGTGGCAGTGGCAGTTAGCATTTCCATCTTTCCTCTGGGGAGCATGATGGCGTCCACCCCTATATCTCAAAATCACAGACCTACCAGGAGTGTAGCTGCTCTTTGCTGCTGGGCTCTCACCTTCTGGAGGCTGCAGATTGCAACTCCAGACCAATTCTCCTCATCCTCCAAAGAGGAACTGAAAACATCAGCTCCCACAGCTGGGCTCAAACCAGTCTGTCGCCACCTTCTGCTCAGCAGGCCTTGCAGCTCCAGCCCTGGCCTCATGCTGCTGCTGGCTCTCTCCACAACATCCAGGGCAATCTTCAACTCATGAACCTGTGATTCCTTCTCCAGTGTCTGCTCCATTTCCAGGTGAATCTCACAAACCTGGTCGAACTCCTCCTCCAGCACTTCCTCCAGCTCCAGGGGTGGCATCTCTTTTTCCCACATTTCCTCCAGCTCCTTCCACTGCTTGGTTTGCAGGTCCCTGGCAGCCCTTTCTATAGAGCTCTCGGCTTCCTCACACATGGCTGTAAAAGTCAGCCATTCTATAGTCCCCAGAAGGACAGCCATAGGGAACCATAACAGCAGCCAGTATTCTACTTCACCGCTCAAAGGTGGTGGCGGCTCCATACCGATATGTATCAAATCCTGCCATAGACTATGCCAAATGTAAGGCCAGGAGTCATGGTCACTATCAGAGCTGCCTGGCCCATGAAGGTTCGCATTAGATTTGGACAGTTGGTAATGAAACAATGGAACCAAGAACTGGTGAGTCATCCGCTTTAATTCTAGCTTTCACCCAACGGGCAAGCAAAAACACACACTGGGCTCCAAAACCCACTCATTCAATGCTCACAAAGCTACTGACTTATCTGAGTTTCCTAGAATGAAAAGATTTCTAGTTCACCAGACTTATTCACCTCTGTTTCCCATCTCCTTCTCTCTACACAAACTCTGTACAAA
Organism: Rhynchonycteris naso; assembly: GCA_037038555.1. Classification (NCBI taxonomy): domain Eukaryota; kingdom Metazoa; phylum Chordata; class Mammalia; order Chiroptera; family Emballonuridae; genus Rhynchonycteris; species Rhynchonycteris naso. The sequence goes on along the minus strand of CM073000.1, from coordinate 46,084,135 downwards.
CTGGCTTCTTCCTCAGCACTCTGCCATCTTGGCTGCTTCTTCTGGCCTCCTTCACATGGCCTTACTCTGCTTTCCTCTCTAATGCTAACCTCAGGAATCGAGAGAGCAAGCTCCCGGTCTGCCCCACTCTATAGCGTACGTAGATTCAAAACCTTTAATCCAATCCACAAACAAGGAAGTCTCCGATACAAATTCACCCATCTGAGACATACTGGGAGGATTCCTCGTGAGAGTGCACCACCCCACATCATCCAATCAGTCAAGGGTGTGGGGAAAAGCCCAGTCCCAAAACTAAGCCTTGGGCTATAAGAACTCTGTCTGCTTACAGCCTGTCCCCCACACCCAATAACATAATCACGCCCATCCCAAGCATAAGGGCAACCAATATCATCTCGACAATGGGCCTCCCCAAGGGCAGCGCCATCTTCTACAAAGTGAGCACAACACACTTTATCTGCCCAAAAGACACATAGCATCCCTTTGGTAGCTCTCTAATATACTTTGTTTTAAAATAAAAGTGGTTTAAGGCTAACATCAGCCAAGCTATTCTTTTTTTTTTTTTATTTTGCCAAGCTATTCTTAAAGATGGGTTCCCAGCCTGCCTTGGATTTCTTCACTTATTCTGTGAAATGAGTAATCCCAATTATTGGGCAGATAAAATATATATTATGCTCACTTTGTTAAAGATGGCACTGCCTATGTGAAAGCCCGTTACCCAGGTGATATTAGTTGCCCTTATGCTTGAGATGGGCATAATGATATTAATGTGTGTTGGGGGACAGGCTGTGGGCAGGCTGGGTTGTTATAGCCTAATGCTTAGTTTTAAGAGTAAGCTTTTCCCCACACCCTTGACTGATTGGATGATGTGGGGTGGTGCATTCTCAAGAGGAATTCTCCCATTATGCCTCAGATAAGTGACTTTGTATCAGAGACTTCCTTGTTTGTAGATTGGATTAAAGGTTTGGATTTCTACACTATAAAGTGGGGCAGGCCGGGAGCTTGCTCTCTCTCAGTTCCTGAGATTAGCATTAGAGAGGAGAGCAGAGAAATAAGAGCAGATAAAGGCCACGTGGAGGCCAGGAGAAGCAGTCAAGATGGTGGAGTGCTGAGGGAGAAGCCAGTTTGTGCAGAGTTTGTGCAGAGAGAAGGAGACGGGGAACAGAGGTGAATAAGACTGGTGAGCTAGAAACCTTTGATTCTAGGAAACTCAGATAAGTCAGTAGCTTTGTGAGCACTGAATGAGTGGGTTTTGGAGCCCAGTGTGTGTTTTTACTTGCCCGCTGGGTGCAAGCTAGAATTAAAACTGATGACCCACCTGTTTTTGGTTCCATTGTTTCATTACCGTCTGTACGAATCTAATGCGAACCTGCATGTGAATGTCCACAATGGCAACTATTGCCTCTACACCACTGAATAAGGGTTGTAAATTAAGTTGGCCTGTCTTTTGCCTAGATAAACCCTGGGCACCAAGGTAACCCATCTTGAATTAGTAACAGCCTGCCTGTTTCAAAACTTCCAAGTATTTGGTTAAAGTAATCCAGTGAGTCAGTCAAACTATCTACATTTTTAAGTCATTCCAGAGTGTTGACTTACTCAACTGATTCACATTTTCTGAGGATGTGATTCATTCATACCCAGCAGAGCGGAAAGAACATTTGAAAGCATACATAAGGAGAAGTGAGTAAAACTTGACTCTTTCTGGTAAACCTGTTTCTTATGGTATACGTGGAGGTTTGGGGCATGCCTCTCTGGGTTAAGTGCTGGAGATGATATTAGTGAGGATGCGAATGGAGGTGTGAGGACAGCTTGCCCTTGCCCAGCCCAAGACCCCAAGAGAAGATGGACTTTCTGCTCAGTGAAGACATGCAGTTTGACCTTTTTGGACTTGGGGACATATGTTTCCTGACTGAGGAGTCACAGCTAATGCCACATTTCTGTGCCTTACTCCAAGGCTGCCCATGGGACCCAGTGGAGCAGAAAAAGGGGCCTACCTTTGGCTCCCTTCTGGTCACAGATGCAGTGCTCCAGTCCCATTTACCAGGGAGCCTTCCCTGACTCCCGGCTCCAGCTTTGCTTTTCCTTCTTAGGCATGGTGTCTACTCTCTTGTGTAGAAAAGACTCCAGATGCAGGTATCCTTTTTGCCATCTAGGCTTTTATTTCTTATGATTAGGAAGTTTTATGGTGCTGACCTGTCCATTTTAATGTATTCTGTAAGAATATTTGATCCCACCTCAATATGAAATTCAGCTTGATTTAGTGATGCCCATGACTAGATTCCATTTATTTATTTGTTCATTTATTCTTTTATATATCTCACTAATGTTTATTAAGTGCCATTTGGTGGTGAGCCAAATGCTTATTCAGTTATGTGGAGATATTTTGTTCACTGAAATTCTGGGAAGGAGTGGTAAGGTTGGCCCCAGGAGAGAAGCAGGCCGAGACAGACAGGGATGGACTGGACTTTTCAAGGTTGTGAAACGAGCTGGGCAGGGTAACAGCTGGAGTGGGCGGGCTCTGTGAGAGGAGAGGAGAGGCAGGGCCTTGTCCTGTACTGTGGTAAGTGCTGTGATAAGTGATAAGTGGGTTCCACTACTCTTCAACCCAACAACCATAATCATTATAACCACAACTCATGCTCAGTGTGATTGGGTTTCTTCTTGGCAAAAAAAAACAAACGAGAGGAGTTGTCCCTGGTGTGATTCCATCCGCGTCTGTTCTGAGGAACCAAAGTCATTTATCTTCCTCTGTCTTCTCTCTTACCTAAGCGCATGCCACCACCCCATGAAAAAGTCAATGGACATGAACATGAGCCCTCTGATGTCCCAGAACTACCCTTTTAGTTGTGAACTAAAGGCCGACAAAAATGATCACTTTAAGGTAGAAATTGAGTACCGATGATCTCCATGAACAGTCCGTTTAGGGGCTGATACAAAGGACAAATTGCACGTTGTTTAAGCAGAGGCAATGAATTAAAGGAACACTGGAAACTTTGAAAGTGTCTGTACAGCCAGTGGTTTCCCTTGGTGGCTTTGAGATATCGCTATCTGTGGTCTTATGGTTGGAGTGTGGTTCCGGGCCCGTGCATCTTAGTGGACAGCACTTAGTAGCTGTGTTGGAAGGTGCAGAGTGAGAAGATAGAGAAGACAACGATGTGAAGCTCCTGAGTATATCTGGAAAGAATTCTGCCCCTGGAAGTGGTAGTGTTTCCCTGGAAAAAAGTAAAACTTGCTGCTGCTAAAGATGATGAGGACGAGGAGGAGGAGGAGGAGGATGAAGATGATGATGATTTTGAAGATGAAGAAATAAAGAAAAATATCTACTAAAGAAATCTATATGAGATAGTCCATTCAAAAAAGCACAAAAATCAATCAGAAGGAAAAGACTCAAAACCATCAATACCAAGATCAAAAGGTCTAGCATCTTTTCAAAACAGGTAAAAAACTCCTAAAACACTGAAAGGACCTAGTCCTGCAGAAGACATTAAAGCAAAAATGCAAGCAAGTATAGAAAAAGGTGGTTCTTTTCCCAAAGTGGAAGCCAAGTTTATCAACTATGTAAAGAATTGTTTCTGGATGACTGACCAGGAGACTATTCAAGATCTCTGGCAGTAGAGGAAGTCTCTTTAAGAAAATAGTTTAAACAGTTTGTTAAAATTTTCCTCCTAATTGCATTTCTGTTACAGTCGATATCTGTCTGTCCTTTTTATTTTATTAATTTTTTTTTTTTTACTTATTGATTTTAGTAAGAGAGGAAGGGAGAAAGAGAGGGAAAGATAGGAACACGGATCTGTTCCTGTATGTGACCTAACCGAGGATCAAACCGGCAACCTCTGTGCTTCAGGATGATGCTCCAACCAAGCAAACTATCTGACCAGCGCTCTGGCTGTCCTTTCTATAATACAGAGTGAGACCTTTCCCTACTATGTCTTATAAATGCTGTTCAGTTTCCATTGCCAAGAACATGTTGTCCAAAAGATGAAGGTCCACCCTTTGCTTGGTTTTAAGTATATATGGCATGTTATGATAAGACATAGTAGTTGTGGCGGTCAACAAAAGGAAATGGTGGGGAGACAAAAATCATACAAGTAAAATAAACTTAGCATTTTAATAAAGTAAAAACAAAATTTTAAAAATAATGAGAGGGGTGGATTTTGATTTTTGGTTGGCCTAGGGGTGGAATGTCCTAGATAGGAGCAGAGACAAAGCTGTCCCAGAAAAATAGGGTTGGATAGCACAGCTTTCATGAGGAGGACACGAGACTCATTCCAGATGGTGCAACTATCTTGTAAGATTGGGAAGTTTCAACCAGGTTCATCTAATTTTTCTGAGAGCAAAAAAATTCTTAAGTGATACCTTGTGCATTTCACCAGCAAGTTTTGATTCAGGTTATAGCCCAGACCACGATGAACTCTCACATTCTTACTAGGCAGAACAATACATAAATAAACAAGCATGCTAGTAGTTACTATTTGCTATCAGAAAACTGTAACACCCAAGGAGAAGCAGCTAACTGTCCACTCACCAACACTATCGGGGAATATGCTGCAGAGGGCACCAGCCTCACTGAAAATTCAGTCCTTGCAGGCAGGGGTCCTCTTCTGCAGGCGGGGGTCACAGTCCTGGGCTCTAGTAGTGATGAGGATGATGGGGCCAGAAGCAGGAGAGATCATGGCAGCAATTCATCACCAGAAGCCAGGGAGCCACAGTTACCATACCCCAAAGTGGGGGTACTGGCCACGGGTCATGGTTGCATTCACTGGAACCGTGAACAGGCACATCTGTCAACCTGGTCAGAAAAAAGTATGGTTTCCAGAATTTGGGCAGAAATACATCCCAGGTTTTCAGTTCTATTTTTCATCTTTAAGATCAACCCATAATACAATTGGGATGTGCAGAGGTTTAATTTCTTTATTTGACTCTAAGTGATTTTCCTGTCCTCTCATTGCCCTTATTCACTAGTTAGTGAGAAAATACTTAACCAAATATCCATTCAGTTTAAAGTCTGGTATAATCGTTTGAACCCTAGTGGTATTCATTTTCTTAGGTGGCATCTTTTCTTTAAGCTGATAATGCAGTGGATAGTGCAGTGGTTCTTAACCTGGGTTCTATCGAACCCTAGGGGTTAGTTACAAAACTAACGCACTTTGTTAGTTTTGTTCTTTGAGCAAGGTGATGTTCATGCAGGGCTAATTTTGTGCACCAGTATAAAAACATATACCTATGTCTTGAATTTGGAAAAAGAAAGCATATTTTATTTATCACTAAAGAAGGGTTTGGTGAATGCGCATATGAAACTGGTGGGTTCGGTACCTCAAAAAAGGTCAAGAACCACTGGGATAGTGGAAGGGTATTAGCTGCTTCACAGGAAAAAAAAATCTGGCTAATTATATGATTCCTGATCCATCTCAGGGAATACTTTTCCCCTAGGACCCTAGGTGGTAAGTATACTTCGTTTTACCTTCTGTTTTGAAGCCTTTCATTTAACTTTTCATTCTTTTATCCTTAGCCTTTCATTCTTTCATATATGTAATAAAAATCCTTGTATTTATTTTCATGGCCACATACTTTCTATTGCGATGGTCATATGGATCTTAAGATATCAGCTTAAATGCCATTTTTATTTATTTTTTAAAAAATATATATAATTTATTGATTTTAGAGAGAGAAAAAGAGAGAGAGTGAAGGGGGAGGGAGAAGAACGGGAAACATCATACTAGTTGCTTCTAGTATGTGCCTTGACCAGACTAGCCGGGGTTTTTCCCGGCAACCTCAGCATTCCAGGTTGCTGCTTTATCCACTGTGCCACAGTGGCTCAAATGCCATTTTTAATTCCAATAGAAAGAAAGCCTCAAATTTTACCCAACTCAAATTTTGTCTGCCAACTTAGAGTTGTTAAAGTATTTGGACTTAGAATTATCTGGATTTGGTGCTTCTTTTTCCAAGAAAAGTTAGAATAACACCCATGTAGAGGACTTTTCCCCTGCCCCAAGAAATTTCAATATATTTAGGTATTTTCTGGAGGTGCCACAGTGTGCTCCTCGAATCTTCATCAGTCCCTCCATGTGACCTGAAATCAGTTACAATCTAAGTTCCCACAGTGTATGCAGCAACTTCAAGCAAGTCCTCCACCAGTATTTGTACTTAAGACCCTCCAGCTTGGAAATTTTGAAGCTTTCCTATAACATAAGAACAAGGGTGACTTGTCAGGGTGCCTCTCGGTTCGGCATTACCCATGGCAGGTGAAATAGCTTCCATGAGTACCACTCTGCTCTCCTGTCCCTGTGCTCATGCTCCTGCCCTCTTGGCACCTACTCTATATCTTTTTAGATCCTTGTCATTTTAAAATATTTTCTAGAATCCCACTATCATGTGAGCTTCATACAGGCAAGTGCTAATGCGTCTTAGATTGCCTTCTAGTTCCCAGAATGCCAAGCAAAGTGGTTTGTTTGCACATAGTAAATGCTCAATGAGTTTGATGAATGAGTAAATAAAGTTGGGCCAATGATGGGAGTAGTAGAGGGGAATGAAGCGAAATGCAGCATAATCCATACCTTTTGAGTGAAATCACATGATGGGTTGTCTTAAAGATGCCAGTGGGTGGCCAAAGTCCTGTGCTTACAGGGAGGAAGGGAGAGAAATCTCGGGAGTGACTCTAGGAAGTCCCAGTATGGCTCAGACACCTAAAACATGTTTGTGGTGGAGGTCAGGAGAGGGTGAGAGGGCTTGGCAGAATTATTGAGACTGGCATTCCTTTTGAAGAAGTGGATTAGAAATGAGAAGAGGTGTGTAAAGAAAACTTAGAGCATTGGGACGTCTTAGGGGTTTGTTATGCCAGCACTTAGAGGCAGAACTCTATCTTCCACACTGTGTAGAGTCTGAGTCTGAGATACTGTCAAAGATGTGAAAGACAAAGTTGGGAATTGTTAGGCCTGAGCCTCTTTATCTCAATTATGAGAGATATAACAAGATTGTATGAATTAATTTTAGACTTGGGTCAGATGGTTTACATTGGCAGTGTGTCATTGTGCCCTAAGAGGACAGAAAGTTTTAGTAAGTATCCATGTATTCCTAGTGTTTCACAGCTCTGTATTTTATTAAGAATTAGTTAGACAAGTTCTCTACCATCTCAGTCTGCAAATCCTGAGATAGATGGATGGTGCACACAGATGTACAAAGCCAGGCACATATCAGGTATCCAGACTGAATTGTATTAGTAAGTTACATGGTTTAATTTGTGTTCAACAAAAGTGATGCTTTTTTTGGGGGAAAGCTTTACTGAAGGCTGCAGGACTTTCATTCTGCTTGTCCCTCCTCTCAGGCAGACACTTCTCTCTTACACCTGGCTGGATGCAAACCATTTCTCAAGGCTTAGTTCAAATACTATGCCTTTTATAACACCTTCCTGGATACCCAAAGCCTTCTGGGATCCCACCTGCCTCTGAACACCAGAGGACTTTCTTATCATCACGAAGTGGCTGCTAGTTTAGTATTGATTAAAAGAAGGTGCTTTCTCATTGTTGGGAGTATTAGTATCATTTTTGAGGTTCCCTCAATGATTCATTGTTCATTATCTTTCCAACTTTTTCATGAAGATAATGCATACGTTTAAAACACCCTAACATATTTAAGAGGCATTATTATTTTAAATAACTGACATTTTACTAGCAAAGTTATAAGCACATACATCACGGAAAATCTCTCCTTTAATTAAAAATAACACTAACGATCTGGTGGAAGCAACTCCCCTTCTTTGTGAAGCCTCCTCTCCCAAAGGTTCCCTTCATGTAAATAAAATAAAATAAAGGCTGCAATTGCAATCACAGAGCCAGGATCTTGTCTTGGGAGCTGTGTGGGGCCTGCAGACTCTGAACTCCCTCCCCTGTGTGACTTAGAGCTGAGCACACATTGCTTATTTCATCAGTCTATTTCCTGTTATCCACTGGTGGGCGCTAGTTACAAATGGCCTGGCTCCAAGTGTCTGCTTGTCCATTTGCCAACCACCAGTAATGCTGACCTTGTTGGGAACTGGGTTTCAGTGTCACAAGGAATTGGTTATCTGTGGTATTTGTAGCCTGATGGCAAATAATGAACATCTGTTTAATTTATGAAGTAGTCAGTTTCTCTAAGTACTATTGATAACAGTAGGAAGGTACGTTTCAGTTCCAGGATGGAACTCACAAGATATTGCCCTATCCTCCAGAAAGTTCTTCTAAGAAATATTAGTGATTATGATGATGAAAACAGCCATTTATTTAGTCCTTACACTGCTATCAACTTTATAAAATAAAAGTCTCAGGAAACACTGGTTTCCTCATTGTAAGGAAATAGAAGCTCAGAGAAGGTAAATGATAAATAAGGGCAGCCAGTTTCTCCTCAGAGGCTGGAAAAAGTCTGTAACTCCTCCCCTCTACTCCAGACCATGTTCCATCCGTAGGTCACGCAGGGTGAGATTGCTTAGAGGTGTTAGTTTTCTCTTTCTGAATGTTATCTATGGATGAACAAAGAAAAGGTCCTCATTAGAAAATAACTACAGAGTGATTTGATCGTAAGTCCCCAAATGGGCAGGTCATGGAGGATAGTCACACCCCAGGCCTAAAACTTCTTTAGTGAAATGTTTTAATCCAGCTCTGACCATTGTCTGCCATAAGTAATACTCATAGAAGTGGGTATTAACCCTCAAGAGAGCACAATAATCTTGTTAACGATTCTGTCATACAATTGCCACCTTGCTTCTCCTACCTCCTGCGTTATCTTCCTTAAGTTCCCTCCTTAATTTCAAATGCATAATAGAAGTGGCAAAACTGTTATTCTTTGGGGCATTTGAGATCTTGCTCACTGGCAAACGTCATCAATTTGGCTCTCTTATAAAAATTCTCTACAGGTTTGGACGTTTCTTATGTCAACATATCCATTAAGTCCCCAGTCGGCTGTCATCGCTTTGAGGGCAAGGACAGCAACTTCTACTTCCTCTGGTCTCTTGAAAAGAGTCAACACGTACTTATGGGTGATTGAGTTATTGACTTCTAAATGAGCAATCCTGGGTGTTGGTCTGGTCAGGTGGAAAAAGAGAGAGAGACCTCAGGAGTAGAAGTGTCTGAGTCTATTCGCTGCAGTATTTGCTACATCCTCCTCACAGCAGCTGTGAACACATTTCTTGTTAGTGGCCACAGCTTCTTCTATTTAAGCCTGTCAAAGGGCCTCATGGTTGTGCTGAGGATTATTCTAAACTTCCGCTGAACAGCGCTTGGTTTTCCTGAGTCTGCATCTGGCACATACACAGTTTTTTGTTTCTGTTTCCCCCCTTCAGTGCTCTCAGGTCCTCCTCCCCCTCTCTTCTGTTTCTTAAAAAGTGAGCCAAGAAAAAGGCACAGTTGGGAAGCCTTTTGTTGGAGGCTTACTGGTGACTTTGAACATTCTGTACTTTGAAGGTAGGTCGTAAAACTTGGGTACAGAGAATATTTGGCATTAATTAGGCACTTTTATATTTGTGACCAAAACTGGTAGGAGATTACAGCTAAGCTAAATAAAATGACCTCCTCTTTGCTTAGTACCATAATAAAGTTAAAAAATAATAATAAAAAGAAGCAGTTCAAGCAGGAATAATTTAAAAGTTTAATTCTGAGGAAATTTTTCACATTTTTATTTTGCCCCAGAATAGTAGCTCATAAAGATCATCATCTTTGGTTTAGATGACTTTTCCAGAATTACTTATTTATCCAAGGCCTTATTCTGAGCAAGGGTTTGCACTAAGCTCTGGCCAGTTTTTAATGTACCTTTGAAGAGCCTGAGTGTGACTTGAGAATCTTTGCCCTAATTCAAGGTATCAAACTAGAGATATTACAAAACAGGGACCCGGTCTTAATTAAAAAAAAAAAAAAAGTGACTCTGGGTTTTATTACTGCTTTTATATTTATTAGTTGATTTTAGGCTAATCTTATTAATGTGGAAAAATATGAGATGTAAAGGTTAACATTCCCTTAAATACTTCCTGTGTGAATTGTACAGCCTGATTAAAAATGTTACACGTTGGCACTGAAATTATGGGCCTCTACTTTTACTACCCACAGTGTCTGGGGAAAGTAGGGAGGGAAAAAGAGAAGTTATTTAGTCACAGAGTTGTTTCTGCTATCCCGCAGTCCTCTTGAAATAGTGGCTCTGTGGAAACACAAAGTCATGGATTTGTAGGAGGAAAGAAAATACAGTGGAAGCATGAACGGAACAGTTAGTATGGTGGAGAGTTAAGGATGTGGGTTGTGTGAGTGGTTAATTACTTACCTCACTTGATTGGGCTTTTGGAAAACTTTGGAAATTCCAAGTTGTTTTTCTAGCCTGTGTAGACAAACAAGGGGCCACACACTAAACCTGACAAGCTCAGGGGAGGCCCGCATAGCAGGCCTTACAAACCTAGAGACAAAAGCAACTACACAGGGTGGTCTGAATGTAAAAATTCCTAACTGCATGAGGGTCATGGTGGGTAGTCACATCCTAGGCCTGTAGCTTCCTTGACAAAGGTCAGTCTTTGCCTTTTTAAAATTTACTTTTTATTAAATTTATTGTGTTAATATGGATTCAAAGTCTCCCCCACATTGCCCACACTCTCTTTATTTCCCTCCCACCATCCCCTCTGGAATGTGCTGTCCTGTCATCTGTATCTGTGTGTTATGTACAGTGTGTCCGTAAAGTCATGATGCACTTTTGACCCGTGACCGGTCAAAAGTGCACCATGACTTTACGGACACACTGTATATGTAATTTGACTAATCCCTTCACTTTCTCTGATTCTGTCCACTTACCCCTCTTCCCTCTAACAGCTGTCCCTCTGATCTCTGTGACCCCACCTCTGCCTTTATTCCAATCCTCAATTCTCCATGTTCGCTAGATTCCATATATAAGAGAGATCATATGATATTTGTCTTCCTCTGCCTGGCCTATTCCACTTAGCATAATAATCTCCATGTCCATCCATGCCATCGCTAAAGGTAAGATTTCCTTCTTTCTCATGGCACCTAATATTCTGTTGTGTATATGTGCTACCACTTTTTTATCCACTCATCCACTGTCAGACACCTGGGCTGTGTCCAGATCTTGGCTATTGTAAACAATGCTTCAATGAACATTGGGGTGCATATCTTCTTTTGAATTATTGCTTTGGGATTCTTAGGGTATATTCCTAAAAGTGGGATAGCTTGATCAAAAGGCAGTTCGATTTTTAATATTTTGAGGAATCTCCATACTGTTTCCGACACTGGCTGCACCAGTCTGCATTCCCACCAGCAGTGCAAGAGGGATCCCTTTTCTCCACATCCTTGCCAGCACTTATTCTGTGTTGTTTTGCTGATGAGCGCCATTCTGACTGGTGTGAGGTGGTACCTCATTGTGGTTTTAATTTGCATTTCTCTAATGATTACAAAACATTTTTTCATATTCCTATTGGCCATCGTATGTCCTCTTTGGAGAACTGTCTATTCAATTGTTTGGCCCATGTTTTAATTGGATTATTTACCTTCTTGGTGTTGAGTTTTAGAAGTTCTTTTTAAATTTTGGTTATTAACCCCTTATCAGATGTACCAGCAAATATGTTCTCCCACTGAGAGGGTTGTCTTTTTTTATTGTTGTTAATGGTGTCTTTGGCTGTGAAAAGCTTTTTAGTTTGATATGGTCTTATTAGTTTATTTTGTCCTATATTTCACTTACCCACGGAGATATATTGGCAAATATATTTCTATGAAAGATATCAGAGAGTTTACTGCCTATGTTTTCTTCCAAGATTTTTATGGTTTCACAACTTACATTTAAGACTTTTATCCATTTTCAGTTTGTTTTTGTGAATGGTGTGAGTTGGGAGTCTAGTTTCATTTATTTTTTTTGCATGTATCTGTCTAATTTTCCCAACATCATTTATTAGAGAGACTGTCTTTACTCCATTGTATACTCTTGCCTCCTTTGTCAAATATCAATTGACCGTAAAGGTGTAGGTCTATTTCTGGGTTCTCTGTTCTGTTTCATTGATCTGTATGCCTGTTTTTATGCCAGTACCAAGCTGTTTTGAGTACAATGGCCTTATAGTATAACTTGATATCAGAAAGGGTGATTCCTCCCAGTTTATTCTTCATTTTCAAGTTTACTGAGGATATTCAGGTTCTTTTTTGGTTCCTTATAAATGTTTGAAATATTTGTTCTAGATCTGTGAAGTATGCCATTGGTATTTTAATAGGAATTGCATTGACTCTATAGATTGCTTTGAGTAGTATAGACATTTTAATGTTATTAATTCTTCTTATTTATGAACATGGTATATGCTTCCATTTGTTTGTATCTTCCTCGATTTCTTTTTTCAATGTCTTATAATTTTCTGAGTATAAGTCTTTTACCTCCATTAAATTTATTCCTATGTACTTTATTATTATGATGATTTTTGTTGTAATAGTGAATGGGATTGTTTTCTTAATTTTGATTTCTGACAGCTTATTGTTGGTGTATAAAAATGCCACTGATTTCTGAATATTAATATTATATTCTGCCACCTTGCCAAATTTATTTATCAGGTCTACTACTTCTTTGACTGAGACTTTAGGGTTTTCTATGTGCAGTATTATGTTGTCAGCAAATAATGACAGGTTTACTTATTTTCCAATTTGAATGCCTTTTCTCTTTTCTTCTTGTCTGATTGCTGTGGCTAAGGCTTCTAGATCTATGTTGAATAAAAGTGGTGAAAAGGGGAATCCCTGTCTTGTTCCTGATCTTAAGGGAATTGCTTTTAATTTTTGCTCATTGAGTATGATGTTGGCTGTTAGTTTTTCATATATGGCCTTTATTATGATGAGGTTTGTTCCCTATATTCCCACTTTGCTGAGACTTTTGAACATAAATAGGTGCTAGATTTTATCAAATGCTTTTCATGCATTATTGATATGATCATGTAATTTTTATACTTATTTTTGTTTATGTGATGAATCATGTTTATTGATTTCCGAATATTGTATCAGCCTTGCCTCCCTCAGATGTCACCCTTATGGGGCTCCTCATAGATAATTAACTGCTTTTCTCTTGCAGCTTCTAGTATTCTTTGTCTCTTAACTTGGCATTTTAATTATGATATGTCTTGGTGTAGTCTTCTTTGGGTTTATCTTTAATGAGATCTTCTGGGCTTCTTGAATTTGCGTGACTTTTTTTTCATCAATTTAGGGAAATTTTCAGCTATGATTTATTCAGACAGGTTCTCTCTCCCTTGATGATTCTCTTCTCCTTCAGGAGCCTGTATGACGTGGATGTTATTTCTCTACATGTTGTCACAGAGGTTTCTTAGAGTTTCCTCAGTCTTTTTGAGCCTTTTTTCTTTTTGCTGTTCTGCTTCTGTGCATATGTTTATCTTGTCCTCTAATTCACTGATTCAATCCTCCATTTCACTCAGTCTGCTATTGACTCTTTCTAGTGCAGTCTTCATTTCTGATATTGTATTTGTCATTTCTGACTGGTTCTCTTTTATGATTTCAATGTCTTTTTTGATGTTTGCTATCTCTTTAAGTTATCATTGTAATCTTCCATCATTGCTCTAAGATCCTTGAGCATCCTAATAAGCATATTTTAAACTCTGCATCAGGTAGTTTGGTACTTCCATTTCATTTCATTCTTTTTCTGGGGATGTCTCTTGTTGATTCATTTGGGTAATATTTCTTTGTCTTCGCATTTTGTCTGTGTACTACATAGCCCTGATCTGATTTTGAAATCTGTTGTGGCATCTTTATGAGAAAGATGGGCTCAGTGGTATTGGTCTCCAGGCCACATGAGTTCCTAGGAGTGCTTCTTGAGAATATTACTTACCCTGCTGTTGTATGTGAATCTTGAATGCAGTTAGTCTTTTCATGCATGTGGTTATTCCTTCAGGCTGCCTGACTTTAAGGGTCAGCCTTAATCATGTGTATTGGACACTGTGCAGTGTCTGTCCTGTTGGGTATATTTATTTTCTGTAGTATCTGGTGCTTACTGGACTCCTCCTTTGGGCATGCTGCTTGTGTCTAGCTGAGTCTATGCATTGGTGTGGTCTGCCATCCACTACTGGTTGTGTTGATTCTGGGTTCTCTTGGGTTGGCATTAGTAGTTGTTTGTATCCTGCTGTGGGCTACCTGTCTGGAACTACTGCTCTGTCACTGTTTGTGCCTGTGTTTTCTGTGCCTGTGTGTGTGAGGAGCCAATTTGTGTATAAGGATCAGCTTCCTCCTGCTTAAAGGTGACAGCAACTCCATGAAAAACCCCATGCTCCATAAGATTTGCTTCCACTTTTTAGCTGCTCCATCTCCTCTTGTAGCTGCCTGGTTTTCCTATAGAGTCTTTTGTAGAAAGACTGTAGTGTGCGCTTAGACTGACCTCACCCTACCAACCCCTCTACAGGTTGCAAGCGTGGTGGGTTATGATAGCTGAGGTTGGGAATACAATATTAGTGGGACCCTCTACTTCAAGGGTCTCTTGGTCAGGAGCTCAGTATGGGAAAAGTGGCTATTACTCCAGAGCCTAATCCCTCAGACATTACTGGATACTCCACTTCTATTTTGCCCCAGCGAGGTAAGCAGCAGGTTCATATTGGGTGGGGCCAACAGTCCCCTCTGCAGAAGTTCTTCCAGCTGGAAAGCCCTGGTCTCATGGAGGAAGAGAATCCTCCCTGTGTCTAACTGTGCCCCCCATAGAAAGTGGCTAATCTCCTCAACTAAACCCAATAATAGGCTCCAGGTTACCTACTTCTTGAATGTCCATGCTTCACCCAATGGAGACTGGACTGTTCTGAGAAGTTAGCCAGAAAGCAGGGGGTCATCAGGGACTCAGTTTTATGGCATTGAGGCCAGAGTTCCCCCCACACTCTCCTGAAAGGAAAGCCTCTTTCCCTTTCTCCTGTGGAACCTAGCCCAGCAAGGCAGGATATCCAGGACCTGGGAAGGTTGACTGTGAAGCTCTACTCTTTCCAATGCATGTACACCACCGTGCCAGTGTTGCCCACAGAAAGCAGAACTTGCCTCAGCTGAACCTGGTGTCCAATAAACCTTCCCTTAGGACATGCTGCCAGCAAGAGTTGTTAGGTCCTGACCTGATGCTTTTCACAGCTGGCCTCTGGATGTGCTGCTGGCCCTTGGCCTCCATGGAGGGAACCTGATACAGACCAGTGGGGACATTGCCCGTGACTGGCCCTCAGCAACCTTCTTGGAGCTATAAGCAATCCAGAGTTTGTGGCTGCCTCTGCTGGGCCCAAATGCACATGGAAATACCAAGCCATACACCTAGGCTAGTTTTACCCAGATTGGCCCTGGGGGAAGGTCAGTAAAAGCCAAGGTTCCCTGAGATCCACCTCATGCAGTCTCTGTCTGCTAGCTGCTTATTGGGCTTGGCCACTAAAATAAAACCTCTGGTGGAGTCTAGAGCCTGAACCAATTTAGGGATTAGAAAGGGAGGTAGGTGTAGCTCCCACCCCTCACCCTCAATTTAGACTTTTTTCACAGACCTCAGTAGGGTGTGGCCTCTGAGACTCAGAGATGTGGTCTGCCCACAGTCTAGACAGTTTCTATTGAGTCTCTTGTGGGGTGGAAACACCAGTCATAGTCTTGGGAGAGTGTGGGGGGAACTCTGGCCTCAATGCCATAAAACTGAGTCCCTGATGACCCCTTGCTTTCTGGCTAACTTCTCAGAACAGTCCAGTCTCCATTGAGTGGGGCAGGAGAGATTCCTGAGGGTAGGGCAGTAGCTTTCCTCCAGGCTGCTGCCAACCAGAGGGGACTTCTCCACCGAAGAAATATGGCGACTGTAGTATTGGAGAATGACTCAGCACGGGTTCTGGTGCTGTCTTCCACAGTATCTCTCCCTGGGCCACCAACTTCACAGTCTCATCATGCAACCCTAGTCCTCTCAGCCCTCTCTCTGCTGGAGCCCTGGGTAAGTGGCTGTGAATGAGAATTTTTTTCGTGCTGGCCCTTTAAGACAAAGCCTATATCTTTGAGAACTCATCCCTTTTTCACATACAAAAATTTAAGCTCTTCACTGCCAAATGCTGTGTGGATGCCTCTTCTAGGCTTTCGTGCTCTAGACTGGGGTGTCAGCCTAAGGCTTAGGACCCTCCCCTCTCAGAGCGACCCTCCTGCAGTGAGAGTCCTGCTGGACCTTCCACCACTGCTCATTCCTGGGAGTGGGGGAGCCCTTTCTGTGTATCTGCCTTCCTGCCAGTCTTGGTATGACTTCTGTAATCCTTGGTTACAGAATTCTCTTAATTTAGTCCAAAGTTGGTTTTTAAAGATGATTGTTCTTTTTTCTATTTATTAAAGTTTTTTTAAATTAATTTTAATGGGGTGACATTAATAAATCAGGGTACATATGTTCAAAGAAAACATCTCCAGGTTATCTTATCATTCAGTTATGTTGAATACCCATCACCCAAAGTTAAATTGTACTCTGTCACCTTCTATCTGGTTTTCTTTGTGCCCCTCCCCTCCCCAGTCTCCCACCTTCCCTCCCTCCCACCACCCCGTAACCACCACACTCTAGTCCATGTCTCATAGTCTCACTTTTATGTCCCACCTATATTTGAAATCATGCTGTTCTCAGTTATTTTCTGTTTTACTTATTTCACTCCGTATAATGTTATCAAGGTCCATCCATTTTGTTGTAAATGATCCGATCATCATTTCTTAAGGCTGAGTAGTATTCCATAGTATATATGTACCATAGCTTTTTAATCCACTCAACCTCTGACGGACACGTGGGCTGTTTCCAGATCTTCACTATTGGGAACAATGCTGCCACGAACATGGAGGCGCATTTCTTCTTTTTGAACAGTGCTATGGTGTTCTTAGGGTATATTCCTAAAAGTGAAATAGCTGGGTAAAAAGGCAGTTCGATTTGTAATTTTTTGAAGAATCTCCTTACTGTTTCCGACAGTGGCTGCACCAGTCTGCATTCCCACCAGCAGTGCAAGAGGGATCCCTTTTCTCCACATCCTTGCCAGCACTTGTTCTGTGTTGTTTTGCTGATGAACACCAATCTGACTTGTGTGAGGTGATATCCCATTGTGGTTTTTTAAAATTTTTATTTATTTATATTTATTTATTTATTTTATTATTATTATTATTAATTTTAATGGGGTGATGCCAATAAATCAGGGTACATATGTACAATGAAAACATCTCCAGATTATTTTATCATTTAATTGTGTTGCATACCCGTCACCCAAAGTCAAATTGTCCTCTGTCACCTTCTATCTGGTTTTCCCTGTGCCCCTCCCCCACCTCGTAACCACCACTCTCTTGTCCATGTCTCATAGTCTCACTTTTATGTCCCACCTATGTATGAAATCATGCCGTTCTCAGTTTTTTTTTTCTGATTTACTTATTTCACTCCGTATAATGTTATCAAGGTCCATCCATTTTGTTGGAAATGATCCGATGTCATCATTTCTTATGGCTGAGTAGTATTCCATTGTATATATGTACCAAAGCTTTTTAATCCACTCGTCTTCTGACGGACCCTTGGGCTGTTTCCAGATCTTCGCTATTGGGAACAATGCTGCCACGAACATGGGGGCGCATTTCTTCTTTTCGAACAGTGCTATGGTGTTCTTAGGGTATATTCCTATAAGTGGGATAGCTGGGTCAAAAGGCAGTTCGACTTTTAATTTTTTGCAGAATGTCTATACTGTTTTTCACAGTGGCTGCACCAGTCTGCATTCCCACCAGCAGTGCAGAAGGGTTCCCTTTTCTCCACATCCTCGCCGGCACTTGTTCTGTGTTGTTTTGCTGATAAGTGCCATTCTGACTGGTGTGAGGTGATATCTCATTGTGGTTTTAATTTGCATTTCTCTAATGATTAGTGATATTGAGCATTTTTTCATATGCCTAATGGCCATCTGTATGTCCTCTTTGGAGAAATTTCTATTCATTTCTTTTGCCCATTTTTTGATTCGATTGTTTGTCTTCCTGGTGTTGAGTATTATAAGTTCTTTATAAATTTTGGTTATTAACCCCTTATCAGACATGCTGTTGAATATGTTCTCCCATTGTGTGGTTTGTCTTTTTATTCTGTTCTTATTGTCTTTAGCAGTGCAAAAACTTTTTAGTTTGATATAGTCCCATTTGTTTATCTTGCCTTTTATTTCATTTGCCCGTGGAGATAAATCGGCAAATATATTGCTGCTATAGATGTTGGAGAGCTTGCTGCCTATGTTTTCTTCTAAGATACTTATGGTTTCACGGCTTACCTTTAAGTCTTTAATCTATTTTGAGTTTATTTTTGTGAATGGTGTAAGTTGATGGTCTAGTTTCATTGTTTTGCAGATAGATGTCCAATTTTCCCAACACCATTTGTTAAAGAAGCTGTCTTTACTCCATTGTATGTTCTTTCCTCCTTTGTCAAATATCAGTTGTCCATAAAGGTGTGGGTTTATTTCTGGGTTCTCGGTTCTGTTCCACTGATCTATGTGCCTGTTTTTATGCCAGTACCAGGCTGTCTTGAGTATAATGGCCTTGTAGTAAACCTTGATATCCGGAAGAGTGATACCTCCTGCTTTATTTTTTCTTTTTAAGATTTCTGAGGCTATTCGTGTTCTTTTTTGGTTCCATATAAATTTTTGGAATATGTGTTCTATATCTTTGAAGTATGTCATTGGTATTTTAATTGGTATTGCATTGAATTTATAAGTTGCTTTGGGTAATATAGACATTTTAATGATGTTTATTCTTCCTAGCCATGAGCACGGTATATGCTTCCACTTGTTTGTATCTTCCTTGATTTCTTTTATCAATGTTTTATAATTTTCTGAGTACAAGTCCTTAACCTCCTTGGTTAAATTTACTCCTAGGTACTTTATTTTTTTGGCTGCAGTAGTGAAGGGGATTGTTTCCTTTATTTCTTTTGCTGACAGTTCATTGTTGGTATATAAAAATGCTTCTGATTTCTGAGTATTAATTTTATATACTGCCATTTTGATGAATTCATTTATCAGGTCCAGTAGTTTTTTTGACTGAGACTTTAGGGTTTTCTATATACAATATCATATCATCTGCAAATAATGACAGTTTTATTTCTTTTTTTCCAATTTGGATGCCTTTTCTTTCTTTTTCTTGTCTGATTGCTGTAGCTAGGACTTCCAGAACTATGTTGAATAAGAGTGGTGAAAGGGGGTACCCCTGCCTGGTTCCTGATCTTAAGGGGATTGCTTTTAATTTTTGTCCATTTAGTATGATGTTTGCTGTGGGTTTGTCGTATATGGCCTTTATCATATTAAGGAATGTTCCCTGTATTCCCACTTTACTGAGAATTTTGAGCATGAATGTGTGCTGGATTTTATCAAATGCCTTTTCTGCATCTATTGAAATTATCATGTAATTTTTGTCCTTATTTTTGTTTATGTGACGAATCACATTGATTGATTTGCAAATATTGAACCAGCCTTGCCTCTCCAGAATAAATCCCACTTGATCATGGTGTATGATTTTTTTCATATATTGCTGGATCCAGTTGGCTAATATTTTGTTGAGGATTTTAGCGTCTAAGTTCATCAGGGATATTGGCCTGTAATTTTCTTTCTTTGTGTTGTCTTTACCTGGTTTTGGGATCAGAATTATGCTTGCCTCATAAAAAGAGTTTAGTTTGGAAGTCTTTCTTCCTCTTGAATTTTTTGAAATAGATTGAGGAGTATAGGAGTTAGATCTTTTTTGAATTTTTGATAGAATTCACTTGTGAAGCCATCAGGCCCAGGACTTTTCTTTGTTGGGAGTTTTTTGATAACTGTTTTGATTTCATTTGTTGTAATTGGTCTGTTAAGGTGTTCTGATTCTTCCAGATTGATTTTTGGAAGATTATATGATTCAAGAATTTTGTCTAATTCACCTAGGTTGTCTAATTTTTTGGCATAGAGTTCTTCATAATATTTTCTTACAATACTTTGTATTTCTGTTGTGTCAGTTGTTATTTCTCCACTGTCCTTTCTAATTTTATTTATTTGAGTCCTCTCTCTTTTTTTCTTGGTGAGTCTAGTTAAAGGTTCATCAATCTTGTTTACCTTTTCAAAGAACCAGCTCCTGGTTTCATTGATCCTCTGTATTGTTTCCTTAGCCTCTATGTCATTTAAATTCTGCTTTGATCTTTATTATTTCCTTTCTTCCTTTTGTCCTGGGGTTTATTTGCTGTTGTTTTTCTAGTTCTATTAGATGCAATGTAAGTTTGCTTATTTGAGCTTTTTCTAGCTTCTTATGATATCCCTGTAGTGCAGTGAACTTCCCTCTCAGTACTGCTTTTGCTGAGTCCTATAAATTTTGAGTTGATGTATGCTCATTATCATTTGTTTCTAGAAACTTTTTTCTTTCTTCTTTGATCTCATTGTTAATCCATTCAATATTTAATAACATGTTATTTAGTTTCCAAGTGTTTGAGTATTTTTCAGTTTTTCTTTTGTGGTTAATTTCTAGTTTCATGGCATTGTGATCAGAGAAAATGCTTGATATGATTTCAATTTTCTTAAATTTGTTGAGACCACTTTGTGTCCTAACATGTTGTCTATTCTAGAAAGTGTACCATGAGTGCTTGAGAAGAATGTATATTCTACTGCTTTAGGGTGAAAGGTTCTGTATATATCTATTAAATCTAGTTGATCTAGTGTATCTTTTAAGTGTGCTGTTTCTTTATTGATTTTCTCTCTTGAGGATCTATCCAGTGATGTTAGTGGGGTATTGAAATCCCCTACTATTATAATATTGCTGTTAATCTCGCCCTTTATATCCATCAAAGTCTGGTTTATTTATGTCAGGGTTCCTATATTTGGTGCGTAGATATTTATAATAGTTATATCTTCCTGTTGAATTGTTCCCTTTATCATTATGTAGTGTCCTCCTTTATTTCTTACTATAGCCTTTGTTTTAAAGTCCATTTTGTCAGATATAAGTATTGCTACCCTGGCTTTTTTAAAATTTCTATTTGCATGAAATATTTTTTTTCATCCTTTTACCTTCAGTGTATGTGCATCTTTTGTTTTAAGGTGTGTCTCTTGTAGACAGCATATGTATGGGTCCTGTTTCTTTATCCAAGCAGCTACCCTATGTCTTTTGATTGGATCATTTAATCCATTTACATTTAAGGTTATTATTGATATATAGTTGTTTATTGCCATTTTATTCTTTACAGCTGTATTCTTCTTTTGCTATTTTCTTTCCTCCCTTTGAACTGTTCACAACAGGCTCCTTAGTATCTCTTGCAGAATTGGTTTGGTTTTAATGAATTCCTTGAGGCTTTTTTTGTCTGGGAAGCCTTTTATTTCTCCTTCAACTTTAAACCTTAGCCTTTCTAGATAGAGTAGTCTTGGTTTTAGGTTCTTGTTCTGCATTACTTTGAATATATCTTGCCATTCTCTTCTGGCCTCAAGTGTTTCTGTTGAGAAATCAGATGTCATCTTTATGGGGGCTCCTTTGTAGGTGATAGCCTTTTTTTCTGTAGCAGCTTTTAAATTTTTCTCTTCATCCCTTAGCTTTGGTATTTTAACTATGATGTGTCCTGGTGTAGATTTCTTTTGGTTTCTCTTTAATGGATTTCTCTGTGCTTCTTGAATGTGTGAAATGTTTCCCAGCCTTAATTTAGGGAAGTTTTCAGCTATGATTTGATTGAACAAAGTTTCTATTTTTTGTTCTCTCTCCTCTTCCTCAGGAACCCCTATGATGCGAATGTTATTTTTCTTCATGTTGTCCCAGAGCTCCCTTAAAATTTCCTCACATTTTTTGATTTTCTTTTTTTTTTTTTCTGCTCTGCTTCTGTGCCTTTGTTTATTGTGTCCTCAAACTCGCTGATTCGACCCTCAGCATCATCCATCTTTCTTTTAGTTCCTTCCATTGTGGTCTTGAGTTCTGATACTGTATTTGTCTTTTCTGTCTGATTCTTTTTTATTTTTTCATTTTTCTTTTTTATACTCTTTATCTCTTTATTTAGGTGTTCATAATGACTATCCATTGTTGCTCTAATTTCTTTGAATATCCTAACTATCATTATTTTAAATTCCACATCTGGTAATTTGATTATATCTGGTTCATTCAGGTCCTTTTCTGGGGATTTCTCTTGATTCATTTGGGTTGCAGTTCTCTGCCTGCCCATTTTGTCTGTGTATAAGAAGGTTTTGGCCACTGGAGTCTAATGGGTGTTGCGTTTGTGTTCTCTAGGTGTGGTCTGTGTGCAGGCCCACCACCCACTCTGCCGTAGCTTAGTGTGGTTGGTATGGTCGTTGCCAGCGCCGGCCCACTGCGGCTGTTGCTGTGATTTTCGCCTCTCCTCCGTGGGAGGAGCTGTGTTCTGGTGCACGGCTCTACAAGCCTCAGCCTGCCTGGGCCTTCACCTCTCCCCCACAGGTTGGGTTGCGTGCTGCACTCAAGCCATAAGACTCAGTACCTAGAGTAGAGGTGAGCTCTTTGCTCAGCTGTGGACCCAGCCTGTTCCCGGGCTTCCGCCCACCCCCCGTGGTCAAAGCCTGCTCGCCAAAGTTTCTCGGGTTGGACAGGGCTGCTGATGTGCACTCAGCTGTGAGCCTCCGTTCGTCCAGAGCTTTAGCCCTGCCCCCGAGTCCTGGGCCCGCCTGCACAGGATCGCAAACCATGGTTTATTGGGCCGGGCGTGGCTTCTGGCATGCGCTCAGCCTCAAGCCTTTGCTCCTCCCGGGCTCCAGCCCTGCCCTCGCGGTCAGAGCCAACTCACGCAAGCAGGATGGCAAACCGCAGTTTCTCGGGCTGGGGTACTGGCGTGCACTCAGCCCCGAGTCTCTGCCTGTCCCTAGACCTAGCCCTGCCCCCGTGGTCAGGGCTGGCTTCTGCAGGGTCTAGGGTCGCAGAACCGATCTCGGCCCGTTCTTGGCTTCCTGCTTTTCCCCTGCAAGTAGGGCTACTGGCGGGCTTGCAGCTGCCGGACCGCTTTTGCGCATCCCCTCCACCCCTGCTGGGCTAGACTGAGCTCACACCAGCTGGGCCTCCACCCTGGCCAACAGAACCGCGTTTCAGCGTCCCTCTGCCGTCGTCCCTCCAGCCAGCCCTCAGCAGTGTGTGTGTGTGGGTGCATTGCAGCTCAGACCCTAGCACTCTATACTGTAGTCCTGGAAGCTCCCTTCGTCTAAGCAGTTCTGCTCTAAGTGCCACAGGAGAGCTTGTTTGGCTGGTGTCCTGTCTCCCTTTGCTGGTATTGCTAGTTCCAGGGGAAATATTCGTTTTGATTAGGGAAGTGACTCAGCCCAGGGTTTAGGGTGGCTGTCCCTCAGAGTGTTTCTCCCTGTGCCTTCAGTCCACACTTTCTTTCCACTGCTCTGGTCCTCTCCTCTGTCCCCGTTCCCTGGACCCCCCAGGTGAGTGGTTGTGAGAGAGGTTTTCTGCACCATCCCTTTAAGAAGAATCCTGGGTCTGAGACAACTGTCTTTTTCTCACAAACAGTATCCTCACTTGTTTCACAGCTCAATACTGTCCAAACGCCTCTTCTAGGCTCTGGGGCTGCAGGCTGGGGCTTTGTTCCTGGGACCCAGGTCCCTCCCTATCTGCTAAACTCTCCTCCTGCCACACGGGTCTCTCTGGGCTGCCGTTTGCTCTGGAGAGCCGGGAAGCCCTCTTCACATTTTCGCTTTTCTTACCAGTCTCAATGTGGCTTCTTCAGCATTTCTTGGTTGAAGAGTCCACTTAGTTTAGTTCAAAGTTGGTTTATCCTGATGATGTTTCTTAAAATTAAGTTATAATCCACTTTGGTTCTGGGAGTTGGAAGTTGGTACGTCTGCCTACTCTGTCAACATCTTGCCGTCCTCCAAAGAAGATTGTTCTTAAATTAAGTTGTAATCCAATTTGGTCCTGGGAGGTGGCAGTTGAAACACCTGCCTACTCTGTTGCCATCTTGGAATCTGGTCATTCTATACCTTTGAAATTGGCTATTGTCTTTTTGCATCTAAGATAACATATCTTTGAAATGTTAGAGTAATTTTTATTTGCAGACCTCTTTTTTTTTCTTTTTTGCATTTTTTGAAGTGAGAAGCGGGGAGGCAGAGAGACAGACACCCACATGCACCCGGCCAGATCCACCCAGAAAGGCCAACCAAGGGGTGATGCTTTGCCCATATGAGACATTGCTCTGTTGCATCTGGAGTCATTCTGGCACTTGACGTGGAGGCTATGCAGCCATCCTTAGTGCTTGGGCCAACTTTGCTCCAATAGAGCCTTGGCTTTGGGAGGGGAAGAGAGAGATAGAGAGAAAGAAGAGGGGGAAGGGTGGGGAAGCAGATGGGTGCTTCTCCTTTGTCCCCTGGGTGGGAATCAAAACCAGGATTTCCACACGCCAGGCCGACACTCTATCACTGAACCAACTGGCCAAGACTTCAGACCCTTTGAAAGCACAACCTCTGGCACCAGAGTAGAGACCACAGTGTTATCTTGTTCCCTGTATACCATTTGTATGTGCTGTAAATGTTAACTATTTTGTACACACCAATGTTAAAGAAGTATGTGTCTCTCCATTTTACTTTTTATTCAACCCCAGAGAGTTTCCCTCTTTGCTTTCTCTCATCTCGCTCATATACCACCAGTGAATTTCATGTAACTATCTTTACATTTCCTCCTGATATATAAAATAAGCTGTAAGGCCCTGGCCAGGTTGCTCAGTTGGTTAGAGCATTGACTGACATGCTAAGGTTGTGGGTTCAATCCCCGGTCTGGGTACATACAAGAATCAACCAATGATAGCTTGAATAAATGGTACAACAAACTGTTTTTTTTCTCACTCTTTCTCTTTCTTCTTCTCACTAAAAATCAAATTAAAAATCTAAGCTTCAAAAATGCGATTTTCCATAGAATTTTCTCAATCCATTGAGATTTTGCTTCCCAACAATTGTCAGTTTGACTCAAATAAACTAAGACTTTGTCTTAGGCTGGAAGTTCTTTCATTAACACCTGAGAGCTGATTACTTTTTAAATCTTGACAAGTCACTGTACATTTTCCATAAAGAATTTTTGAGAAATAGCTGAGAAAAGTTTTTTATAACAATTACCTCCCACATTTCTCTTATACAATATTCAGGGATTTTGACACTCTCCCAAACAGAACAAGGAAGTAAAATATTTGTGATCTCTATTCTAGAACACTCCAAAATTGGGTCTTATAACATTATATATTAAATGGGTTAAGTAGAACAATGGATAGAAAAAATAGGTGTACCTTTTCTGGACAGGTGGCTTTACATTAAGATATAGGCATTGTTTATACAATATTTATTTTTTTATTCATTCAATGCCAGCTAGATATTTATTGAGCACTATTGCCAATAGTATGCATGCCCCATCCCTATGTTCACCTGTACCCACTGAGCATGGCTCTTGTGCACACTGAAAACTTCCCACTTTAAATGCTCATGTGTCTTGGCTTCTCTTTCTACAACAAAAGAGTTTGTTCAGCTCACGTACAAGGTTGCAAGAAGTGCTAGAAATTAATGCTCCTGAGGTAACCCTTTAGCAATGAGGATGAAAGTCAGTGAATAGATATTCTATCTTTGCTGTTCTTCATGGAATAATTCTGAAGAATGCTTCTCAGAGAGTCCTCAGGGGGACTGAACACTAGCTGTCCAGAGTGGCAATCAACTCACTCACTTTTTTGGCATTCCTCTCTTCCTTGCCTTGCTTTCCTCACTTGTGTTTCTTGGGATCATCTTCCCAATAAGCTAGCTAACCCAGTGCTCTTGGTTTGCTTTCAGAGAAAGCCAGAGACAGACAAGCACATATTGTGACTAAAGCACCATATTAGACCAGAGAAACTCCAAAGATTTAGTAATAGAGACAGAGAAGAGACTAAGCAAAAATATACCCACATACTTTGAATCATACAAAAATAAGAGCTAAAGGGAGATTCAGAGAAAAAAGAGATGCTTTCACTGTGGGATAGATAGGACCATGGAGGGATCAGGACGAAGTTAGGACTTGAAGAATTAATTAGAATTCAATTATTTTTCTATGAGGTTGGGAGGATGACATTGAATTTGTGGTCTGTGGCTGAAGAGGACTGGTGAAGAAAGGAAAGAGGACACCAACATTTGTTGAGTATAGGCTATAGGTCCAGACTAAAGGGAAGGCAGTGATTAGAAGCACAGATATATACACACTATCACATTTAATCCCTCTAAAAACCATATGAGTAAAGTATCTGTTATAGTCAACTTGGGCTGCTAAAACAAAGTACCATAGATGAGGTGGCTTATAAACAATAGAAACTTATTTTTCACAGTTCTAGAGGCTGGAAGTTAGAGATCAGGGCCCCAAAATGGTAGTGTTCTGGTGAGGTTGTCTTCCAGGTTGCAGACTGCTAAATTTTCATATTCTCACACAGTGGAAAAACTAACTAACTCTCTGGCCTCTTCTAATAAGGGCACTAATCCCATTTATGAGGGCTCCACCTATGATGCAATTATCTCTCAAAGGGCCCACCTCCAAATACCACCACAATGGATTTAAAGTTACATGAATTCTGGGTGGTGGGGATGGGGGCATAAACATTTAGTCCATTGTAGTATCATTCTATATAGTTTATAGAGGAGAAAGCTGAAGCCCAGAGAGTTTAATGGGTTGGTTTAAGATGACTCAGTAAGTGGCTGACATAGGATCCAAATCTATATGGACCAGTCTTAGAAAGTAGATCGAAACATAGCTAGTTTAAAAGTTTAATTTAATGTAAACAGCATTCCATTGGACTGTAATGCCAAAAATGATGTTCATATCTATCCCCACTTCCATATTCTGGCTTATTATGTGACCAAGTCAAAATTGGTAGACAATTTTAATCATGATTACTCAACAGATGATGAGCCTAAAGACCTGGGAGTTAATGCTAGGTTCTAAGAAACTACAATATTTTTAAGATGGAGCACGAGTTAATTTCCAGCCCAATAGACACTATAAGGGGTACTAGAGCTTTGATTTATACTTGGTTTCAACTAGAATAAATTGCTTGCATCTGAGCAATTATTGTAGATGT
Organism: Rhynchonycteris naso; assembly: GCA_037038555.1. Classification (NCBI taxonomy): domain Eukaryota; kingdom Metazoa; phylum Chordata; class Mammalia; order Chiroptera; family Emballonuridae; genus Rhynchonycteris; species Rhynchonycteris naso. The sequence continues at coordinate 46,057,144 of CM073000.1, read as the reverse complement.
TTAAAAATATTCTTCACCTAATATTATACTTTATTAATTGTTTGAGTGGAATTGATTAGGGTGGCTTATTTAACTGAACTTTGCCCCCAGATCTGATATTAACCTAGTAATGGAAAAGAATGATGACTATTGCATATTTGAAAAGCAAGTAGTAGTAATTCTCCCTCTGGGGATATAGTTGGCTTTGTTAAAACTTATGTAAACTATTAAATAGGTATTAAATAGGCATGAAAGGTTAAGCTTTTTCTCTTTTAATTCAGAAACTGCCAAGAAAAGAGAAAGATAGAGAAAGGGCAATGTGTGTTAAAGAAGAATGGAAGTCAGAGACCTTTCCTCTACTGAAATTTGGAATTGTATGCCCAGGGTTTTAAACCCAAGACCTCAGCATTTCAGGTCAATGCTTTATCCACTGTGCCACCACAGGTCAGGCTCCATTTGCTTTTAATGGGTTTAATCTGGATAATAATTTGTCTACAAACATTGCAATTCAAAGGGTTCTACATAATTAAAAATGAAAGAAACTATTTAAAAGAGTAGTGGAATATAACACTCTTCAATCTTTCCATTGATAGAAGGGGTGGGGAGGGGAAGAGAGACAAAGGAGAGAGAGAGAGAGAGAGAGAGGGAGAGAGAGAGAGAGAGAGAGAGATAAGCATTAAATCGACATTTCACTTAGTTGTGCACTCATTGTTTGCTTCTCATATGAGCCCTGACCAAGGATTGAACCTGTGATCTTGGTGCACTGGGATGACATTCTATCCACGGAGCCACCTGGCCAGTGCCCACCTTCTTTTGTTTTGAGATGAGAATTAGAAGTCAACTTGAACTGTGGGCTTCAAAATACTATTAGTACATGCTATCTACTGTTCTTTGACTTGTTATCCAATTGTTTCTTCTTCTACTCATTTCCTAAATCATTTACCAAACATTTATTGAATATTTGTCTAAAGTATAAAGATAAGTCACAAACTATATGTGCTCAGAAAGCTCAAAGTCCTGGAAAAGATAGAAACGTAAACCAACGTCCAGTAGGTGTGAGGGGTATATATGCCAAGGGTAATGAAGAGCCTAGAAAGCAATAATCAGCCACCTGACTGGGGTAGGGTGTGGTTTCGGAGGAATTGCTGAGCTGAGCTGAGCTGAAAGAGGAAAAAGGCATTTCATTTAGAAGTAATAGCATATACAAATACAAAAGCATCATCAACCCCCAAAGTAAGTAGCTGCTTAAGTCTTGCTCAAAACATTTATTTTATTAATTTTAATGAGGTGACATAAATAAATCAGGGTACATATGTTCAAAGAAAACATCTCCAGGTTTTCTTATCATTCAATTATGCTGCATACCCGTCGCCCAAAGTAAAATTGTCCTCTGTCACCTTCTATCTGGTTTTCTTTGTGCCCCACCCCTCCCCCTCTCCCTCCCTCTCCTGCCTCCACCTACCCACCCCGTAACCGCCACACTCTTGTCCATGTCTCATAGTCCCGTTTCTCTGTCCAACCTATGTATGAAATCATGCAGTTCTCAGTTATTTTTCGTTTTACTTATTTCACTCCGTATAATGTTATTAAGGTCCATCCATTTTGTTATAAATGATCTGCTGTCATTATTTCTTATGGCTGAGTAGTATTCCATAGTATATATGTACCAAAGCTTTTTAATCCACTTGTCCTCTGAAGGACACTTGGGCTGTTTCCAGATCTTCGCTATTGTGAACAATGCTGCCACGAACATGGGGGCGCATTTCTTCTCTTCAAGCAGTGCTATGGTGTTCTTAGGGTATATTCCTATAAGTGGGATAGTTGGTCATAAGGCAGTTCGATTTGTAATTTTCTGAGGAATCTCCATGCTGTTTTCCACAGTGGCTGCACCAGTCTGCATTCCCACCAGCAGTGTAGAAGGGTTCCCTTTTCTCCACATCCTTACCAGCACTTATTCTGCGTTGTTTTGCTGATGAGTGCCATTCTGACTGGTGTGAGGTGATATCTCATTGTGGTTTTAATTTGCATTTCTCTAATGATTAGTGACATTGAACATTTTTTCATATGCCTATTGGCCATCTGTATATCCTCTATTTGTTTCTTTTACCCATTGTTAGATTGGATTGTTTGTCTTCCTGGTGTTGAGTTTTATAAGTTCTTTATAAATTTTGGTTATTAACCCCTTTTCAGATGTGCTGTCGAATATGTTCTCCCATTGTGTGGTTTGTCTTTTTATTCTGTTCTTATTGTCTTTAGCTGTGCAAAAACTTTTTAGTTTGATATAGTCCCATTTGTTTATCTTGCCTTTTATTTCATTTGCCCGTGGAGATAAATCGGCAAATATATTGCTGCTATAGATGTCGGAGAGCTTGCTGCCTATATTTTCTTCTAAGATGCTTATGGTTTCACGGCTTACATTTAAGTCTTTTATCCGTTTTGAGTTTGTTTTTATAAATGGTGTAAGTTGATGGTCTAGTTTCATTTTTTTGCAGGTAGATGTCCAATTTTCCCAACACCATTTGTTAAAGCTGCTGTCTTTACTCCATTGTATGCTCTTTCTTCCTTTGTCAAATATCAGTTGTCCATAAAGGTGTGGGTTAATTTCTGAGTTCTCTGTTCTGTTCCATTGATCTATGTGCCTGTTCTTATGCCAGTACCAGGCTGTCTTGAGTACAATGGCCTTGTAGTATACCTTGATATCTGGAAGAGTAATGCCTTCTGCTTTATTTTTCCTTTTTAAGATTGCTGAGACGCCTGACCTGTGGTGGTGCAGTGGATAAAACGTCAACCTGGGAACACTGAGGTCGCCAGTTCAAAACCCTGCATTGGTCTGGTCAAGGCACATATGGGAGTTGATGCTTCCAGCTCCTCCCCCCTTTCTCTCTCTCTCTCTCTCTCTCTCTCTCTCTCTCTCACTCTGTCTCCTCTCTAAAAAGAAAATGAATAAAAAAAAATTTTAAAAAAAGATTGCTGAGGCTGTTCGTGTTCTTCTTTGGTTCCATATAAATTTTTGGAATATGTGTTCAATATTTTTGAAGTATGTCATTGGTATTTTAATTGGTATTGCATTGAATTTATAAATTGCTTTGGGTAATATAGACATTTTAATAATGTTTATTCTTCCTAGCCATGAGCACAGTATATGCTTTCACTTGTTTGTATCTTCCTTGATTTCTTTTATCAATGTGTTATAATTTTCTGAGTACAAGTCCTTAACCTCCTTGGTTAAATTTACTCCTAGGTAGTTTATTTTTTTGGTTGCAATAGTGAAGGGGGTTGTTTCCTTTATTTCTTTTGCTGACAGTTCATTGTTGGTATATAAAAATGCTTCTGATTTCTGAGTATTAATTTTATATCCTGCCACCTTGCTGAATTTATTTATAAGGTCCAGTAGTTTTTTTGACTGAGACTTTAGGGTTTTCTATATACAATATCATATCATCTGCAAATAATGACAGTGTAACTTCTTTTCCAATCTGGATGCCTTTTATTTCTTCTTCTTGTCTGATTGCTGTAGTTAGGACTTCCAGAACTATGTTGAATAAGAGTGGTGAAAGGGGGCACCCCTGCCTGGTTCCTGATCTTAAGGAGATTGCTTTTAATTTTTGCCCATTTAGTATGATGTTTGCTGTCGGTTTGTCATAGATGGCCTTTATCATGTTAAGGAATGTTCCTTGTATTCCCACTTTACTGAGAGTTTTTATCATGAATGGGTGCTGGATTTTATCAAATGCCTTTTCTGCATCTATTAAAATTATCATGTGATTTTTGTCCTTCCTTTTGTTTATGTGACGAATCACATTGATTGATTTGCGAATATTGAACCAGCCTTGCCTATCCAGAATAAATCCCAGTTGATCATGGTGTATGATTTTTTTCATATATTGCTGGATCTGGTTGGCTAATATTTTGTTGAGAATTTTAGCATCTAAATTCATCAGGGATATTGGCCTATAATTTTCTTTTATTGTGTTGTCTTTGCCTGGTTTCAGAATCGAAATTGTGCTCGCCTCATAAAAAGAGTTTGGAAGTCTTCCTTCCTCTTGAATTTTTTGAAATAGATTGAGGAGGATAGGAGTTAGTACTCCTTCAAATTTTTGGTAGAATTCACTTGTGAAGCCATCAGGCCCAGGACTTTTCTTTGTTGGGAGTTTTTTGATAACTGTTTCGATCTCATTTGTTGTAATTGGTCTGTCTAGGTGTTCTGATCCTTCCAGATTGATTTTTGGAAGATTATATGATTCAAGAAATTTGTCCATTTCACCTAGGTTGTCTAATTTTTTGGCATATAGTTCTTCATAGTATTTTTTTTACAATACTTTGTATTTCTGTTGTGTTAGTTGTTATTTCTTCACTCTCATTTCTAATTTTGTTTGAGTCCTCTCTCTTTTTTTTTTTTTTTTTTTGGTGAGTCTAGTTAAAGGTTCATCAATCTTGTTTACCTTTTCAAAGAACCAGCTTCTTGTTTCATTGATCCTCTGTATTGTTTCCTTAGCCTCTATGTCATTTATTCCTGCTCTGATCTTTATTATATCCTTCATTCTTCTAGTCCTGGGCTTTATTTACTGTTGTTTTTCTAGTTCTTTTATATCAGGGTCAAGTTTCTTATTTGAGCTTTTTCTAGTTTCTCATGGTATGCCTGTAGTCTATGAACCTCCCTTTCAGTACTGCTTTTTTGCTGTGTCCCATAAATTTTGAGTTGATGTAGGCTCATTATCACTGGTTTCTAGAAACATTTTTTTTTTATTTTTAAAGTTTTATTTATTTATTTATTTATTTACAGGGACAGGGAGAGAGTCAGAGAGAGGGACAGATAGGGACAGACAGACAGAAACGGGGAGAGATAAGAAGTATCAATCATTAGTTTTTCGTTGCCTTTGCGACACCATAGTTGTTCACTGATCGCTTTTTTACATGTGCCTTGACCATGGGCCTTCAGCAGACCGAGCCACCACTTGCTAGAGCCAGCGACCTTGGGTCCAAGATGGCGAGCTTTTGCTCAAGCCAGATGGGCCTGTGCTAAAGCTGCCGAGCTTGAGGTCTCGAATCTGGGTCTTTCGCATTCCAGTCTGACACTCTATCCACTGTGCCACCGCCTGGTCAGGTGGTTTCTAGAAACTTTTTTATTTCTTCTATGATCTCATTGTTAATCCATTCATTGCTTAATAACATGCTATTTAGTTTCCAAGTGTTTGAGTATTTTTCAGTTTTTCTTTTGTGGTTAATTTCTAGTTTCTTGCCATTGTGATCAGAGAAAATGCTTCATATGATTTCAATGCTTTTAAATTTGTTGAGACCACTTTTGTGTCCTAACATGTGGTCTCTCCTAGAGAATGTATCATGAGCACTTGAAAAGAATGTATGTTCTACTGCTTTAGGGTGAAAAGTTCTGAAGATATCTATTAAATCAAGTTGATCTAGTGTATCCTTTAAGTCTGCTGTTTCACTGTTAATTTTCTTTCTTGACGATCTATCTAGTGATGTTAGAGGGGTATTGAAATCCCCTACTATGATAGTATTGCTGTTAATCTCGCCCTTTATATCCATCAAAGTCTGCTTTATGTATGTCGGGGCTCCTATGTTTGGTGCGTTGATATTTATAATGGTTATCTCTTCCTGTTGTATTCTTCCCTTTATCATTATGTAGTGCCCTTCTTTATCTCTTATGACAGCCTTTGTTTTAAAGTCCATTTTGTTAGATATAAGTATTGCTACCCCGGCTTCTTTTTCATTTCTATTTGCATGAAATATTTTTTTCCATCCTTTAACCTTCAGTGTATGTGCATCTTTTGTTTTAAGGTGTGTCTCTTGTAGACAGCATATGTATGGGTCCTGTTTCTTTATCCAAGCAGCTACCCTATGTCTTTTGATTGGATCATTTAATCCATTTACATTTAAGGTTATTATTGATATGTAGTTGCTTATTGCCATTTTATTCTTTAAAGCTGTATTTTTCTTTTGCTATGTATTTTTTTTCCCTTTGAACTGTTCACAACAGGGTCCTTAGCATCTCCTGTAGAATTGGCTTGGTTTTAATGAATTCCCTAAGGTTTTTTTTGTGTGTGTGTGGGAAGCTCTTTATTTCTCCTTCAATTTTAAACGTTAACCTTGCTGGATAGAGTAGTCTTGGTTGTAGGTTCTTGATTTGCATTACTTTGAATATATCTTGCCATTCCCTTCTGGCCTCAAGTGTTTCTGTTGAGAAATCAGATGTCATCTTTATGGGGGCTCCTTTGTAGGTGATAGCCTTTTTTTCTGTAGCAGCTTTTAAAATTTTCTCTTTATCCCTTAGCTTTGGTATTTTAACTATGATGTGTCTTGGTGTCCATTTCTTTGGGTTTCTCTTTAATGAAGTTCTCTGTGCTTCTTTCATGTGTGAAATGTTTTCCAGTCTTAATTTAGGAAAGTTTTCAGCTATGATTTGATTGAACAAAGTTTCTATCTTTTATCTTTCTCTGCTTCTTCAGGAACCCCTATGATATGGATATTATTTCTCTTCATGTTGTCACAGAGCTCCCTCAGAGTTTCCTAGATTTTTTGAGTCTCTTTTCTTTTATCTGCTCTGCTTCTGTGCCTTTGTTTATTTTGTCCTTTACCTCACTGATTAGATCTTCAGCTTTATCCAACCTGCTTTTAATTCCTTCCATTGTGGTCTTCAGTTCTGATACTGTATTTGTTATTTCTGTGTGATTCTTTTTTATTATTTACATTTTCTTTTTTATACTTGCTATCTCTTTATTTAGGCGTTTGTAATGTCTATCCATTGTTGCTTTAATTTCTTTGAACATCCTAACTATCATCATTTTAAACTGTGCATCAGGTAGTTTGGTTATATCTACTTCATTCAGGTCCTTCTCTGGGGATTTCTCTTGATTTATTTGGGTTGTATTTCTCTGCCTGCCCATTTTGTCTGTGTGTAAGAAGAGTTTGGCTATTGGAGTCCAATGGGTGTTGCCTCTGTGTTCCCTAGGTGTGATCTGTCGGCAGGCCCACCAACCCCTCTGCCGCTGCCTATGGTGAATGGGTGTGGGTGTTGCCGACAACGGCCTTGGCTGCTGAGGTCTCTGCCTCACCTCTTCAGGAGGGGCTGTGTTCTCATCCCTGGTTCTATAAGCCTCAGCTGGTCTTGGCCTTTGCCCCTCTTCCACGAGTGGAATTGTGCACCACACTCGGGCCACAAGCCTGGGCATCAAGGGCAAGGGTGAGCATTTTTGCTTAGCTGTGGGTCCCTGTCAGCCTGTTCCTCCAACTGGGAAGAGCTTTTGGTGCCCGGTCAGTTGCTAGCCCAGGCCAGAATCCCCGCCCCTGCCAACCTCGGCTCCTCAGCTGGGCCGGGCTGTTGCTATGCACCCAGCTGCGCTTTGGTCTTCTGCCTCACCTCTGCAGGCAAAGCTGGTTCGGGCAGGGCTTCAAGCCCTGGAGGCCGGGTGTGGTCGTGCCTACTTTCCCCTGCACAGTGGCAGATCTCCGCCCGTTTCGGGCTCCCGCTTTTCCCCCACAGGTGGGGTCTCAGGCGGCTCGCAGTAGCTGGACCACTTTCGCGCATCCCCTTTACCCCGGCTGGGCTAGACCTAGCCCGTGCCAGCCGGCTCAGTCTCTGCCCCCACCGGCAGAACTGCGCTTCCTCGTCCTGTGGCCGCCTGCCCTCCAGCAAGCCCTCAGCAGTGTGGGTGGGGGCACTGCAGCTCAGACTGTAACACATTATACTGTAGTCCTGAAAGCTCCCTCCTTCTAAGCGACTGTGCTCTAATTGCCGCTGGAGAGCCTGTTTGGCTGGTGTCCTTCTTCCCCTTGCTGGTTCCAGGGGAAATATTGTTTCAGATTTATGTAGTGACTCAGCCCAGGGTTTAGGGTGGCTGTCCCTCAAAGCTTTTCTCCCTGTGCCTTCCAGACCACACTCTCTTCCCGCTGCTCCAGTCCTCTCCTCTCTCTCTGTCTCCCGGAGTCCTGGGTGAGTGGTTGTGAGAGAGGTTTTCTTCGCCGTTCCTTTAAGAAGTATCCTGGGTCTGAGACAACTATCTTTTTCTCACAAACAGTATCCTAACCTGTTTCCCAGCTAAATACTGTCTATACGCCTCTTCTAGGCTCTGGGGCTGTAGGCTGGGGCTTTGTTCCTGGGACCCAGGTCTCTCTCTCTCTGCTAAACTCTCTTCCCACCACATGGGTCTCTCCAGGCTGCCTTTTGCTCTGGAGAGCTGGGCAGTCCTTTCCGCGTTTTCGCTTTTCCTACCAGTCTCAATGTGGCTTCTTCAGTGTTCCCGGTTGAAGAGTCCTCTCAGTCCAGTTCAATGTTGGTTTATCCTGATGATGTTTCTTAAAATCAAGTTATAATCCACTTTGGTTCTGGGAGCTGGAGGTTGGTACGTCTGCTTACTCCATCTCCATCTTGCCCCTCTCCGGTGGTAGCTTTTAAGCTGAAAGGTAGGGATAGCTTTTATGTTGAAAGATGAACAGCCCATTATAGGGGATATACCATAGTTCCCCATATGTAAAACACTCCCATGTATAAGATGCATCTTAATTTTGGGGGCCCAAAATTTGAAAAAAAATGTATTACATAAAGTTATTGAACTCAAGTTTTATTCATCATAAAATTCATACAACTCCTCACCACGCAAAAAAGCAGGAAATGCAAGTAAAACATGTACAACCACTGTATAAGACCCAGCTTTTAGACCTCAAACTTTTTGAAAAAGGGTGCATCTTACAGATGGGAAAATATGGTAATTCTTGAGGCTACAACAGTAAGAACAGTAAGAAACATTCTGTACCTTCAGACCTAATGGAACCCGGACTTGGCAGGGTTAGGTTGGTGGAGGAGGCACACACACTTTTATTTATACATCATCTTTAGTTTTAGAGGGTATTACTGTCACTACATACATATTTGTTGAATTTGATTGAATCAGTTTGATAGTTGTTTTTTTTTAAAGGTAAGAGAGTAATAAAGCAAACAGAGAACAAGACATCTTATTTGCTATGGGTGAGTTTATGGTAATCAAATCTCACTGTTGGTAATCATCATAAAGATGTTATTATGTCTGTATGTTTTTGGAAGGAAATAGACAATCCCACTGCAAACAAACCAAAGGGAAAAATACTCACTTCCTCAATGTGTGCACCAGAATTTGTACTCAAGAGTGGCTCAACTGATTCTCCACCAGTAAGACAGCTAATCTATATCAGCATTACTTTCCCCTAGGAGAGGAAAGGACCCATAAGTCTTTGAAACTAAGGACGTACATCCTTAGTTGAGGGGTTGCCTGCTTCATGCTAGGTGGGAGATGCTGCCTGTGATGAAAGAGGTCACTTTTTTACAAAGATGATTATAAAACACCTTCCATGGTCTCATTCACTCCTTTTGCAGTATGACTCTGCAACTCCTGTTCATTTCTATAGGCTATTTTTCTTTCCCCTGAATCTGGGCTGGACTTGTGGCTTGCTTGATGGACAGAGTGCAGGGCACTGATGTCCAACCTTTTTCATTCAAGGCTATGCTGAGGAGCTTGTGCTCTCACTTTCTAGGAAGGCTGCTGTCAAATGGAGAAGCTTTGATTAACCTGTTGGAGACCTAAGGACAACTTTCAGGTATGTAATTTCTGCTGTTTTAGACCAGCCAGCCCAGGTGAGCTCCTGGAGGATTGCAGCTGTATGAATGCCTCCAGGTAAGACCAGTAGAAGAATCTTTTAACTTAACCTCTAGGCCAGATACAGACTTATATAGATTTGTGTGCAAATAAAATAGTTGTTGTTCTAAGACACTAGCCTCAAGAAATAATTTATGTACTAGTGAATGTTTTCAGTGTAAACCTCTTATTCTGGGATCAAATTAGAATCCGTGACCATGCCTTCTCAACATTTTGCCACAGCACAGTGGGGGGAATAGATGGCAGCTGCTCAGGTATTCTTATGTTTTTTATTTGTCTTGGTACAGAAAGGAGCTCTGTTCTGCAGGACAGAACTACTCTGAAGCTCTTCAAGAACAGAAATAGGAGTCCATCACACATAGCCAAGTCAAAATTTGACCTAAATAAAGGCAAACAGACTGAGGGCTGAGAGATCTGGGAGCCCATTTAGCCTTACTCCTTCATTTTGCATTCAGACCAGAGATGAAAGCCAGGACAAGAATGATCATTTCCTGATTGCTTATCTAAAATGTTTGACCATACAAGTTGAATATACAAATTGGACTATTTAAACTTGAATGATTATTTGGGCAAGAAGAGAGGCTAATGACTACAAGGTATAATTTTGGAGTCACCAGAAAGGCCTTCAACTACAAAAATGCCTCTGGAAACCTGGGAAAAGAAGAGTAACTTCAGCTGTACCCTGACCTCCCTCCCTCCCTCCCTCCCTCCCTCCCTCCCTCCCTCCCTCCCTCCCTCTCTCCTTCCCTCCCTTCTTTCCTTCCTTCCTTCCTTCCTTCCTTCCTTCCTTCCTTCCTTCCTTCCTTCCTTCCTTCCTTCCTTCCTTTTTTCTTTCTTTTTGTTTTATTAATCTTTTTTTTCTGGGTCACATTGGCATTGTGTAGCCTATGCATTTCCTTTTTTTTTAAATTTATTTTTATTTTTTTTATTTTATTCATTTTAGAGAGGAGACACAGAGTGAGAGAGAGAGAGAGAGAGAGAAAGGGGGGAGGAGCTGGAAGCTCAACTCCCACATGTGCCTTGACCAGACCAGTGCAGGGTTTTGAACTGGCGACCTCAGTGTTCCCAGGTCGACGCTTTATCCACTGCGCCACCACAGGTCAGGCTGCATTTCCTTTTTGTTGAAGTGCATCCTTCAATAGATTTTTTTTCAGTAAGTGTTTCTGGAAAGTTATGTCTTTGTATGTCTGAAATTGCTTTTATTTTAACTATACTCCTTCAAATTATTGGAATATAGTTAAAATGGTTATAGAATCCTAGACTGACAGGTTCTTTTCCTTCATAATTTTTAAGATATTCAGCTATTGTCTCTGGTGTATATGTATTATGAATTTATCCACAATTCAGCATTGCAAGGCGAAAACCACACCAGAGGGCTAAAACTCTTATGTGGAATCAGCCCCAAGAAACAGCGCCTCTGCACATTTATTGAGTTCCAAACACCATAGCTCAGAAAAGAAAATAAACTAGAAAGTTACACATCTGTTTTTCCCATCCATTTCATCCCCAATTCTGCACATCTACTGTTTCTTTTCATGAACAAGGACACAAGAAGAGTCAGAGTCTCAGAGCTTATCGATCACAAAGTAAATCTGGTTCTTGCAGGCATTCCTCCAAGAATCCTGTGTACATGCACTTGAGTAACTCATGTCAGTGTCTCTCCATGGCCAGCACACTCCAAGATCTCCTGTCTCCAATTAACCCTTGCTCTGCAGTTAACTGCCATTTATACTGGTGCAGAGTCGTCTCCTACATATCCCTTTTTTCTTTTTTCTTTAGCCTACACTGACTTTTCTAACTACTTATACTTAGTCATCCCTTTCTTGTTGGCAAAATCTTTTCTAATTGCTTGCAAAAACCTTTGGTGACAATGGCTCCATTAAAGTTACTAAAATCTGCTAAAAACCCTACTAGTTTTAGGGCTACTGTATTGGTAGTATCATCAGCTGCTTAGTTTTTCTAGAGTTTCTACGGAGTCCTCCTCTCTAGGTGGCCTGGACAGTAAATGATGACCACTACTTCAGGAGAGCAGTCCTCTGCATTCTCCAAGGTGAGGGTTTGAGCCTCACCTTTATTAGTTCTTAAGTCTTCTCCTGATGGTTTCTCTTTGACTGTGCCTCTCTTAGGTTGTTTCTGCCATCAGGAATCTTACCTGTCATTGACTAACAAGCCATCTTAGGGGCCAAACCAAGTTATTTATAGCCACGAGAGTGAGGGAGGAGCAAGGTCCTTTCCAAAATGCTAAGTTTTGGCAGCTGATGTTTCTACCTATTAAAAAGCTTATAATACGTTCCCTTTCTAAATTATAGAGCTTAATACTAGATAAAGACTACATCACTTTTCATTTAGCTTGCATCTTATGCAACATAAGAGATAACATGGCAGATTGCTGCTCTATTTTGCTCTGTGGCCGATTGTCTCTTCTTCTAACTATATATAGTAAAAGAAATATAAAACAAAAGATTAGTACAATGCCTCTTACAGTTTCTCTAAACATCTTAAATTGTTTTAGAGGAAACAAGTTACTGATTCCATCAGAAATAGCAGTTAGTAAATTTTATCCACCAATCAATTTCAACTGATCCTTATAAGTAGCATCAGTATGCTTTTGTAAATCTAAAATTTCTATACTTAAGTTTCCATGATTTAACAAATGCTTTTTAACATTTTCCCAAGGGAAATAAGTATGATTCCAAGGAATAGGGATAACACAAAATGTAGTTACACTCTAATCACATTTTAGCTTAATTTGTCTTTGTAGGCTAACAATTTGATCTCCTAATATAATCATAGTTTGTTCTAAATTATTAACTTTAGCATTAATGTTACTATCTATACATTGTTGAGAAGTCCACAGTTCAGAATCTTCATGCCATTTTTTGCAAAAAGTCCACAGTCTGTATGCTTTGATGTAATGCAACTCTAGATACAGCAGCCACAGTGGTTACAGCTATTAGTCCCATAATGATGGTGATAATCAGTCCAACAGTCTCTTGGTTCATTTCAAAGACTTAATAAGATGTTGTAACAGCATCATGGAAGGGGAATTTTGCCACATCTGATGCATCTGTACTGGAATCCAGACTCCTGTTCGGGTTCTTAAAATGTATAGACTTTGACTATTTTCATTACAAGAAATAGAAGAGTTAATACATGTATAAAAAACACACTTATTGCAAGTTATTGAATAATTTTCAGCTGTCCATTTGGTTTCACCTATAATAAACATATAAGGCAATCTAACACAAGCAGATATGAAATGTGTCTCATTCTTTTTAAAGGTTAACATAGTATGATTAGAAGGATGATCTCTCCAGATTTCTCCTTTCCATGCTGACATATGTTTAAGTGCTGTGGCTACTTTCCACAAATGATATTGTATAGGGCCAAATTTTATATGTGGAGCTTGAGGTGACATTCCTCCTCCATGCCATACGATAGTATGATTACCTTGACCATCAGCTATAATTGAACCATTGTTCTTATACCACCTTAAATCAGCACCCTGACCTTTAACTCGGGCAGAACCATGAGGGCTCCAATCTATGACGTTTCCATAGGAAATATTAGGTAAAACCCGAGCAGTTTCTCCTCTGCAATTTTCCAATGTACCCATTCACTTAGCTGATTGACAATTGCAGTTTGACAGGGTGGTAAATCAGGCAGAGGTTCAGGACCATGTACAGGTGTATTATCTTTAAATCTGTATCCTTGTAACAAAAACAAATGTTTCCTTCTCCTTTACGATTATTTTTTACAATAGAGAGCCTAGCTTGAGCTTCTATTTTGAAACAATGTGGCTCATCTCCTATATATATAGGTAATCCCTCAACTCCTGTTGTATAATTTTCTAATTTTATGCCTTCTTCCGAAGGTACTAAGGAGCCTCTATCATCAAAAGGTCCTCAAGCTAATTAGAATCATTAATAAAAATAGGAATGGCACTATCTTCTTAAGGAATAGCTCTACTTAATGGAGGATTAGGGATGTATTCTCAGTAACTAAAAATTTCAGCCATACTTACCAGAATCGTTACCAAGGCAATCACTGCTAAGAACAGATTAGAAGCATTTTGTTCTTTTCTAGTAGCTCATAGCATTTTTTTTTACCCTCAAGGGTCAGCTTTTTAAGTTGACCCCAACTTGGTATTTTAGCCTTTTCAATACCAAGCAGTGGCACCTTTAAGGTTCTTCTTCCAAAATTCATTTCTTTCCTCTCGGCAATGGGCAGATATGGAAAGAATCTATTTTTCTTACTCATGTGGTTAGTTTAATTCTGTGAGCAGGGATCCAAAGGACTTCACCGGATTCTACAATGACACAAGTAAACCCTTTTCCCCAATGTTGTACCAGGTACCCATTGATCCAATTCATTTTTATAATGCACAGGTTGATTAATTTTAAACTATTATTTTTTAAATTTTATTAATTTAAGTGGGGTGACATTGATAAATCAGGGTACATATGTTCAGAGAAAACATCTCCAAGTTATTTTGACATTTGATTATGTTGCATACCCATCACCCAAAGTCAAATTGTTTTCTGTCACCTTCTATCTGGTTTTCTTTGTGCCCCTCCCCTCCCCTCTCCTTCCCCCCTCCCCCATAACCACCACACTCTTGTCCGTGTCTCTGAGTCTCATTTTTATGTCCCACCTATGCATGGAATCATATAGTTCTTAGTTTTCTCTGATTTACTTATTTCACTCAATATAATGTTATCAAGGTCCATCCATGTTGTTGTAAAAGATCCAATGTCATCATTTCTTATGGCTAAGTAGTATTCCATAGTATATATGTACCACATATTCTTTATCCAATCATATGTTAAAGGGCTTTTTGGTTGTTTCTATGTCTTGGCCACTGTGAACAATGCTGCAATGAACATGGGGCTGCATGTGTTTTTACGTACCAATGTTTTTAAGTTTGGGGGGTATATACCCAGTAGAGGGATTGCTGGGTCATATGGCAGCTCTATTTTTAATTTTTTGAGGAACCACCATACTTTTTCCATAATGATTGTACTACTTTACATTCCCACCAACAGTGGATGAGGAGAACTATTATTTTTTGTCCAATGTCTGTCTGCAGCAGTCAAATTATCTTCTCCTGTATTTAAAACACTTATAGTAAATAAAGCTTTATGTAACATAATTTTAGGGGACAATCTCCTTCCTTCTCTCCCCTTTTGTTTAAGTAACATTTTTTAAAGTGTGATTACTGCGCTCAGTAATCACCTGTCCTTGTAGATTATATGGAATTCCAGTAGTATGTTTAATATTCCAAAATGCTAAGAATTGTTGAAACTTAGCAGATGTATAGGCAGGACCATTGTCAATTTTAATGGCTTTTGGAATGCCCATAATACTAAAAGCTTCACTAAGATGTTGAATGCCACAATCAGACTTTTCTCCAGGCAAAAGTGTGGCCCATCGAAAGGAAGAATAAATATCAATAGAACAGTGTACATAAGATAGTTTTCCAAAAGAAGAAATATGAGTATCATCTATTTGCCACAGGTCATTACTGTGTTGATCTCTAGGATTCATTCCTGCTGGTAATGGAGGAGCGTTTATAACACTGCACTGAGCACATTTTCTAACAATATTTTGAGCTTCTTGCCTGGTTATTTTAATTTTTTGCGTTAAACTTTTTTATTTGTATGAGTCTCTGCATGACATTTAGTAGCTATTTCTATTGATCTAATGAGTAATTGATCAATTTTATTATTTGTAGTAGACATAGGTCCTGAATATATAAACAGGCAAATTTAATTCCCACAATAAAAGTTGTAACTCTTGAAACAATTTGTGTAATTCAGAACCATCATTTGAAATATAAACAGTTTCTCTAAGTTTAACTGTATGTTCTACTACATATTATGAATTAGTAACAATGTTAATAGGACAGGAAAAATCACTAAGAAGTAATAATACAGCAGATAATTCTGCCTTTTATTTATAAAGTCTTTATTACTTTTGTCACTGGTCCATTATATACAGTGATACCTAATTTATTTGCATCAGTATAAAAAGTAAGAAGCTTTTTGAATTGGCTGAGCTGATACTTTAGTTGGCAAAATTAGCTGTGTTCTTTTTAGAAATTGAATTCTTTTATTTGTAGGATATTGATTATTTACAATACCCAAATAATCAGCCAATGCAATTTGCCAGTTAATATTTAACCTCCAGTTGTCTGAAATCTGATTACATGTTAAAGGTACAATAATTTTATTCAGATTATTTCCAGTTAGTTGTCTTATTCTAAGACTACTTTTAATAATTAAAGTATAGATTTTCTCTAAGTAAGTACATAATTTCTTTTGAGTTTTATGTGGCAGAAATTACCATTCTAATATCTTGTTTTCTTGCCATATAATGCCAGAATGAGAATGTTAGGAGGGAAAAATAATTAATTGAATAGGTTGATGTGTATCAATTTGATCTAAATAAGCAGTATGCATAATTTTTTCAATAAGTGATAACTCTTGTTTTGCCATTTCTGTTAACTATCTAGGATTGTTTAAATCAGTATCTCCTTGAGAATATTAAATAAATTTGTTAGTGTATAAGTAGGATCCTAGAGAGGATCTTAATCAATTAATATCACCTAATAATTTTTGAAAGTCATTTAAAGTATTCAGGGAGTCAGTTTGTAAATTAACCTTTGAGGAATAATTTTTTGATTTTCAATTATATTCCCTAAATATGTAAAAGGACAAGATGTTTGAATTTTGTCTTCAGCTATAATTAAACCATACTGATTCAAGGTTTCAGAAGCATCTTTAAGGATGACTGAAAGTTCAGCATTAATTTCACAAGCTATTAATATGTCATCCATATAATGGATTATTAAAGATTGAGGATATTTCTGATGAATTTATTCTAAAGGTTGATTTACATAATTTTGATACAATGTTGGGCTATTCAACATTGCTTGTGGGAGCAATATAAACTTAGTAAGAATAGTTAGTTCTGCTTATTGTTATAGACACAATAGCTAGCATTGCTAGAAACAGGGTCAAGGATGATTTTGAAGTCTTAATTAAAATATTTTTTGCCCCTGGGTAAGTTTTTTTAGTTGTTAAATCTCTCTTCTATTTCCGACTCATGACAAAGCTTCAATCTTCTGGAAGGTATCTACTGGTCTCCCGTATTTGTGAAGATAAGAGCAAATCCTCACTCCTATATATTGCCTACAGTGCTGTTGTAAATGAGCAAACTATCTGTCTAAAAAGTAGATCTTGTATAATATTAACAAAAGGATTAGCATTAGCATTCCAATTAGCTTGAATACAAGCCTGATTTTCCTACTAAGTCATAAATTGTAACCACTTCACTTTTGAAAGAACAGTCCGAGCTAACATTTTTAAATTTTTTGAGATAAAACATTCAGAGTCCGTGAAGGAGGATAGCAGTTCCTGCATATAAGGACAGTTAGTTCTATACTGGAAGCAAGCCGTTTTGAACTCTTTAAGAGTTTTTTTCTAATTAATTAATTCATTCATTTTAGAGAGGAGAGCGAGCGTGAGAGAGAGAGAGAGAGAGAGAGAGAGAGAAAGGGGGGAGGAGCAGGAAGCATCAACTCCCATATGTGCCTTGACCAGACAAGTGCAGGGTTTTGAACCGGCGACCTCAGCATTCCAGGTCCACGCTTTATCCACTGCGCCACCACAGGTCAGGCCAACTCTTTAAGAGTTTTAAGAGAAATTTGGTCATAGTGAGTATAAAAAACTCCTTGTCAGAAAGTTTAGACTCTAATTTAAAAAGTTGTTCCTTTAACTGTTTAGAAGATAAATGTTTTTCTTTATTAGAGGCTAAATTCCCTCTTTCCTCAGGACCTTCTTTTTCAGGATGTGGCCTGACAAGCAGCCAACTGCCTGAGATAGTTTGAGATAGATTCTTGAAATGACTTAATTTTGCTTAATTTCTTTATTTTACAGATCTAAGTATATATTTACACACAAACAAGATAAATTTTAGTATAGAAACACAAACATATAACTCGATTAATCTTAATACTTGATTTACTATTTGACTTCAAACTTTGAATACACCTTACAATGTATTAACCAAATTAGCGAGTTTTTTTATATATATTTTATTATTATTAATTCTAATGGGGTGACATCAATAAATCAGGGTACATATGTACAATGAAAACATCTCCAGGTTATCCTATCATTCAACTGTGTTGCATACCCATCACCAAAAGTCAAATTGTCCTCTGTCACCTTCAATCTGGTTTTCCCTGCATCCCTCCCCTCCTCCCTATCCCACTATTCCCTCCCTCCCCCATCCCATAACCACCACTTTCTTGTCCATGTCTCATAGTCTCACTCTATGTCCCACCTATGTATGTAATCGTGCTGTTCTCAGTTTTTCTTTTTTTCTGATTTACTTATTTCACTCCGTATAATGTTATCAAGGTACATCCATTTTGTTATAAATGATCCGATGTCATCGTTTCTTATGGCTGAGTAGTATTCCATAGTATATATGTACCAAAGCTTTTTAATCCACTCGTCTTCTGACGGACACTTGGGCTGGTTCCAGATCTTCGCTATTGTGAACAATGCTGCCACGAACATGGGGGCGCATTTCTTCTTTTCGAACAGTGCTATGGTGTTCTTAGGGTATATTCCTAAAAGTGGGATAGCTGGGTCAAAAGGCAGTTCGATTTTTAATTTTCTGAGGAATCTCCAAACTGTTTTCCACAGTGGCTGCACCAGTCTGCATTCCCACCAGCAGTGCAGAAGGGTTCCCTTTTCTCCACATCCTCGCCAGCACTTATTCTGTGTTGTTTTGCTGATAAGTGCCATTCTGACTGGTGTGAGGTGATATCTCATTGTGGTTTTAATTTGCATTTCTCTAATGATTAGTGATGTTGAGCATTTTTTCATATGCCTATTGGCCATCTGTATGTCCTCTCTGGAGAAATTTCTATTCATTTCTTTTGCCCATTTTTTGATTGGGTTGTTTGTCTTCCTGGTGTTGCGTTTTATAAGTTCTTTATAAATTTTAGTTATTAACCCATTATCAGATGTGCTGTCGAATATGTTCTCCCATTGTGTGGTTTGTCTTTTTATTCTGTTCCTATTGTCTTTAGCTGTGCAAAAACTCTTTAGTTTGATATAGTCCCATTTGTTTATCTTGCCTTTTATTTCAGTTGCCCATGAAGATAAATCGGCAAATATACCGCTGCTACAGATGTCGGAGAGCTTGCTGCCTATGTTTTCTTCTAAGATGCTTATGGTTTCACGGCTTACATTTAAGTCTTTTATCCATTTTGAGTTTGTTTTTGTGAATGGTGTAAGTTGATGGTCTAGTTTCATTTTTTTGCAGGTAGATGTCCAATTTTCCCAACACCATTTGTTAAAGAGGCTGTCTTTACTCCATTGTATGTTCTTTCCTCCTTTGTCAAATATCAGTTGTCCATAAAGCTGTGGGTTTATTTCTGGGTTCTCTGTTCTGTTCCATTGATCTATGTGCCTGTTCTTATGCCAGTACCAGGCAGTCTTGAGTATAATGGCCTTGTAGTAAACCTTGATATCAGGAAGAGTGATACCTCCTGCTTTATTTTTTCTTTTTAAGATTGCTGAGGCTCTTCGTGTTCTTTTTTGGTTCCATATTAATTTTTGGAATATGTGTTCTATATCTTTGAAGTATGTCATTGGTATTTTAATTGGTATTGCATTGAATTTATAAATTGCTTTGGGTAATATAGACATTTTAATGATGTTTATTCTTCCTAGCCATGAGCACGGTATGTGCTTCCACTTGTTTGTATCTTCCTTGATTTCTTTTATCAATGTTCTATAATTTACCGAGTACAAGTCCTTAACCTCCTTGGTTAAATTTACTCCTAGGTACTTTATTTGTTTGACTGCAATAGTGAAGGGGATTGTTTCCTTAATTTCTTTTGCTGATATTTCATTGTTGGTGTATAGAAATGCCTCTGATTTCTGAGTATTAATTTTATATCCTGCCACCTTGCTGAATTCATTTATAAGGTCCAGTAGTTTTTTGACTGAGACTTTAGGGTTTTCAATATACAATATCATATCATCTGCAAATAATGACAGTTTTACTTCTTCTTTTCCAATTTGTATGCCTTTTATTTCTTCTTCTTGTCTGATTGCTGTAGCTAGGACTTCCAGAACTATGTTGAATAAGAGTGGTAAAAGTGGGCAACCCTGCCTGGTTCCTGATCTTAAGGGGATTGCTTTTAATCTTTGTCCATTTAGTATGATGTTTACTGTTGGTTTATCGTAGATGGCCTTTATCATGTTAAGGAATGATCCCTGTATTCCCACTTTACTGAGAGTTTTGAGCATGAATGGGTGCTGGATTTTATCAAATGCCTTTTCTACATCTATTGAAATTATCATGTGATTTTTGTCCTTCCTTTTGTTTTTGTGGTGAATCACATTGATTGATTTGCGAATATTGAACCAGCCTTGCCTCTCCGGAATAAATCCCACTTGATCGTGGTGTATGATTTTTTTCATATATTGCTGGATCCGGTTGGCTAATATTTTGTTGAGAATTTTAGCGTCTAAATTCATCAGGGATATAGGCCTATAATTTTCTTTCTTTGTGTTGTCTTTGCCCGGTTTTGGGATCAGAATTATGCTCGCCTCATAAAAGGAGTTTGGAAGTCTTTCTTCCTCTTGAATTTTTTGAAATAGCTTGAGGAGAATAGGAGTTAGTTCTTCTTTGAATTTTTGATAGAATTCACTTGTGAAGCCATCAGGCCCAGGACTTTTCTTTGTTGGGAGTTTTTTGATAACTGTTTCGATCTCATTTGCTGTAATTGGTCTGTTTAGGTGTTCTGATTCTTCCAGATTGATTTTTGGAAGGTTATATGATTCAAGAAATTTGTCCATTTCACCAAGATTGTCTAATTTTTTGGCATATAGTTCTTCATAGTATTTTCTTACAATGCTTTGTATTTCTGATGTGTCAGTTGTTATTTCTCCACTGTCCTTTCTAATTTTATTTATTTGAGTCCTCTCTCTTTTTTTCTTGGTGAGTCTAGTTAAAGGTTCATCAATCTTGTTTACCTTTTCAAAGAACCAGCTTCTTGTTTCATTGATCCTCTGTATTGTTTCCTTAGCCTCTATGTCATTTATTTCTGCTCTGACCTTTATTATTTCCTTCCTTCTACTTGTCTTGGGTTTTATTTGTTGTTTTTCTAGTTCTTTTAGATGCAGGGTCAGGTTGCTTATTTGAGCTTTTTCTAGCTTCTTATGATATGCCTGTAGTGCAATAAACTTCCCTCTCAGAACTGCTTTTGCTGTGTCCCATAAATTTTGAGCTGATGTATGCTCATTATCATTTGTTTCTAGAAACTTTTTTATTTCTTCTTTGATCTCATTGTTAATCCATTCATTATTTAATAACATGCTATTTAGTTTCCAAGTGTTTGAGTATTTTTCATTTTTTCTTTTGTGGTTAATTTCTAGTTTCATGCCATTGTGATCAGAGAAATTGCTTCATATGATTTCAATCTTCTTAAATTTATTGAGACCATTTTTGTGTCCTAACATGTGGTCTATCCTAGAAAACGTACCATGAGCGCTTGAGAAGAATGTATATTCTACTGCTTTAGGGTGAAAAGTTCTAAAGATATCTATTAAATCAAGTTGATCTAGTGTATCCTTTAAGTCTGCTGTTTCTTTATTAATTTTCTTTCTTGAGGATCTATCTAGTGATGTTAGAGGGGTATTGAAATCCCCTACTATGATAGTATTGCTGTTAATCTCGCCCTTTATATTCATCAAAGTCTGCTTTATGTATGTCGGGGCTCCTATTTTGGTGCATAGATATTTATAATAGTTATATCTTCCTGTTGAATTGTTCCCTTTATCATTATGTAGTGTCCTTCTTTATCGCTTACTACAGCCTTTGTTTTAAAGTCCATTTTGTCTGATATAAGTTTTGCTACCCCTGCTTTTTTTTCATTTCCATTTGCATGAAATATTTTTTTCCATCCTTTTACCTTCAGTCTATGAGCATCTTTTGTTTTAAGGTGTGTCTCTTGTAGACAGCATATGTATGGGTCCTGTTTCTTTATCCATGCAGCTACCCTATGTCTTTTGATTGGATCATTTAATCCATTTACATTTAAGGTTATTATTGATATGTAGTTGTTTATTGCCATTTTATTCTTTAAAGCTGTATTCTTCTTTTGCTCTATTGATTTCTCCCTTTAAACTGTTCACAAGAGGCCCCTTAGTATCTCTTGCAGAATTGGTTTGGTTTTTATGAATTCCTTCAGGCTTTCTTTTTCTGGGAAGCTCTTTATTTCTCCTTCAATTTTAAATGTTAACCTTGCTGGATAAAGTAGTCTTGGTTGTAGGTTATTGTTCTGCATTACTTTGATTATATCTTGCCATTCCCTTCTGGCCTCAAGTGTTTCTGTTGAGAAGTTTGATGTCATCCCTATGGGGGCTCCTTTGTAGGTGATAGCCTTTTTTTCTCTAGCAGCTTTTAAAATTTTTTCTTTATCCATTAGCTTTGGTATTTTAACTATGATGTGTCTTGGTGTAGATTTTTTTGGGTTTCTCCTTAATGGAGTTCTGTGTGCTTCTTGAATGTGTGGAGTATTTCCCAGCCTTAATTTAGGAAAGTTTTCTGCTATGATTTGATTGAACAAAGTTTCCATTTCCTGTCCTCTCTCCTCTTCTTCAGGCACCCCTATGATGCGAATGTTGTTTCTCTTCATGTTGTCACAAAGCTCCCTTAGAGTTTCCTCACATTTTTTAAGTCTCTTTTCCTTTTTCTTCTCTGCTTCTGTGCCTTTGTTTATTATGTCCTCTAACTCGCTTATTCAATCCTCAGCATCATCCATCTTGCTTTATATTCCTTCCATTGTGGTCTTTAGTTCTGATACTGTATTTGTCATTTCTGTCTGATTCTTTTTTATTATTTCAATTTCATTTTTTATACTTGTTATCTCTTTATTTAGGTGTTCATAATGACTATCCATTGTTGCTCTAATTTCTTTGAACATCCTAACTATCATTATTCTAAATTCTGCTTCTGGTAATTTGGTTATATCTGGTTCATTCAGGTCCTTCTCTGGGGATTTCTCTTGATTCATTTGGTTTGCATTCCTCTGCCTGCCCATTTTTTCTGTGTATAAGCAAGTTGTGGCCACTGGAGTCCAGTAGGTGTTGCCTTTGTGTTCTCTAGGTGTGGTCTATCTGCAGGCCCCCCACCCCCTCTGCCGGTGCCTAGGGTGGTTGGGTATGAGCGTTGCCAGCGCCGGCCCACTGTGGCTTTTTCTATGATTTCTGCCTCTCCTCCGTGGGAGGGGCTGTGACTGAAGCCACAAGATTAGCACCAAGGGTAGAGGTGAGCACCTTTCCTCAGCTGCGGATCCAGCCTATTTCCGGACTTCCGCCCAGAACCAGCAGTCGAAGCCTGCTCGCTACAGTTCCGCGGCTTAGGCGGGGCTTTTGACGTGCTCTCAGCTGTAAGCTTTTGCCCGTCCAGAGCTTTAGCCCCGCCCTCGAGGCCAGGGCCCTTCTGCGCATGGTCGGAAACCAAGGTTTATTGGGGCGGGCGTGTTTGCTGGCTTCCGCTGAGCTGCGTACTTCCGCTCGTCCCGGACTCTACCCCGCCCCCGCGTTCGGAGCCCGCTTGTGCACGTATGAATGCTATCTGGGGTTTCTCCAGCCGGATGGGGATAGTAGCGTGGGCTCAGCTGCGAGCCTCCACTTGTCTCGGGGTCCACCCCGTTCCCGCGCTCGGAACCCGCTTGCGCACCTATACTGGCCAACCGCGGTTTCTCCGGCCTGGGGGGGGGGACTGGTAGCGTCAGCTCAGCCACGAGCCCCTGCCCGTCCCTGGTCCTAGCCCGGTCCCCGCGGTCAGGGCCGGCTTGCGCAGGGCCTACCCGTTCCTGGCCTCCCGCTTTGTCCCCGTAAGTGGGATTAAAGTTGGGCCCGCAGCTTCCGGACCACTTTCGCGGTCCCCTCTGACCCTCTGGGCTAGACCGATCTCCCTCCGGCTTGGCCTCTGCCCACGCCGACAGAACCGCCTTTCAGCGTCCTGCCGCCCCAAAACCTTAAGCAGCCCTCAGCAGAGTAGGAAGGGACCTAATACTCCACACTGTAGGCCTGGGAGCTCCCTCACTTGTTTCACAGCTCAATACTGTCCAAACGCCTCTTCTAGGCTCTAGGACTGGAGGCTGGGGCTTGGTTTCTGGGACCCAGGTCCCTCCCTCTCCGCCAAACTCTCCTCCCGCCACATGGGTCTCTCCGGGCTGCTGTTTGCTCCAGGGAGCTGGGCAGCCCTCTTCGCGTTTTCGCTATTCCTACCAGTCTCAATGTGGCTTCTTCTGTGTTCCTTGGTTGAAGAGTCCACTTAGTTTTGTTCAAAGTTGGTTTATCCCAGTGATGGTTCTTAAAATTGAGTTGTAATCCACTTTGGTTCTGGGAGTTGGAAGTTGGTACTTCCGCCTACTCCGTCGCCATCTTGCTCCTCCCAAATTAGCGAGTTTTAAGGATCCATATTCTATTCAACTTAAATATAAATGAGCGCTCCTTACAATTTCTAATTTTTAAAACAAAAAATATATGGATGAAACTATTTTTTCAATATAAGAGCTGGCATTTCTAATTTTTGCATGCAAGAAATTAATTCGGGCCTTAAAAAATTACATTTTAGACTACATTAAACAAAAACTAAACAGAAATTAGAATAAAAAAATCAGACAAACCAGAGAGAAACCTGGGGTTTTAGAGTACAATAAGACTAGAAAGATACCTGACTGATTTTCTGACAGAGGGACTGATGATGGATGGGACTAAACAAAATTTCCCCAAGAAAATTTTCTTGGCAGCAGCTGGGATATTTTCTATGGTTCGATCCAACATATGTCCCCTGCCTCAGTTTCCAGGCAAAGAATAAAAAGGAAACAAAATAATAGTTCAGAGGATTGTAGCTAAAACACTAAAGAAAATCAGTATTTTTTTCATTATTACAAAGACTGGAGAATTCTAAGGACTTCATGATTCATCTATATGTCCTAATTCTAATTGAGTTTGTACCAATTGATGTAATGCTTCAAGCTTCTCTCCTTTTAACAGTTACCGCTCAACCTATATCAATATCAGACTTTCCCTGATGAGCTGGAGGCCATGAGGATTCAGAATCAGACTGCAAAGATTGCAAAGCTAAAGAAATGAAATGACAAAGAGACCAAACAGAAAGAGGAATAGTGTCTCCTTGCTGATGAGCATGCCATAAAGCACGCATCACTTGGTTCCAGGTTCCTAAATTTTTAACCCAATATTTTTATTTTTTCTGAAACCAGTAACAATGCTTACCAGACCCTTTTAATAATGTTTGCAGTAGTTTCATGTATTTTTGGGTCTCCATTTATGAGGAATTGGCATGAAAATTCCCCATCACTCTGCCTTCTGAAGGATTCAGTTACCATAGAGCATTCCTATTTCCCCTTTGGTCTGAAGGTCCTAAGACTGCAACCTCTGACCTCTTCGAGCCCTCATGCCGTGGTATTGAGCCCCACGTTGGGTATAAGATGTTACAAATTTCTTCACGGTTCAGACTCACAAGGCAAAAGACACGCCAGATTCTATATACAATGGGCAGAGGGCTAAAACTCTTATGCGAAATCAGCCCTGAGAAACAGCACCTCTGCATATTTATTGAGTTCCAAAAACCATAGCTCAGCAATTAAAACTAGAAAGTTACACAAGTCATTTTTCCTATTCGTTTCATCCCCAACCCTGCACATCTACTGTTTCTTTTCATGAACAACGACACAAGAAGAGTCAGAGTCTCAGAGCTTATCAATCACAAAATACATCTGGTTCTTGCAGGCATTTCTCCAAGAATCTTGCATACATGCACTCGAGTAACTCATGCCAGTGTCTCTCCATGGCCAACACACTCCAAGATCTCCTGTCTCCAATTAACCCTTGCTCTGCAGTTAACTGCCATTTATACTGGTGCAAAGTCATCTCCTACATATATGGTTGTTGATGAGAAAGTATTCTCTTAGTCTTATTGTTGCTCTTTTTCAGGTAACCACTTTTTTGACTGGCGGCTTCTAACATTTTCTGTTTATTCTTAATAGTTCTGCAGTTTTAGTTTCACAATAAAGTGTATGGATAAGCCTTTGTTTTTATTCATTTTATTCACTTATTTTCATTTAATATCTCATTACTTTTTTCAATTCAGGAAAACGCTATACCTCAGAAGTTTCTCTTTCTTATTCTCTTTAATCTTGTATTCTGGAGCATCTATTAAACATGTTAAAGCTTTTCATTCTAACTGCCACATTTTTAACTTCTCTTTTATATTTTCACCTCTTTATCTTTCAATGCTGTGTTCTGGGTGATTTACTCAGATCCATATACCAATTCATGAACTATTTCTTCATCTGAGTCTAGTTTATTGTTTAGCCTCTTTGGTGTCTTTCTATTTAGATGACTGTATTTTTCATTTTTATTATTTATCTGTACCTTTTTAAAAGTCAGATTCTATACTTCCTTTTCCTTCTTTGTATAGTTAAAATACTCATTTGAAAATCAATTCAACAATGCTCATTAACATAAAATCTCTTATCTGGGGTTATTACAATTTCTCTTTTTGCTTTTTATTTTTTATTGTGTTTTATAATTTATGTCTACAAGTTCATCTTTAGGAGTGGTTATATTCAGAGAGAGTCCTGTCCATGTGCTAAATTGTAGAGGCCTCTGGATGACAGAGGTTCATTTGTCCTTGCCCAAGTCCTAATGAGCTCACTGCTTCCAAACCAATTTTGACCCTGTGTTCTCAGCTCCAGATTCTTATATTGGTGCAGCTACTATGGAAAGCAGTATGGAATTACCTCAGAAAATTAAAAATGGAACTGCCTTATAACCCAGTGATTCCACTTCTGGGTATATATCTAAAGAAACCCAAAACACTAATTTGAAAGAATATATGCGCCCTTCTCTGTTTATTGCAGCATTGATTACAATAGCCAAACTATGGAAGCAACCCAAGTGCCCATCAATAGACGGGTAGATATAAAGGTATTGGTACACATTGTAGACAATGAAATGTTACTCGGCCTTAAAAAAGATGAAATTTACCATTTAAGACAGATGGATAGACCTAGAGGGTATTTTGCTAGGTGAAATAAATCAGACAGACAAAGACAAATACCATGTGATTTTACTTAATGTGGAATTTATAGAGCAAAATAAACAAACTAAATAGAAACAGACTTATAGATACAGAGAACAGACTGATAGATGCCAGAGCAGAGGAGGGTTAGGGGACTGGGTGAAAAGGGACTGGGTGAAGGAATTAAGAAATACAAATTGGTAGTTACAAAATAGTCATGGGATGTAAAGTAAAGGAACATAATGAATGATATTGTAATAACTATGTATGGTGCCTGGTGGGTACTGGAAATATTGAGTGGACCACTTTTCAAAGTATAAAATTATCTAATAGTTAACCAATATGCTGTACACCTGAAACTAATGTAAAATAATATTGAATGTCAACTGTAACTGAAAAATAAAATTAATAGATTGACAGGCCTAAAAATATCTTTATGGAGTTCCAAAGCCACTGTGAAAACAGGCCAAGTTAAAACCCTGAAAGAGTTCACAGGTTTAACTGAGACTCAGGGATGCACAAAACCAGCTCCTGAGTTGAGGAACATGTTTTAAATTGAGTCACAAAGAGTTATTTTAGCTTTATAGCAAAGAAAGATTCTACAACTGCCTCCTGGAGTATATTTGAATACCCTCATTAAATCATTAAGTACCCATTGCTCTAATTAAGCAATTATTGCTGAGGTAGTCGTGCAGAGTCTTCACCCAGGACTGCTAATCTCACTTTCTTCATTCAAGTCTCCTCTTGCCTCCTTTGGCTGCAGTTCTGATTGATCAGGAGAGCAGGAAACTATTTAATGCTATTTAGAGCTCAGTTCCAGCCCTCAGAGTTCTAAGGTAGTCTGGAGACAAGCAACAGACATAAGAAAATTGGGAAGCTGTACCATCTATATCAATGGTTTTCAATCCTTTTACACTTGGGAACCTGTGAAAATAGATTTTTTTTCGGGGACCACTAAGACAGAAATGACTCTGAGCATAAGCAAATTCAACTAAGTCTATAATCTTCATACAACATCAGGGTGCTTAACTCTTCCATGGCCCAGCACAAAATTTCTGGCAGACTGGTCTGCAGACCGATGGTTGAAAAACACTGATCTAGATTACATGCACAGGGAGACAATACAGGAGAAGCTGTAGGCTGCTCATGGTTAAGAACTGACAGTTTTACGTGTGTCCATAGGGTGTCATGAATTTTATCTTTTAGGGAGAGTCATGAAGTCCTTCCCTCTTTATATGAGAAACTATTTTCTAAGTTGTACAGCACTAAGTTTACTGTCCCTTCCTACAGGATATATGTTCCATTCCTTTTATTCTTCTACTGAGATATTAAATGAGAGGATATGTGGAAGTGCATGCCCTATGTCTGGCACATAATAAATCCTTTAATGCATATTTGTTCATGTTTCTGAACTCTTCTTTCTTTGCATTCTTCAGAACTGAGGTCACTACAAATGGTAGCACCAAATTTGGGCTTTCCATGGATAGGTGAGTTGAACTGATGACTAGACAGACATCTGTCTAAGAGAGAGAGTTTGGAAACCTGGAAAGGAGAGGTGGTAGGGCTTAGGGAAAAGTAATAGCAGGAGACTGTAAATTTAGCATAAAAACAATTAACTGGCAAACTGATTAGTAAACTAGTGTCACCTTAGGACATCAATTGTAGAACTGGGGCATGGGTTTAAGGAGAGTGAGTTGAGTTAATAGGTAGATTATATAGGAAGCAGGTAGGAATGCTTTCAGACCACAGGTTGGTGACTGAAATTTGAACCAATTAAAATAAGATCTTACCTTTAAACAAGTGTGTTGGCTGTGTATGTAAATTGGGGCTTGGAGGTATAAAAGTAGAGAACTCATTTACTGGTATTTCAAAATCAATCCCAAAATAAGGGTGATGTTGCTTTTTACATTTTTCCTTTGATGTCAGTTCTTACATGCATTTAAAAATATTTTCAGGTAGGTGTGGGGAAAACAGCTATGTTAGGCTCACTTGCTCGCTGGTTTCCTGGCTACAAGCATTTTGCAAGATTAATTCATGAGCATATGGCAAAAAGCCACATGTGTGTCTCTATGAAAAGCTGTGGGTGCTTTCCCTCTGGGGCAATTCTCCCAGATTGCTCTCCCGCCACTGTGAGGTGTTGTTCCCTGATTCTTTCAGCCACCATCGTGAGGGGTGGTGTTCCTGATCCCTCCCTAGTCCTCCACTGTGAAAAGCAGTTTTCCTTTACTTACTCGCCTGTTTCTGTGAGCCTCCAATAAATGGGTAGTGGCTCAATGCTTTCTGGCTCTGCAGTTTCTCTACCATCTGCCCAAATTCAGTGTGAACCTGCCTGGCCTCAACCACCAACATTACAGTAGGCCAGAGATGGACATCTAAGGAAGATACACCTTTGGTAAGTTTTTTTCTTTCTTCTGTTTTCTCTATTTCAGACAAAGAGAATTCATTTTTCAACATATTTTTAACTTCTCAAGTACTATATAGTTATCTTGGATTGTTTGAAGCAACCTAAGAATAAGTAAAATATTGGGTGTGCAATGCTAAGTTAACTTTGGACAAGTTGCTCTGTCTCTGTGGGTTTTGATTTGAACACTAATTAAAAGAAAGGGTTGAATTAGATGATCCCTAAGTTTCTTTCAGCTTTAATCTTTTTCTTTTTTCTTTTTTTTTTTACAGGTACAGAGAGAGAGAGTCAGAAAGAGGGATAGATAGGGACAGACAGACAGGAACGGAGAGAGATTAGAAGCATCAATCATCAGTTTTTTATTGCCATTGCAACACCATAATTGTTCATTGATTGCTTTCTCACATGTGCCTTGACCGCAGGCCTTCAGCAGACCTGGCAAACCCTTGCTGGAGCCAGCGACCTTGGGTCCAAGCTGACGAGCTTTTGCTGAAGCCAGATTGGCCCGCGCTCAAGCTGGCGAGCTCGGGGTCTTGAACCTGGGTCTTCCGCATCCCAGTCCGACGCTCTATCTACTGCGCCACCGCCTGATCAGGCTTTAATCTTTTTCTTGAAAGAATATTGTAGTCAGTATGACATTTTGAGTGATAATTTCTGTCACTTTTTTTCCCCCTTAAGTGAGAAGTGGGAAGGCAGAGTGACAGACTACCACATGCAGCCCACTGAGATCCACTTGGTAAGCCCCCTATCTGGCAATGCTCTGCCCATCTGGAGCCATTGCTCGTGGTTCAGATGCTATTTTAGCAGCTGAGGTGAGGTCATGGAGCCATCCTCAGCACCTGGGGCCAACTTGCTCCAACCAAGCCTGGCTGTGGGAGGAAAGGAAAGAAAGAGAGAGGTAGAGAAGCAGATGGTTGCTTCTTCTGTGTGTCCTGATGAGGAATCAAATCCAGGATGTCCATATGCTAGGCCGAAACTCTACCACTGAGCCAACCAGCCAGGGCCAATGCCTGTCACTCTTAAAGTATTGGTAGAAATTGATTTGTCTCAGAGGGGGGCAGGATGGTGATGGAGTAGGTGGATGTATGAACTTCCAACTCCCAGAACCAAAGTGGATTATAACTTGATTATAAGAATGATCATCTGGATAAACCAACATTGAACTGGACTGAGAGGACTCTTCAACCGGGGAACGCTGAAGAAACAACACTGAGACTGGTAGAAAAAGCGAAAACACGGAAAGGGCTGCCTAGCTCCCCAGAGCGAATGACAGCCTGGAGAGACTTGCGTTGTGGGAAGAGAGTTTAGCGGAGAGGGAGGGACCTGGGTCCCAGGAACAAAACCCCAGCCTATAGCCCCAGAGTCTAGAAAAGGCATATAGACAGTATTTAGCTGTGAAACAGGTTAGGATACTGTTTGTGAGAAAAAGACAGTTGTCTCAGACCCAGGATTCTTCTTAAAGGGATGGTGCAGAAAACCTCTCTCACAACCACTTACCCAGAACTCCGAGAGACAGGGAGAGAGGAAAGGACCAGAGCAGAGGGAAGAGAGTGTGGTATGGAAGGTACAGAGAGAAAAGCTTTGAGGGACAGCCACCCTAAACCCTGGGCTGAGT
The DNA here is from genome assembly GCA_037038555.1 of Rhynchonycteris naso. NCBI lineage: Eukaryota > Metazoa > Chordata > Mammalia > Chiroptera > Emballonuridae > Rhynchonycteris > Rhynchonycteris naso. The sequence continues at coordinate 46,026,354 of CM073000.1, read as the reverse complement.
CACTATACAAATCTGAAACAATATTTCCCCTGGAACTAGCAAGGGGAAGGAGGACACCACCCAAACAGGCTCCCCTGCGGCAATTAGAGCACAGTCGCTTAGAAGGAAGGAGCTTTCAAGACTACAGTATGGAGTGTTAGGGTCTGAGCTGCAGCGCCCCCACCCACACTGCTGAGGGCTTGCTGGAGGGCAGGCGGCGGTGGGACGTGGAAGTGCAGTTCTGTTGGAAAGCAGAGGCTGAGCTGGCTGGCGTGAATTCAGTCTAGCCCAGCGGGGGTGAAGGGGACGTGTAAAAGTGGTCCAGCTGCAACCCCACCTGTGGGGGAAAAGCAGGAGCCCAAAATGGGCGGAGATCCACTGCTGGGCAGGGGTGAGGGGGTGCACAGCCTCACCCAGCATCCAAGGCTTGAAGTCCTGCATGAACCAGCTTTAGCCTGTGGATGTGGGGCAGAAGCCCCAGTTCACAGTTGAGCGTGCACCAGCAGCCCAGAGGCCAAGGTTGGCGGGGGTGGGGTGGCAGCCTGGCTAGTGACTGAGAGCACATCAGCAGCCCCTCCCAGCCAAAAGAACCGGCTGAGAGGGGCCCACACTGAGCAAAAGTGCTCACCCTTGCCCTTGGTGCCCAGGCTTGTGGCCTGAGTGAGGTGCACAGTCCCACTTGTGAGAGAGGGGTGAAGGCCAAGAATGGCTGAGGCTTACAAAGCCTGGCATGAGAACACAGCCTCTCCTGTGGAGGCGAGGCAAAAACCGCAGCAACAGCCGCAGGCACCAGCACTGGCAACACCCACACCTATCCACCGTATGCAGCTGCAGAGGGGGTGGCAGGCCAGGAGACAGACCACACCTAGGGAATAAAGAGGCAACACCCATTGGACTCCAGTACCCAAACCCTTCTTACACACAGACAAAATGGGCAGGCAGAGAAATGCAACTCAAATGAATCAAGAGAAATTCCCAGAGAAGGATCTGAATGAACCAGATATAACCAAACTACCTGATGCAGAGTTTAAAATAATGATAGTTAGGATGTTCAAAGAGCATAGAGCAACAATGGATAGTCATTACGAACATCTAAATAAAGAGATAACAAGTATAAAAAAGAAAATGGAAATAATAAAAAAGAATTAGACAGAAATGACAAATATAGTATCAGAACTGAAGACCAAAATGGACGGAATTAAAAGCAGGATGGAAGAAGCTGAGGATCGAATCAACGAGTTAGAGGAGAAAATAAACGAAAGCATGAAGCAGAGCAGAAAAAAGAAAAGAGTCAAAAACTCTGAGGAAACTCTAAGGGAGCTCTGTGACAACATGAAGGATAATAACATCTGCATCATGGGGGTTCCTGAAGAAAAAGAGAAAGAACAAGGGATAGGAACTTTGTTCAATCAAATCATAGCTGAAAACTTCCCTAAATTAAGACTGGAAAACGTTTCACACGTTCAAGAAGCACAGATAACTCCATTAAAGAGAAACCCAAAGAAATCTACACCAAGACACGTCATAGTTAAAATACCAAAGCTAAGTGATAAAGAGAAAAATTTAAAAGCTGCTAGAGAAAAAAATACTATCACCTACAAAGAAGCCCCCATAAGGATGACATCCGACTTCTCAACAGAAACATTTGAGGCCAGAAGGGAACGGCAAGATATATTCAAAGTAATGCAGATCAAGAACCTACAACCAAGACTACTCTATCCAACAAGGCTAATGTTTAAAATTGAAGGAGGAATAAAGAGCTTCCCAGACAAAACAACCTCAAGGAATTCATTAAAACCAAACCAATTCTGCAAGAGATGCTAAGGGGCCTGTTGTGAACAGTTCAAAGGGGGAAAATTATATAGGAAAAGAAGAATACAGCTTTAAAGAATAAAATGGCAATAAACAACTACATATCAATAATAACCTTAAATGTAAATGGATTAAATGATCCAATCAAAAGACATAGGGTAGCTGTTTGGATAAAGAAATAGGACCCATACATATGCTGTCTACAAGATACACACCTTAAAACAAAAGATGCACATAAACTGAAAGTAAAAGATGGAAAAAAATATTTCATGCAAATGGAAATGAAAAAAAAGCTGGGGTAGCAATATTTATATCTGAATAAATGGACTTTAAAACAAAGGCTGTCATAAGAGATAAAGAAGTACATTACATAATGATAAAGGGAACAACTCAACAGGAAGATATAACCATTATAAATATCAAAGCACCAAACATAGGAGCCCTAACATACATAAAGCATATTTTGCTGGATATAAATGGCAAGATTAACAGCAATACTATAATAGTAGGGGATTTCAATATCCCACTAACATCACTGGATAGATCCTCAAGAAAGAAAATTAACAAAGAAACAGCAGACTTAAAGGATACACTAGATAAACTCGATTTAATAGATATCTTTAGAACTTTTTACCCTAAAGCAGTAGAATATACATTTTTTTCAAGCGCTCATGGTACATTCTCTAGGATAGACCACATGTATGGACACAAAAGTGGTCTCAACAAATTTAAGAAGATTGAAATTATATCAAGCATTTTCTCTGATCACAATGGCATAAAACTAGAAATTAACCACAAAAGAAAAACTGAAAAATACTCAAACACTTGGAAACTAAATAACATGTTATTAAATAATGAATAGATTAACAATGAGATCAAAGAAGAAATAAAAAAGTTTCTAAAAATGAATGATAATGAGCATACATCAACTCAAAATTTATGGGACACAGCAAAAGCAGTACTGAGAGGGAAAGGTCATAGCACTACAAGCATACCATGAGAAGCTAGAAAAAGCTCAAATAAGCAACCTACCCTGCATTTAAAAGAACTAGAAAAACAACAGCAAATAAAGCCCAGGACTAGTAGCAGGAAGGAAATAATAAAGATCAGAGCAGAAATAAATGACATAGAGGCTAAGGAAACAATACAGAGGATCAATAAAACCAGGAGCTGGTTCTTTGAAAAGGTAAACAAGATCGATGAACCTTTACTAGACTCCCCAAGAAAAAAAGAGAGAGAACTCAAATAAATAAAATTAGAAAGGACAGTGGAGAAATAACAACTGACTCAACAGAAATACAAAGTATTGTAAGAAAATACTATGAAGAACTCTATGCCAAAAAATTAGACAGCCTGGGTGAAATGGACAAATTTCTTGAATCATATAATCTTCCAAAAATCAATCTGGAAGGATCAAAACACCTAGCCTAGACAGACCAATTACAACAAATGAAATCGAAACAGTTATCAAAAAACTCCCAACAAAGAAAAGTCCTGGGCCTGATGGCTTCACAAGTGAATTCTACCAAAAATTCGAAGGAGTACTAACTCCTATCCTCCTCAAGCTATTTCAAAAAATTCAGGAGGATGGAAGACTTCCAAATTCCTTTTATGAGGCGAGCATAATTTTGATTTTGAAACCAGGCAAAGACAACACAAAGAAAGAAAATTATAGTCCAATATCTCTGATGAATTTAGATGCTAAAATCCTCAACAAAATATTAGCCAACCGGATCCAGCAATATATGGAAAAAATCATACACCATGATCAAGTGGGATTTATTCTGGAGAGGCAAGGCTGGTTCAATATTCGCAAATCAATCAATGTGATTCATCACATAAACAAAAGAAAGGACAAAAATCACATGATAATTTCAATAGATGCAGAAAAAACATTTGATAAAATCCAGCACCCATTCATGATCAAAACTCTCATCAAAGTGGGAATACAGGAAATATTCATTAACATGATAAAGGCCATCTATGACAAACCCACAGCAAACATCATACTAAACGGGCAACAATTAAAAGTAATCTCCTTAAGATCATGAACCAGGCAGGGTTTTCCCCTTTCAATACTCTTATTCAACATAGTTCTGGAAGTTTTAGCCACAGCAATCAGAAGAAATAAAAGGCATCCAAATTGGAAAAGCAGAAGTAAAACTGTCATTATTTGCAGATGATATGATATTGTATATAGAAAACCCTAAAGTCTCAGTCAAAAAACTACTGGACCTTATAAATGAATTCAGCAAGGTGGCAGGATATAAAATTAATACTCAGAAATCAGAGGCATTTTTATATACCAACTATGAACTGTCAGCAAAAGAAATTAAGGAAACAGTCCCCTTCACTATTGCAACCAAGAAAATAAAGCAACTAGGAGTAAATTTAACTGAGGAGGTTAAGTACTTGTTCTTGGAAAAGTATAAAACATTGATAAAACAAATCAAGGAAGATACAAACAAGTGGAAGCATATACCATGCTCATGGTTAGGAAGAATAAACATTATTAAAATGTCTATATTACCCAAAGCAATTTATAAATTCCATGCAATACCAATTAAAATACCAATGACATACTTCAAAGATATAGAACACATATTCCAAAAATTTATATGGAACCCAAAAAGAACATGAATAGCCTCAGCAATCTTAAAAAGGAAAAATAAAGCAGGAGGTATCACTCTTCCAGATATCAAGGTATACTACAAGGCCATTGTACTCAAGACAGCCTGGTACTGGCATAAGAACAGGCACATAGATCAATGGAACAGAACAGAGAACCCAGAAATAAACCCACACCATTATGGACAACTCATATTTGATAAAGGAGGTAAGAGCATACAATGGAGTAAAGACAGTCTCCTTAAGAAATGGTGTTGGGAAAATTGGACATCTACCTGCAAAAAAATGAAACTAGACAATCAACTTACACCATTCACAAAAACAAACTCAAAATGGATAAAAGACTTAAATGTAAGCCGTGAAACCATAAGCATCTTAAAAGAAAACATAGGCAGTAAGCTCTCTGACATCTGTTGCAGCAATATATTTGCCGATTTATCTCCACGGGCAAATGAAATAAAAGGCAGGATAAACAAATGGGACGATATCAAATTTAATGTTTTTGCACAGGTAAAGACAATAAGAACAGAATAAAAAGACAAACCACACAATGGGAGAACATATTCGACAATACTTCTGATAAGGGGTTAATAACCAATATTTATAAAAAACTTTTAAAACTCAACACCAGGAAGACAAACAATCCAATCAAACAATGGGCAAAAGAAATGAATAGACATTTCTCCAAAGAGGACATACAGATGGCCAATAGGCATATGAAAAAATGCTCAACATCACTAATCATTAGAGAAATGCAAATTAAAACCAGAATGAGATATCACCTCACACCAGTTAGAATGGCGCTCATCAGCAAAACAACACAGAATAAGTGCTGGCGATGATGTGGAGAAAAGGGAACCCTTCTGCACTGCTGGTGGGAATGCAGACTGGTGCAGCCACTGTGGAAAACAGTATGGAGATTCGTCAAAAAATTAAAAATCAAACTGCCTTTTGACCCAGCTATCCCACTTTTAGGAATATACCCTAAGAACACCATAGCACTGTTTGAAAAGAAGAAATGCGCCTCTATGTTCATGGCAGCATTGTTCACAATAGCAAAGATCTGGAAACAGCCCGAGTGTCTGTCAGAGGACGAGTGGATTAAAAAGCTTTGGTCCATATATACAATGGAATACTACTCAGCCATTAGAAATGATGACATCGGATCATTTGTAACAACATGTTTGGACCTTGATAACATTTTACTGAGTGAAGTAGGTAAATCAGAAATAACTAAGGACTATATGAGTCCATACATAGATGGGACATAAAGATGAGACTCAGAGACATGGACAAGAGTGTACTGGCTACCTGGGGGGAGGGAGCGGTGAGGGAGGGTGGAGAGATAGGGGAGGGGCACAGATAAAACCAGATAGAAGAAAAAAAAGAAGAAATTGCTTTGTCTCATAAAAACCATGATGCAGGCTGATTCTATCTGTAAACATAATAAGCATCTGGCGTGTCTTATTAAGAGCTTTGAGAACTCCATAAGAAATAATTGTGGTGCCTGAAATTTTCACTGTTGACATTGCCTTTATTAATAAAAATGGGGAAACTTAAATTGACTCCTCCAGTTCAGGAGGGAAATGTAGAAGGGGAATGTTGGTGGTGGTGTGGAGACCTGTAAACAGAGGAGAGCAATGTTATTTTTAAACAATAAAAGAGCTGCTCACCTCTAGACAGTTTTTGCCACGTGGGGATATGGATTTTAGTCTTGCCAGATTGTCTAAGTTTTCAAGAGGCACTGGATATTCTGTTTTCTGTGCAACTTTCTGATTTCAAAATGTTCGATTAACATCATTTGGGCCAAATAAACATGTCTTTGGTTTAAGCTGCCCTATGGGCTGTCAGTTTGCAATGTCTATTTGAGAACAACCAGCTAAGATACTCAAGCCCTTGAGAGAGACCACATGTTAAGGCCACTTTACCAATCTCAGCAGTAAGAGATTACAAAGTGCTTGATCCTATCTGTATGTGGACGGGACAGCTTGAGAGTCAGGAGTTTGGACTAGATGAAAGGTCAGGGGGTGTAGTCAGTGGAGTGCCTGGACTCTAGGTAAAGAGGAACAATCATTGGGGCTTTAGAGGCATTGACTTTATCTCCCTTCGGTCCCAGCTTATACTCTGAGTCTCTTTGGGATGGAGTGTAGGTTCTTCTGTCATTACCATGACTTCAATGTTGTGACCTGTGATGCTGGTGGCAGGTTCACATTGGATTTGGGCAGATGGTAGAGAAACTGCAAAACCAGGAAGTGTTGGGCCATTCCTGTTTAATAGTATTTCACAGTGGCAGACAAGCAGATTGGTAGGGGAAAACCCTTCTCATGGCAGCAAGTGAATGAACAGCAAAATACAGCCCTTCACAGTGGCGGGCAAGCAATTTTCTATCCACCCTGACAGCAAGCACCTTACATAGACTATACACACATGGTGCTGCCATGTGCTCACACACTAATCATGCAAAGCACAAGCGAGCAAGCCTAACACAGCTGTTTTCCCAACATTCCACCCCTTTAGTGTTGCTCACCTCACAATCTATGTGACAGGTATCTTCTGCGATGGTCCCTGTGTGAGGAGTGGGGTACGTTACATAAACAGAGACTATAGCAATAGCAAAAGTTATACAATAATTTCAAAGGTGGCCTTTACAATGTCTCCCTGAGCACTCTGCCCAGAGAGTTAACTGGAGGCCCACCTAACTCCCTATCCCACAGTAGGTGGGAGGGCCTGTACAGTCCAGGGCTATGTCATTGAAAAAATTGTATTTCATGTGTCTCTGCAACTGGGTGACAGCAGCTTCCTAGTGCAGGAGGGCCTTCACAGGTGCTGCAGCGCCCCCATCAAGGTTTCTTATAGAACTGTTCACAAGCGGCATGTGCATCCAGCAAGGGAGCCAGTGTCCTCCTCTGGTTGCAGTCCAAGAGTCCATTACAGTGCTCAATGATCAGTCTGCACAAATCACCCAAGGTGAAAGTCCATTACAGGCAACTAGCCATACAGCTCTTTGATAATGGACCTTTCCATAAGTGCTCTGTCCTTAGCCATAAGCCCTATTCAACTCCCCCCCCCCCCCAGAGGTCTAAGCTTATAGGGCTTGATTGGTCAAAGATATTCAAGGCCTGTGCTGCCCTGACATTTCTCCAGTTCTCTTAGCGGTTGCTGCTGCTGCTGTTGCTGCAAAAAGAACCTATTATTTTCTAGGGCCAACACCTGTTGCACATTAGAAGGTGATCAGTGGGTTGCCAATTTCACATGGGGCTTCTACTCTCCCCACCCCCCCAGCCCTGCCACTGATTGCTGTTAGGTGGGTCCCTTGGCCTTTCCGCTATTCAAACTGGGACAACAGGTATTGGGAATCTTCCTTTCCCACAGCCGTCTTCACCAAATAATTCTGCAACTGTGCCACCTGAACACTAGCTATTTTCTTGGCAGCTGACAGGGCTCCCTGCTTCCCCTGCCTTTTCAGTGTCTGGAACCTCTGCTCTGGCTTAAGCTGCCACCAAAGTGCTAACAGGATTTTATTAGACCTGCCATTTAATTTCTCCCTATCTGCTCCAGCCACAATCAAATCTACCCAAATCTGTGTTCGGGTGGTATTTACAGGCCCGTTTCTCATGTTAATTGTGGGGTAGCATGGGCCGCAGCTCTCACAGCTTTAAGATTCCATGCTGCCTCAAACTCCCCCAAATCTGCCACTGTCCATGTAACCATGTTGAAGAGCTGCCTCACATAGGGGCTCAAGATAGCCACTAGTGACCCAAAAAGGGCTGACAGGGTGCTACAGAGAATAAGGTGCCTCATCCCTGCTATAAATACTTTCTCATCTGGCCTACGGGACCTCAAATTGAAAGCAGTATTCTTTATACCTAGCTCCCAGAGGATCTTCTGAAGTTAAGTATATGTCTGCCACTGAGTCACTACCCCTAGCAAGTCTCTAGAATTCTGCCAGACTGTATGAATGGCAGCCATCACCCATTCTCACAGGGTATGGTTTCCTGGGTTGTCATGGCAGTTCTGAAGATGCTGCCTCAAGGAGGAGTGTATGGTCATGGTGGCCAATTTCTTCATCTCTCTTCTGGAAAGCATGATGCCCTCCACCCTTATGTCCCACAAGCACAGCAACCAAGCTTCCAGGGGTCAGTGTGTTTCTGCCTGAATTTGTGTGTGTGTGGTTATGTGTGTATGTGTGACAGAGACAGATAGAGGAATATATAGGGACAGACAGACAGGAAAAGAGAGAGATGAGAAGCATCAATTCTTTGTTGCGACACCTTAGTTGTTCACTGATTGCTTTCTCATATGTGCTTTAATCGGGGGGCTACAGCAGACCGAGTGACCACTTGCTCATGTCAGTGACCTTGGGTTCAAGCTGGTGAGCTGTGCTCAAACCAGATGAACCAATGCTCAAGCTGGCGACCTTGGGATTTTTAACCTGGGTCCTCTGCGTCCCAGTCTGATGCTTTATCACAGGGGTCGGGAACCATTTTGGCTGAGAGAGCCATGAACGCCACATATTTTAAAATGTAATTCCGTGAGAGCCATACAATATGTTTAACACTAAATACAAGAAAATGTGTGCATTTTATGTAAGACCAACACTTTTAAAGTACAATAAGTCTTTGAATTCTTTTTAATAATGTTGTCATGCTGTAGCTAACCAATGATGAATAAAGTACTTCTTACCATTAATGTGACTTTTGGTGCTGCATGGTTTTGCTGATGGCTTTGTAGTCTGGTTGATATGTGGTGAGGTTAAGCTTCTTGCAGGCATTGAGACTTCCATTCGTTAAACGTGATCGTAGGTAGGTCTTAACGTTCTTTAGATGTGAGAAAGACTGCTCACATGCATATGTAGAGCCAAACATTGTCAGTACAGCAATACTCACATGCTGTAGTGTGTGGTATGTGACGGGAAGCGCGTTCCAAGTTTTGACAATCAGCTGGTCTGCGGGTTGAAGTATTTTCATTTCTCCCCACTTGTGTTTGCTCGCCAGCTCTGCTTGCTGTTGTGCAAGTTTTTCATTCAGTGACTTGAGCTTACTCACCCACATGTCTGAGGCCTTTAGGTCAGCAGCTTGTAGCTCAAAATCTGTGACGGAGACACCATGGACAGCACTAACTCAGGTCAGTGCTGTCCACTGCACACTCATGTGGATGGGTGATGAACTTAAAAAGACGAGTGTGCTCACAAAATTCTCCAAAACGTGCTTTGAATGACTGCAGGAGATTAGATGTGAAGCCCGCTAGCTGCTGGAGATCAAGATGTTGAGCAGGGTCACTTGCTGTGCATGCATCATTAAACTCTTCCAGTTTTTCAAAGTATAGTAAACGACCTGTTTCAATGTTGGCAATAAAGAGTTCCAGCTTGTTTTCAAATGCAAACATTGCTTGTTGAAGGGATAAGACTGTGTTTCCAATGCCTTGCATTTTTCACATTGAGCTGGTTCAGATGTTCAGTCATGTCCACGAGATAGTAGAACTTCAGGAGCCACTCAGTGTTAGCTAACTCAGGATGCTCGACATTTTTCATTTCAAGAAAAGTCCAGATTTTACTCTGACAAGCTGTGAAACGGCTAAGCACCTTCCCTCTAGACAAACAATGCACATTGCTGTGCAGAAGCAGACCAGGATAATTATTCCCAACTTCATCCAGCAGTGTTCTAAACTGGCGATCATTAAAAGCTCGGGCAACAATAAAGTTGACCACCCCAATGACCAGCGACATCACCTCACCAAGCTGCTCCTCTGAGCACAAAGTGCCTCCTGGTGTAGGATGCAGTGAAAACTTAGAATGGGTCTCTTTTCATGTTCACGAAGAAGCACTACGAATCCTCTGTTTTTCCCCACCATGTAAGGAGCACCATCAGTACACGCCGAAATAAGTTTATCCATTGGTAGATTTTCTTTCTTTAGCAAACTCAGTGAAAGACTTGAATAAATCCTTTCCTCTTGTTGTCTCTTTCATAGGCAAAACAGCAAGACTTTCCTCACATAGTGTGTAACCTACAGCATACCTTGCAATCACGCTGAACTGGGATAAATGGCTTACGTCTGTTGACTCATCCAAAGCGAGAGAAAAGAATAGTGCTGCATTTATGTCCTTCACTTGTGTTGCCTCAATTTGATTTGACATCATGATGGTACGATCATGAACAGTTCTTGCCGACAGAGGGCATGTCTTTTATTCATTTGATTATCTTGTCTTTATCTGAAAAGTCGTCAAAAGTTCATTCGCAACATCAAGCATGAATGTTTTGGCATACTCCCCATCTGTGAATGGTTTTCTGTTTCTCACAATTGCTAAAGCACCAGCAAAGCTAGCCAAATTCCAGTCAGCTTGTTGGGTTCATACACGGAGTTGCTGCTGACTAGCTTGCACTCTGCACAGTAGCTCTTGATATATTCTTCCTGCTGTCCCTCGCTGGATATTTTGATGCAAATGTAGTATGGCGTGTGTTGAAGTGCCGCTTTATATTTGACTGTTTCATGGATGCAATTTTATCATTGCATATTAGACACACTGCAGAACCTGCTTTCTCCACAAAGGCGAATTCCTCTGTCCATTCCTGCTGAAAAGTACAATACTCCTCATCTTTTTTTCTTTTAGCCACCTTTTTTGTCAAAAGGGTTTCAGCAATTAGCTAGCTGACTACTTGATTAAAAGGAAGGAAGTTTACTTCCTGACCTCACAACGACCCGTGTACATTATGCATTATCCAATAAAAATTTGGTGTTGTCCTGGAGGACAGCTGTGATTGGCTCCAACCACCCGCAACCATGAATATGAGCAATAGGAAATGGATTTTAATACATGAGAATGTTTTATATTTTTAACGTTATTAGTTTTTATTAAAGATTTGTCTATGAGCCAGATGCAGCCATCAAAAGAGCCACATCTGGCTCGCGAGCCATAGGTTTCTGACCCCAGCTCTATCCACTGTGCCACTGCCTGGTCAGGCTTTGCCTGAATTTACCCCTAATTCCATCAGCTCTGTCTGGGTGTAGGACCAGACCACAGAGTGCTCAACTACCTGCAGAGGGGATTGTGCCTGTCCCTGAGGAACTCTTGGCTGTTGGATTTTTAATTTCTCGGTGACGACCAGCCAGGCTCTAAATCTGCAGACAGCAGTTTTAGTCCAAACCTCCTCCTCACAAGAGGAGGTGGTGGAATTGCCTACTCTTGCTAACTCAGAGCCACTATGCTGGCACAGATGCAGACCCTTCTTTGGTAACCACTTTGGCTCTTGTAGCTGCTGGCTCTTGGCTTGAAGCTGAAACTCAAGCTCTTGAACCCACAGTTGTTTCTCTAACAACTGTCTCTGCCAACATTCTGCTGCTAGGGCATTTAAAATTTTTTTTTTTTAATTTCTTTTTATTTTATTCATTTTAGAGAGGAGACACAGAGTGAGAGAGAGAGAGAAAGAGAGAAAGAGGGGAGGAGCTGGAAGCATCAACTCCCATATGTGCCTTGACCAGACCAGTGCAGGGTTTTGAACTGGCGACCTCAGTGTTCCCAGGTCGACGCTTTATCCACTGCGCCACCACAGGTCAGGCTGCTAGGGCATTTTAGAACTTATACAACCATAATTTCTTCTCCAGTCATCACTCCAATTTCAAGTGCCATTGGTGCTCAACCTGCATCTTATACTGCAGCTCTTGAGAGTGGTTGGCTTCCTTCTCCAGCAACTGTTGCAGTTCATGCTGCTGTTGATCCTCAGTCTGCAGCTCATCCTGGTGATCTCAAATTTGGGCCGTTTCATACACAGAGATTTCGGTTTCTTCTCACAGGGCTGTGGTTGTCCTTTTGGGGACCCAGCCCATGGACCCCAAAAGGACAACCACAAGGAACAGCCACTCCTCTATTCCACCCTTCAAGAATGTCAGCAGCTCCATACTGATCTGATCCGAATCCTGCCAACTATCCCAGATATAATACCAGTGGCCAAGGCCAGGCAGGTTCACATTGGATTCAGGCAGACAGTAGAGAAACTGCCAAGCCAGTAAGCGTTGGGCCATTCCTGTTTAAAAGAGTCTTGAAATGGCAGGTGAGCAAACTGGCAGAGGAAAACCTCTTCTCATGGCAGCAAGCGAATGAACTGCAAACAACGGCCTTTTAAAGTGGTAGGCAAACAATTTGAAACTTGCCCTGTGGGCAAGCACACATAGCCTTACATAGACTATATAGGCATGGTGCTGCCACATGCTCACACACTAATCATGCAAAATATAGGCAAACAAGACTAACACAGCTGTTTCCCAACATGATTCTTTTTTTTTTAATTAATTTTAATGGGGTGACACCAATAAATCAGGGTACATATGTACAATGAAAACATCTCCAGGTTATCTTATCATTCAATTATGTTGCATACCCATCACCCAAAGTCAAATTGTCCTCTGTTACCTTCTGTCTGGTTTTCCCTGTGCCCCTCCCCTCCTCCCTATCCCACCTTCTCTTCCCTCCCCACACCCCATAACCACCTACTCTCTTGTGGTTGTTTCCCAACATGATTCTTGATTAAAGATATGAAGAATCAATACAGATATTGTTTCTATCCTTAGTAGAGCCTAACAAATGTGTATAGCATCTTCATAAACATTAAATCCAATGGATAAAACACCTGCCTGAAGAGTTGCTGAGATTCCTATGTGGGATTCTTCATTCTTGTTTTTTAATTTAAAAAGTTTTTTAATTAAGTGAGAGATGGGAGGCAGGGATGCAGAGACAGACTCCCGCATGTGCCCTGGCCAGAATACACCCTGAAAGCTCCCTACAGGGAGATGCTCTCTGTCCATCTGGGGCTCCACTGCTCGGCAACTGAGCTATTTCAGCACCTGAGGGGAGGCCATGTAGCCATCCTCAGGGCCCGGGGCCAAATTGCTTGAATCATTTGGGCCATGGCTATGGGAAAGGAGAGAGAGAGAGAGAGAGAGAGAGAGAGAGAGAATAGGGAGGGGAGGTGGAGAAGCAGATGGTCACTTTTCCTCTGTGCCCTGACTGGGAATCGAACCGGGGGCTTCCACACACCACTGAGCCAACTGGCCAAGGCAGAATTCTCCATTCTTAAAGCAACTTGAAAGAGGCCCAGTCTATCCATTCAATTACAGAAAAATAAGAAAAATTTATGTATTTGGTATTTAAAATGTTTTTCATGTTTAAAATAGTTTAGTATATTAGGGTATCTATCAGATTAGCTTTCTGATTTTAATTTAAAAGAGATACTTGATTTATAAAATTTTTTTGTTCAAAATTTTACTGTTTACAAATAACATGGCAATATTTAAGAGAATTAAGATGAATTATATTTAAACATGTTCTTTTATTAGATTTTAATAAAATTGTTTAAGCAGTTGTGAAGCATTTGCTTAGTACACATTTGAAGAACTTAAAAATTTGAATATATTACTTTTGAAAATTCAGTTTAAAATGTTTAAGGGAATTGATAAATTCTTTTTACAAATTGGACTAAACATGGATCAAATTTCTCCTTTGTGAATATTAAAATTTACTAGATTATAAGTGGGATAATAGGATTTTAAAATTGAACATAAAAGCTTGAGAAAAAAAACTGCTTTTTGAATTTGTAGCTCTACTAAATTTAATATTAGTTTTTAAAAAGGACAAGGTGACCAGGTTATAAAAACTTCTTTTACCTGCCCAAAAGGTATCCTTAGGACATGTCAGCCTAACACCAACACTCTCACCTTTGTGTCCTCACCACCTGGTAAACATCTGCCTCTCAGAGCAGCTTAATTAACATTTACTGAACAGGTGAAGATTGAGGTTAGTACTTAAAATGGGGAGAGAAGTGCCCAAAAGGAGTGTGGGAAGATGATTCCTTTAAAGAGGTGCCTGGCAACTGTCCAGGTAGCTCTTGCCTAACCAGTGGAATTTGGTATAAAATAAAGAACCCACCCTCAGTGATCTCAGTCAAAGATTTGTAATTTAAGAAATCAATTTCAAGCATCGGCAGCTTTCCTTGACTTGTAGAACAACTATTTATCCTTGTGAGCTGGACACAGAGATTTGATTCACTCTGGAAGGGTGTTTGTGCTCAGACACTGGAGGCCATGTGACCTCTTTCCTCTAGTGGAGCGCCTGTTGCATGGCCATAGATACCATCTAATTCACCCATTTGATGGCTTGTCTTGTGCCTTATTTTTCTTTAGCTTATAACAATTTTTCAGCTTTTTATTTGTGTGTGTGTCTTCTACAACATTAACATTTTTGAAGAGCCCAGGCCCTTAAATCCACCCCTATTCGTTACTAAAATATTACCTAATCCTTACCCAGTGATTGACAGTCTTTGTTTAAACAATTTTAGTGAAACTGTTAACATGGTTCTGGACCCAAGTGCTGAGTTCTAATCCCACCTCTCTCCTATGACCTCTGGCAACCAGGGTACTCATTACAACTCTTAGAAAATGCCATTGACATCCTTCTGTTATCTACTGTGAACCATATATATTCAAATTTCTCTAATTTTATCAATAATCTTTATAACAGTTACAAAGTATTTTGCACTGTATTTTCTTTCATCTAATCTGTAGTCAACCCAGTTAATGCAATTTTCTTTAAACCAGACCAAATTCTCTGCTTTATCCCCCTGACATTGATATTTTTGAAGAGCCCAGACCACAGGTTTTATCAACATTCCTCAGTTTGGTTGTGTGTAAATGTGACTATTTGATTTTTTTTTAACAGTTCTAACTTCTGAATTCTTCTTTTTAATGGACTAAAATTTTGTTGTCATTTTTATCCATTGATGCTAGTTTTAACTCTTGAAAGAGAACAAAAGTATTCTGCATAGCAATTATTTGTTGAAAAACAATGAATGAATGTTAGTGAGCTTTAAGTAAAAACATTCAGGTGTTCAGTAATAGATTCTTGGTGTCTGAGAACATAGAAACATGGTGCTCCTCTGAGCCAAAGTACTTTCTGTTCAGGTGTTCAGTCCAGCAAACCATGTTGTTAGAAGCAACATTAAACAAAAAAATATTGTGGCATTTGGCATCTATTAACTTTCTTCCAGTTGAGACACAGCCTGGCTTTTCTTGGAAAAAGGAAAGTGGTGGGTATACTACAGAAGCGAGGTAAACAAAATGTGTAATTCTAGCAACTACTAGTAGCGGCAGGAAGGATTTTAAAAAAGGCTTCAGTTTTTTGTTCTTATTAAGAAAGAAAACTATACTACTTGTGTTTGGTCTTTTTCTTTTTTTCAGAATGCTAATTCCATTCTTTAATATCTGGCCTCACGATGAGCCAAAATTCTTGGGGGATTAATATATGGAATGCTTCATTAAATTGTGTGTCATTCTCATGCAGGGGCCATGCTAATCTTTCCTGTATTGTTTCCATTTTAGTATAAGTGCTGCTGAAGCAAGCACATGTTTGGTCTTATTAAAATCATACATTATTCAAGTTTACTTTTTAAGTGCACATTATTGGCAAACAAGCACCTTAGTGATTCATACTAATAAGAATGTATCTGAAGATCTGAACAACTGACTTAAATGTTCTTGTTAAAAACAAATTCTTCATTGGTTTGTCAGTGTGACTCAGGAGCTGGGAATGAAGCAGGTTAGCACATAGGTACCCCTTGCTTTGAAGAAAATCCTCAGAGAATTTAATCTAAAAGTTGAAAATAAGGCTTGTCTACCCAGGATAAAATAAAGGGCAAATGAAAGCGAACAACCTAAATACCTGCTTATTAGAAAAGGTGTCACCAAGCAGAATGCTGGTAATGTCCAAGTGAATTATGAAGACCATAATTATTAGGGGGCAGTGGTGTGGAAGCCCAACTCTGCCTTTAACTCTGAGAAAGTTCATTTCATGTCTTTCCATGTCTATTAAAACAGGAGCACTGGAGTTAATGACTTCTAACATTCCTTTCAATCTGAACACTTTTTAATTTCATGTTTCTCTGAGAAGGCACTATGAAGAAGGTATTTGACATGAATAGGATTTGGTAGGGGTAGGAAGACTTATAGCAAATTATTGACCCACCAACTCTCAACTCTCTTGAAAGAAATGACATCACCTGCACCACCTCCACCACTGTCACATCACCACTGACTGATTACCTATGGGGCATCTGTCTTGGGGATAAGAAGAAATCTTTCAATTTATGTCCTCTATGATTGCAGGAAAAAGATAGATTTAAATCTATGTCAGGGCTTTCATTGTGTTTTGCAGTGGGAGAGCTCTAAATTCTACTCATCAATACTTCACTTTGTACAGATCTTATCCTCCTGAATCATAAACTGGATCTTTGATCTGGTTGGTCCTCACCCAAATCTGTTTGCTGTCAGTAGCCCTCTCTGGATTAGCTGAATCCCCATTTCCCTGGTAGTTCAACACTGGATAACTAGTTGATAACATCTTACCAAAGAATCACCAAACACATGCCCAGGATTGTCTTTCCTTAGTTATCTCAGCTGCCAAAAATTTGCCTCCTCTTTTTAGTATTTTTTGATAATGGTTGTTCACCAACTTTCCTCCAACTACCACTGTGGATTGTCACCCTTGTTTGAATTACTAACACCAGTGAAATAATCTGTTGAAAGTTATGAAATCTCACTATAAGGGGAGCACACATATGTGCTTATTACCATAACTTATAAAAAATTTTAGGAACTTATTATAAACCTTTATGCAAACAACCTGTATGTAAAGCCAGTAGCCGTGGCCACCATCACAGCCACCTGGCCCACGCAGGTTCGCATTTAATTTGGACAGATGGTAAAAAAACTATGGAGCCAAAAACTGGTGGACCACTTTCCTTTAATCCTAGCTCGCACCCGGCAAGCAAGTAAATACACACAGTGGGAAAATGCTTTTCTTTCCATTCAGGGTTCCCCAAACCACTGACTCATCCAAGTTTTCCTAGAATCAAAGGCTTCCACCCCAGCAGTCTTATTCACCTCTGTTCCCCATCTCCTTCTCCTGCAAAACTGGCTTCCTTTTCATCATTCCACCATTTTGGCTGCCTCCTCCATGTAGCCTCCCTGCTACAGCATGGGCTCCTCCTTCCTGCAAGAATGTGGCCAATCTCCCCCAAAATGACCTCCTAGCTTCTCTCCCTTTTAAAACCTTTTGGTGTGAAAGCCCCTCCCCCAACACACATTAACATAACCAAGCTCCTTCCCAAGCATGAAGGGCATTTAGCTGTATCATGTGAAAGCATCATCACATGAGAGCAGTGGCTATCTCTAATAGAGTGAGCAAAAAAATAACTTTTCTGCCCAACAACTCACCCCTGCAATTCACAATCCACAATCCACACTACCAGTATTCCTGTGCAAGAAAATAAGGCACATTACACAAATTACAACAACAGCACAAATCATACAATTTCAACAATTACAAAGATACACTTCCCCAGTCTCTGAGCACTTTGCTAAAAGTGCAAAATGTCCTTGGAGCTTCTCTCCAACTGGATGAAAAGCTTCCCAGTGTAGAAGGGCCTTCAGAAGAGCTGCCCCCTCTCCAATCAGGGTATTTTACATTGTCCAAAATCTCTAAGTCCATCCAACAAAGAAGCCAGTGCCTGCTCTGGTCGCAGTCCAGGAATCAGTCCATGCATATGGGGCCTCAGGCCTCCTCCCTCATCCTGGAAATACTGGCAGCTTTTAAGCTGTCCCAAGGAAGAGCACATGGCAATGTTGGTCAGTATTTCCACCTCCACTCCAAAGACATCCACCCCTTTGTCCCCAAATCTCAGCAAACCCACCAGTGGCCTAGCAGGCACTCCCCGCCCTTCCAGTGGCCACTCAGCAGTGCAAGCCTGGCTCCTGGGCCATCTGTCTGCCTTCCCAGGGAGTCACCCCCATTTACCTTATGAAGTCTGTGGATTGCAACTCCAACCCAATTCTCCTCATCCTCTGAAGAAGAGCTGGAAATGCCAGCTCTTGTCATCACCTGCCACTTGGCAATTTCCAGGGCAATCTGCACCTCACACACCTGTGATTCCTTCTCCAGAAGCTGCTCCTTTTCCAGGTGAAACTCTCCAACCTGGTTGGCTTTCTTCTCCAGCACTTCTTCCAGCTCTAGGGTCAGCTTTCTTTCTCCGGCATTTGCTCCAGCTTCTTCCACTGCTCGGTTTGCAGGTTCCAGGCAGCCTCTTCCACAGAGCTCTTGGTTTCCTCATGCATAGGTATAAACACCAGCCAGCCTATGGTCCCCAAAACGACAGGGGGAACCACAACAGCAGCCAGTCCTCTATTTCACCGCTCAAGGGTGGTGGAGGCTCCATATCGATCTGATTGGAATCCTGCCACAGACTATGCCAGATGTAAATCCAGTAGCCCCTTCTCAAGCATGAAGAGCATTTAGTTGTATCACGTGAGAGCATCACCACCTGAGAGCAGTGTCCATCTTCAACAGAATGAGCAAAAAAATAACTTTTCTGCATGACACCATAAAATTAAATTTTTGTTTTTAAGTTGATATAAAAAAATAATGACATTGCCTTAATATATGATTTCTCCCCCCCACCCCCACACTTTAGAATGGGGTGGATAGTGGCTGTCTAATGGGGATTTCTGTCAGGCTGAATTCCAGGTTTTCACTTACAAAGTACATTAAAATTCTTTTGAAAATATAGGTGCGGAAATATAAGATTCATGTCACTGAACTGGTCATGACATCAATTCTATGTTGGATCATCTCTTAGTCATTTGTTTTTCATTTTGCTGTAATGTTCATAATTGCTACTTTCATTTGCCTAGTTTCATTAGTCAGGTACGTTCCAATTCCAATCGTAGGGTAGAATCCTGATATATCCATTTTTGCTACTAAGGAGGGAAGGACACCTCTAACCCCTTTCCTGGGGAGTGGCCAAGTTAGTAATGCTGCCATGTGGTCTATCACAAAGGTTCTTCTGTTGATCAGCTTCTTTCAGGACAACAAGTAGCAAGGACCTCTTAGCTGAGTTGTAAACTTTTTATGTAATTCTCTAACTACCACGTATAACTTTTGCTTTCTGCTGATAAAAAACCAAATTAGGTTATTCATTTATGAATTTATGTCAATTATTTTCCTTGGCTTCTTTCTTGCTGTCCCTAGTTACCATTTTTCTTTCACTTAAATGAGTAGCACTTAAGTCAGCCCTCACTCTTCCAGTTTAGCCAAAGGCAAAGTCTGGGCTTGGCATTCCCTCTGCTGTGCCCAGGAGGATCTGTTTTTCTGGCAAAGGTCTGGGGAAGGCTCTGACATTAAAAAGTTGAATATGCCTGACTGGGTGGTGGTGCAGTGGATAGAGCGTTGGCCTGAAATACAAAGGACCCAGGTTCAAAACCCTGAGGTTGCCAGCTTGAGCACAGGCTCACCAGCTTGAGTGTGGGGTCACTGGCTTGCACATGGGTTCATAGACATGACCCCATGGTCACTGGCTTGATCAAGGGGTACTCACTCTGCTATAGCCCCCCTCTGGTCAAGGCACATATGAGAAAGCAATCAATGAATAAGTAAGGTGCCACAAGGAAGAATTGACACTTCTTATCTTTCTCCCCTCCTGCCTTTCTGTCCCTCTCTTTGTCTCTCTTGCTAGAAAAAAAAAGTTGAATTTAATCAGCCAGGAGTTCTAAGTTTCTTGCATCCTGAGCCCATGCCATCTGACTGGATACTTTGGGAAAGAGGTTTGTTTCTCTCTTTTATTTTTTTGTCTTTCCCTAAGCTGTCATCACTTTCCTGACTATACAGATACTCTCAGGCAGTTTGGTAAGGTTCAACGTCTTCCACTTCTAAAGTCCATCCATTAAAAAGGTGGAGCTAAAGTTCTATGAGCTTCATTTGAGAAGCCATTCCATCTGCTAATGACAAGTTTTGACTCAGAATTTGGTTGACTCACAATGTGGTATGGACTTTTCCTAAAGGTCTAAGCTCAAAGAGCAGAAACTCCAGAAACTCAGAAATGAAGGAACCTAAGATAGCACAGGTTCTAAGCTTTTTACATTACTGGTAAAGGATTTGAAACCTAGAGTTGTTAAAAATAACATAGCTAAAATAATAATAATAATAATAATAAATAATATAGCTAAATTTGGAAAATGGAGAGCAGTTTCCAAAAATGATGTAGTTTTCATTGGTATTTTATTTTTTGGCTCCAAATGAAAATATAATGAGTATTGCGGGAAAATATCTGCATTTGACAGTTGTTTGCCAAAAAAACCCCCCAAAACCAAAAAACCCCCAGAAAACAGCCCTCCCCAAGGAAAAAAACCCAACAAACTGGTAATTAAAGAGATTTAAAATGTATTTACTAAAATAAAGAAAATATAATAATAAAATATAATATTTACCGTAACATCTGGTGTCAAATGGAAACTCCCCAAAAGTCTCACAGAAGTTGCTAATTGACTTGTGGTGGTTAACAGAGGGTACCCCTGGCTTCCTCAAGCTTGAATCCGGGAAGGGGTCACAGTGACAGAGCACCATAAATGCCTTAAGCTCCAAATCACAGGAATCAGTGGGGTCACAAGCCATCTCTGGTCCTCGGACAGGCTTTCTGGGTGGCCCCACTCTAAGTAGTCGTGTGTGTTTTCCTGCCCTGATGTGAACAGTTTAATACTGTAGCCCAGTGGGCTGTTGCTACTACTGCTTGTGCTGCTGTGCTCAGCATTTCCTTCAGAAATGTAGAACTGCCCAGTTGTTAATAGCCCCATGTAAGGTATATTTGTTATTTCTTTTAGCTTTTCCTCTTAGGATTTGGATGAAGTCAGAGTATGACCAAAGGACATTGATCAGGGGGAACTCAAAATAATGTCTTGCACCGGCCACCAGCCATGTGCAGGTTCCCCACTTCAGGGGACTTCTTCTGTGAAGTGAGAGACTCACTTCCCTGCTCCCAACCTGATTTTTCCTTATGGCTCATCCTGAGAGAGGGCACAGCAGGAGCTCGGCACATGAAGCCCTTGGTGACCTGTTTTCTGGCTTCTCTGGCTTCATATCCCAAAGGAATCGACATGCTTGCACCTACCTTTTTTGCTTCAGTTCCAGTCAATCCTCCTTATTTGTGGTTTCCATATTTGTGAATTTTCCTACTCTATAAAATTTACTGGTAACCCCCAAAATTAACACTTGGGTGCCTTGGTGGTCATTGTGGGCATGGGCACGCGCAGAGTCATGAGTCATTTGAGTTGCCCCATGTGTTCCCGGCAGGGTGACATTCTGCCTGCTTGTTTAAGTCCTCAAACTGTAAACAAGTGTCCTTTTCATGATTAATTGCTGAGATTTTTTGCATTTTGTGTATTTTGTTGATAATTTCACTGGTTAAAATGGTCCCTACATGTAGTGCAAGGTGCTGTCTAGTGACTCAAGTGCAGGAAGATTGTGCTATGCCTGACAGAGAAGATACCTGTCAGATGGGCTTTGTTCAGGCATGAGTGACAGTGCTGTTGGCAGTGGGTTCCATGTTCATGAATCAACAGTATATTTTAAATAATGTGCCTTTAAATGGAAACACAGATAAAAGGAGGTTAAGTATTGAGTGACTGGTGGAAATTCGACCAGAAGGCTTGCAGGAGCCTAACCTTTTATTTTGCTCCACAGCAACAGTTCAGTATTTGTTAACTCAGTGTCTGCAGAGACTTCACGGAACACAGCTGATGCAAATGAGGAGAATGACTACATGTATGTGAAATACTTGTAATTCTTTAAATATTCCAAGTGCCAATGTGTAGCTGTGCCCGGGCCTCTCCTCTTTCATCTTATGTCTGTCAGCTTCTCTCCAGCTCCTCAACCTGCCAGCACCTTTTATTCTTCAAGACACAATTTATTGATTCGTTTACCCTTTAGCTTAGGGAGTGCTTTACCCACAACTCATTGTGTATATTCATATCAATTATTTTCATATGAAGTTGAAGGATAATTTCAAGGGAAGAGAAACCTCATCAGTGCAGATGAAGCTGGAAGGGCCACTCATGCTTTGGCCGTGAGGCAGGTCTCATGGGGAGGTCTCAGAGGAAGGGGAAGTCTCATGGGGAGGAGAGATCTCATGGTAAGAGTTGGCAGTCAGGTCTCTCCTCCCCTTCCTTCTTTTTGGATGCATTCCCACACACTCCCATAGTATTTTTCTGGCTCTTTGGGGATGACTCTGGTTTGGGGAAATTTGAATGATTTTAGAATGAATAATACTTGAGGAAAAAATATAAAATATAAACATATATAGAAAAACTAACAGCAACAAATAACTGGCTGAAAGTTTCCAGGGGAGAAGAAGAGATAGGGAAGTCTTGAAAATACAGACACAACGCTGGCTTGAGCACAAGAATCATAGTCACGACCCCATGATTGCAGGCTTGAAGCCCAAGGTTGCTGGCTTGAAGCCCAAGGTTGCTGGCTTGAGTAAAGAGTCACTGGGTTGGCTGGAGCCCCCAGGTCAAGGCACATATGAAAAAGCAATTAATGAACAACTAAGATGCCACAACTATGAGTTGATGTTTCTCATCTCTCTCCCTTCCTGTCTGTTTGCTCCTGCCTGTCCCTTTCTCACTCCCTCCCTCACTCCCTCCTTGCCTCTCTTTCTCTCTCTCACTAAAACTTTAAAAAACAAAACCAACAAACAAACAAATAAAAACACAGACATAAGTGGGTTCATAGGGAGTGGCCCTATGCCCACCCTCCTTCCTGAGTTTCAGGAGTCAACTTTCATCTGCATAGTTTGAACTGTAGGATTCAAGAATATGGAGAGGGGCGCTAAACCTTGTTATCCTACTGGAGTCCTGGAAGACAGAAAGACTTCAAATTAGTAATGAGCACATAGACTGTTGAGCCTGGAAATGTCTTAGCAGCTTCACAGACTCACCTGCATTGTTCTGTGGGGGAGGAACTGCAGAATGGCTTCACAAGATAGGAGAGCAGAACAAGTCATGCATCCTCCTGAAGGGACCACGGGGCTGGGAATGAGGAATGTGTCTTTAACCAGCAGGTGGCTGATGGGAGCTGGTCTTAGTTGTCACTGGTGTGTCCAGATGCCATCAATAGCGGGGCTGCTTCTCTCCTTCAAAATGTGTCAATTTCTTCCTGGCCTCAGGCAACGCTGGAGAACCACAAATTCACTGAGACGTGCCACACCAGCAGAATGGAGAATTTAGATTAAAAAAAAAATACAAAAGTCCAGCACATTTCTCACACATGAACTCACTAACATTTGTATTTACTAGAAGATTTAAAAATAGTCAAAATAATCACCTAACAGAACTGTGTTTATGGATATGTAGTAAAATGTCAGTAAGCCAGCAGGTTACATGTGCTGAGACTCTTAAATAACCACACAAATCTGTGGCTTATTTGGCATACATCTTTATGCTATTTCACAAAGACTTCCATACATACTTCAGCACAGACCCTGCACATTCTGGGTCAACATATTAGCCTATCTTCTGCCCCTTTCTGCTATCTGGCCCATTGTCTGACATTTAACAGGCAGTCAACAAATAATTGTTGATCTAAGAACTGGGTACAAAGATGTATACCTATTGATGACATCTTGAAAAGCTAACATCAGAGGACACCCTTGGGGCCTATGCCATACTATAACGGGAAGAAACCTTTAGTTGTCTACATCCAATCCACTCCCTCCTTCATGGGCCAGTGCGCCCAGCCCTAGGTGACAGCCATTACTGAGTAAGCCAATCAGGACTCTGTTTTCCTGCTTCCTTAGTCTTTCTTGCAGGTCTGTTGGGTCTGTGACCCACTGCTGGTTATCCTCAGACACTATCCAGAATGTTTTTTGGGAAATCTTTCTTCCTGATGTGTTCGGTGAAACATCTACTCCCATTTGTTTTTTTTGGCCTCAAGTGTGTTAGTAGCCATTTTATAACCAAGAGAGAAAGTTGAAGAGAATACAGATAGAGACACCAACTCTGACATTGTCCAATTGTTGGAAAGAACTGCTTGTTATGTGAAAAAAATAAATAGATTGCTCAGGCCACTGTTAGATATTCTTCTATCTGCAGCTAAGGTATTCCTAAATGATGCACTGATACAGATGGAAGGAGCTGAATGTAAGACAAGGAAACGAAGCACAGCTTCATATAGTAGGTAGTAGTGCTTTCCTGTTTCTTCCTCAGAAGAGCTTCTGAGTTGCGGTCCTCCTGAGGAATGAAGTGGGGCATTGTGGGAAAGTGTCAGTCAGGACAGGGTGTTAATGCTGACATCACAAACACCAACATCTCAGTTTCTTAACTGTAGAGCTGAAGTCAATGAACTATGCCCAGCAAGCAAAGTTATCCTACAACCTCTTTTTGTAAATAACACAGTCCCAGCACTGTGGGAAGCTAAGAGGCCACTGGGTAATGGCTAGTTCAACCTAAATCAATTGAAATTACATAAAAAACTCTGTTCCTCACTTGCTGTTCAATATGATAACCATTAAGTCACATGTCTCCCCAGTGCTCAATAGTCATATGTAGTTACATTTTCATTGTCATAGAAAGTTTTATTGGATAGCATTGCTTTATAGTAAAGATCAGTAATCATTTTCTATAAAAGAACAGGTGGTATATATTTTAACCTTTGCAGGCTAAGGGGCCATATTAAAGATATCAGGTGCCTTTGTGGCAACTATTCAAAGGCTCAAAAGGAGCCACAGATGACATGTAAACAAATAGGCCTGGCTGTGTTCCAAAAACACTATTTACAAACATAGGCTCTGGATCTATGTGGTGACCCCTGCATTTTAGTGTTCCCTACTGGGACGCTGGGCTTTCTTTGTGACTTCAGCATAAACCATCCTAATCTGACTAATAAATCCCACCCAAATGGGTGGTCAATAGAAGTAGTTTTGATATTATTCTAAAAATTTTACACAAAATGTTACCAACATATATTTAGAATATATGTAGAGAATTAGAAATTGAAATCCTTTTTTGGGGGGTCAGAAACAGCTCAGCTTCAGCATGATTTTATAATTTTATCAGTTTTTAAATTCTTCATGTCTGGTTCTTCCTCAAACCCTAATATCATCTTGGTGATGAATGAAGAGTATCAACTGGGGACACTGAGGTCCCTGGTTTGAAACCCTGAAGTCTCGGGCTTGAGTGTGGGCTCATCTAACTTAAGCACTGGATCACAGGCTTGAGAGTGGGATCATTGAAATGATTCCATTGTTGCTGGCTTGAGCCTAAAGATTGCTGGCTTGAAGCCCAAGGTCGTTGGCTTGAGCAAGGGGTCACTGGCTTGGTTTCAGCTCCCAGGTTAAGGCACATATGAGAAGCAATCAATGAACAACTAAAGTCTGGCAACTATGAGTTGATGCTTCTCATCTCTCTCCCTTCCTGTCTCTCGCTAAAACAAAACAGAACCAAAAAACAAACAAAAAGACTGGCATGAGAGATCATAAGAAAGTCAATGAAAAGTGAAAATATTATCTATGATCTGATTTAGGCCAATTTACTTGATTATTCACAGGGCTGCTAACAGACCTCCCAGAGCGCTGCTGTGTGGGCAGCAGTAGTAAATATTAACTAACTTTGTGGCCTTGGACAAATAATTCACATGATCTGGCTTGTGTTTTCTAATTTTACCTTCTAGAGCTTAAAAGTTCTCTTAGAAGCCTATATGCTTAATTATCCAAAGCATCCACCTAGACATGGTCACTCTTTTTATTAGATGTATTAGATGATGTCGCCCTCTTCTGGATGCCTTTTATTTCTGCACTGTGATCCTCCCCCCACCCCCATCCCCCCAGCACACCACCTTGCTTTGGTTGGTTTGCTCAGGCTGAGCACCTTACCTCAGTATTATCATGTCACGAGCCGTAGGATTTCATTTATGACTAATGAGACGTAAGCTTAGAGAGGGAATTTAAGAAGTCCCTTTACTTCTGTTATTATATTAAAATAAAATAGCCAAACTATACCATAAAATTATGGTTACAAAAGACCTTAGACAGCATGCCAAACATTTCAAATACCACATCTGTTTTCAAATACATAATTACATTGTGAGAATATAAAAACAGTCAGAAATGACACATGCCAACTTCAGAATTGTGGTTGCTCCCCGGGAAAGAGGGAGGTAAATGGTATGAGGAGGGAGGGCTCTGTGCCTATAAAGTTTTATTTATGAAAAAGAAGGATCTGAGAACAATGTGGCAAAATATTTTTGTCCCTGCTGGGCTTGGTGGGGTGGATGTCACAAGGTACTTTTATGTTCTCACACCACCTTTTTCACAGGCGTGTATGGAAGTCTCCCTTCTCTATCCCAGATGATATATTTGGCATATTTTAGAGCTTTTGCCATCATTTTAGATATTAATTTATAGGTTCCTTAAAGTTTTTGAGAAGCTCAGGATGATCAGACAAAAGCTTTAATCTCTCTGCCAAGCATCCTCATGGTACCTGGTGCTCGAGCCTAACAGGTTCAGAAACTTGTACTGTCAGTCTCTTCTCTTCCTACTCAGCGCTGCCCCTCCATGACAGAAATGGCACAGAATGCTGCACACACACGCACAACACATCACATACATATTCCCTATCTCCCCCCACTCATGTCACAGTCCCTTCCACCAGGCACACATGCACACACACGTACAGGCATACACACAAACATGGAGCAGGGGCAGGAAGGAGGTCAAGGCAGGAAAATCTGACTTGACTGGCTCAGTCTGTGGTTTGGTTTGGTCCCATCTGGCAGATGCCATGGGATGTGGGGGCACAAGTAGAGTATTTGGACACTTCTCCTCCACAAGGAAACCTTCTAATGTACTTTTGTCGGGTGCCATCCTCTGCTCCTGCTTCTGGGGTGCACCCTGCACAGAGGCTTTCTGTTGGGGTCACCAGCTCATGCAGATAGACCTTTTGGATGGAGTTGCTTCCAGCTGCCACAGGTCTTGCCATTTTCCACAAGGTCCCTTTAGCTATAGGACACAGACTCCCCCATTGTCAGCTTTCTCTTGTGGAAGTTCCCTCTCCTCCCTTGATCCTCAGGGTCAGCATGTCCATGCTCTCGTCTTCACCAGCCTGCGTAGTTGCTAGACATCAGGGACTCGTGTCAAGCTCACTGCGGAAGCTGGACCTGTCCACTCTTGGAGTGAGTGAGTGGGGAACTGTGCCCAGGCAAAGGAGAATGCTCAGCCCTCTGACCACTCTTTCCACAGGGATTCTCCCTAACTGTCTTAAGGAATCTTTAGCTCTTTCTTTTATATCCTGGAGGTTGAGAGGCTTATGGTGACAGAACACCGTAAGCCCTGTACTTCTCTTTAGAATGGGTGGGTACATCGTATCCTTTATTCTTAGCTGAAGTCCAAAGTTTAATTTGTATGTCCTTTTAGTTACTCTCGGCTAAGTGTCTCTGCCCTTGCAGGAACCTAGTTGCAAATGGCAGATTTCTGTCTAGAATCCTGTGTCTGTAATTTCTAGTCACAGACAGTTGTGTCCTTACTTCTAAATGCTGGTTCCACCCTAGGCCTCCTTTATTTTTATTTTTATTTATTTATTTATTTATTTAAATTTTTACAGGGACAGAGAGAGAGTCAGAGAGAGGGATAGATAGGGAAAGACAGACAGGAACAGAGAGAGGTAAGAAGCATCAATCATTAGTTTTTCATTGCCGTCGCAACACCTTAGTTGTTCATTGATTGCTTTCTCACATGTGCCTTGACCGCGGGTCTTCAGCAGACAGAGCAACCCCTTGCTGGAGCCAGCAACCTTGGGTCCAAGCTGACGAGCTTTTGCTCAAGCCAGATGGGCTCACGCTCAAGCTGGAGAGCTTGGGGTCTTGAATCTGGGTCTTCCGCATCCCAGTCCGACACTCTATCCACTATGCCACCGCCCGGTCCGGCTCTAGGCCTCCTTCATAAGTCTGGGCTTATTTGATGAGCCCAAGTAATAGGGCTACCAATACATTTGTGAAACTTGGTATTTTTAGGTACATGATAATTATTACATTATTTTCATTTTCACTATGTAGAAATATTTTAAAATATAATTTAAGAAGTTACTTTAATCTACCACATTGTATTCTACTGGGGAGGAGACTAAGAGCTGCTAAAGTCATCTTCCCCAAACCACATACCCAGAGTATGCCTGCACTTAGATCTTTGACCTTGAAATCTGTTATACCATTTACCAAAAGCACAGAAAGTGTTGTGCTCAGTGTCTTTTGAGTATACATGAGGGTGAGGTTAAAAATATTTTTAGCTTAGTTAATAGCAGAGGACCAGCTATAAAAGGCTTTTTAGAGGCACCTGTTAAGAGGTAACTTTCTGAAATTTGGGGATATCTGGGATTCTAATCATCTTCTAAGGAAGAGAAATAGACTTACCAAGAGACCCAGGTCTTGAATGCATACACATACAATGACTTGTTGAAACTGAAGACATATTGTTCCAATTAGGGGATGATTTTAATAATTAACAGCTTAAACATATTCTAATTTTATAAAAAGTAAACATGTGTAAGTCATCGTCCACCACAGAGCTCATTAACGACTTTATTCTGTCATTCACAGTTTAAGCAGCCTTCTCTTTTCTGAGGATTGTCTTCTTGAGTCCCCCCAACCCCCATCCCTTTTGTCAATTCATCCATCCAACAGTCATTTATTTAGTGCTTAGTACATCTGTCTCCATCCCCTTCCCTCTCTGTGGCTCTAACAGCTTTTTTTTCCTAAACACTTCCCAACCAGACATCAGGTTACTTGATCAAACTAACCACTGATGTTAAGTTTGTCCTTGCTCTTTTTCTGCCTGAGAGGATGGCTTTGAGTTGCTGGGTCCTATTTTAGGGTCAGTGATGAGAATGGATATGAATTATGATGATAGGTGAAAACACTATTTGGAAATTTAGAGATGCATCCCTGTGTAATGGGTTTTTATTGTGTAATGGGTTTTTATTCAGTAAAAGGCATTTTGAGCTTGTTCACTCCTGCCCATTCTTATTTTTGTGTTCCTGGAACCTGGTTTCATCAGTTTCTCTTTGATGCACCATTGGTGCTTTCCTGCTTGTGAACAGAGGTGCCTGGCAGTGGGTGGTTGATATAGCACAGGGCCAGAAGTGAACTGCTATGTGTACATGTGTGTGTGAGTGTGCATGCATACATGTGCAAGAAGTCCAGAGTTCCAACTCTTCAATGAGGTACATATAGAAATCTCCTTTACCTTCAGTGATTCTTCAAAGAGGTGGAAGGGCAGAATGCTTCAAAAAATATCCACATTGGCAAACACCATCTTTAAGGTATTTAAGTCATTTAGAAAGTTCATCATGTGATTTGAAGAATATTCTTCAATTTAATTTTATATTAGTATAAATAATATTCTCTAACTTAGAATAGCTGCTTCCTTCAGCTCACTGACGGAGAGAGATGAAACACTTGGAAAATGTCAATCTCTTGTGAAGAGTCTGCAAACATGTGGAACGCGTGCACATTTTGTGGGTGTGATGGGCTGCAGGAAGGGGTGGGGTTGGGCAGAGAAAGCACAGCTGGCTGCTTCAGGCAGCCCTCTAAAAACACTGCCCTGAGGTGAGGTCACTGTGGGGTAAGGGCAGGTCTTAACTTTGCTCCTTACAAATGCGCAAAACAGTGTGTGTGTGTGTGTGTGTGTGTACAATGTTAATCTATTAGTATAGAATTAGTTTTTGTGAAAATTAGTTTGAGAAATTCTGATCTAGGAAATTAGTAATGGTAATTGTAATTAGAATATTATCTTTCTGGAATGGTACCAGAAATACCATGAGGTCTGCAGATCTTCCTCCTCTGGTTTCCTTAAACGACCCTCTGTTTTTGTTTATACAAGTCTAAATGATATAAATAATTGCTATTATGCAGCATACATTGTGGTTTCCTGCTGAGATTTAGAAGATACTCCTTTCCTATATGAGTTGTAGGAAGCATCTCATTCTCAGTGGCATTAACAGTGTACTCCTGTAGATGACACATATCATTTTTATATTCCCATTTAGAGAGTAAAGTGGGTTGAATAATGTCTCCCCAAAACTTCATGTTCATCTGTAACCTCAGAATGTGACCTTATTTTGAAATAGGGTCTTGGCAGATCCTTAGTTAAGGATCTCAAGAAGAGATTATCTTGGACATAAGGGAGTACCCTAAATCCAGTAATTGTCATCTTTATAGAAGAAAAAAGAGGAAGCTATGTGCAGACAGAGGCAGAGAGAGACTGGAGTGAGGCAGCTACAAGCCAAAGAGCACAAAGCATTGCTGGGAGCATTCAGAACCTGGGAGAGACAGAAATTACTTCTTAGTGTTTTTAGGGCACGCAAGGCCCCACTATCATCTTGACCTCAGACTTCTGGTTTCCAAAATTTTGAGGGAACAAGTTTTTATCATTTTAGGCCACCAAGTTCACAGTAATTTGTTGGGGCAGCCTTAGGACACTAGTACAGTGGGTGATATTTCTTGGTCTTTTTTTCCAAATTATTCTTTTTGTGTGTGTATATGTGTGTGTGACTGAGACAGAGAGAGGGACAGATAGGGACAGACGGACAAGAAGAAGAGAGATGAGAAGCATCAATTCTTTCTTGTGGCACCTTAAATCTTACATTGATTGCTTTCTCATATGTGCCTTGACCAGGGGGCTATAGCAGACCGAGTGACCCCTTGCTCAAGCCAGCGACCTTGGCCTCAAGCTGGTGAGCCTTGCTCAAACCAGATGAGCCCATGCTCAAGCTGGTGACCTCAGGGTCTCGAACCTAGATCCTCTGCATCCCAGTCCAATTCTCTATCCACTGAACCACCGCCTGGTCAGGCCTAAATTATTCTTTAGCTTACAAGTTACTGACTACATTCCATCTTCTATTGAACAAATTGTCCTATGTTTTCTAATAGATTACTAATGAAATATAGTGACTATATTCTTAAGATAGACACCAATTCACTTATTTATTTGAAACACACACACCTCCTTCACACACCCCTGCATAGTATTCTTAAAGTTTGTAAGTTAAGACATATTTTCACAAGGGTTTAATTAAATTCATCACAGCACAGCTTACAGTAGTAGCCTGAGTTCTGGGTTAGAGTTTTTTAGAGCAAGGCAGAGGAAAAGAGAAGTTGTTTCCTCTTTCTGGGGCACAGAACCAACCGGGCCTAGTTTTCTTTCATATTTTTTTTTTCTTTTCCTTTCAGCATGCACAGGAGAGAGAGAGAAGAACAGGAAGGGAGAGAGATGAGAAGCATCAACTCATAGTTGTGTCACTTTAGTTGTTTATTGATTGCCTGTCATGCATGCCTTGACTGGGGGCTCAGGCTGAGCCAGTGACCCCTTGCTCAAGCCAGTGACCTTGGGCTCAAGCCAATGACTATGCAATCATATTTATGATCCCACGCTCAAACTGGCGACCCCACGCTCAAACTGGCGAGCCTGTGCTCAAGCCAGGGACCTCCGGGTTTGGAACCTGGGACCTCAGTGTCCCAGGTTGATGTTCTATTCACTGTGCCACCACTGCTCAGGCAGGCCTAGTTTTCTTTTCTTTTTTTAAAATAAAGTTTGTTTTGCACCCTTGTCCCTCTTGTTCTCTCCTCAGTCTACTTGTCATATAGTTTCCTCATGTGCCCTAACCCTACTGTCCCTAACTTGACCCTTACTCTAGAAAGGATCTCAGGCTCTAAAATTATTGCCATCATCACTCCTACCCAGCCCTCCCCTGACCCCCCACCTCCCCAATTCACAACCTGTATAGTTTATCTTTCCTAGAATTTGGTCTATCAGATTACCTCTAACTTATGTTAGATGCATTCTTGGCTTTCCACACTTGATCTTAGCCAAAAGGCCGAGAAGCTATACTTGACTTTCTTATAACCTAGGGATATTTGCATTTTAAGAGAATACTTACATATTTGCTACCTGCCTTACTTTCATCCATCCACTGAAAATTTGGAATGATCCTTGATGCTTCAACTTTAAAAACAAAGTCGTTTCATCAGAGTGCGGCAGTACATTTGATTGTGCTTGGGAAACCAAAGTGCAATCTCCATGGGATGGGGATGCCAGTCAGTTGCCTGAGGGCCTTGTCAAGGAGACCTAAGGTAAAGGGGAGCAAGGTCTAGTTTCAAAGAACAGAGGCAAGTGGTAAAGAGTGGGCCATGGGTTCAGCTAGGCTGACTGGGAGGTGAATCTCACAGGGAGGGAGCTGGCGATGCTGGGAACCTAGAGTGACAGCAGAGAGAAAGGGTGGGCCAGTAACTTTTCTTAAATGTTGATTTATAGTGTTTCACATAGTTTTGAGACCTAAAACTATTAGTACAATTTATGTCTTCAAAAAAGTCTAGATTAATTTTTTTAGATCTCAAAACCACTCTAAATCTGCATAAAGAAAAAGGAAAAGTATCTCCTCTCTTGTCTTCTCTGTCTCCATCAACAGGTGGTACCTAGCCTTCTACCTATGAACATACAGACACATTTTCTTTTTATTGTTTATCTTTTTTGTTTGTTTTAATACAATCAAATGACACTACAAACATTTCATGAATGTTGCTTTGTTTAAGCATACATCATGGATATCTCTCCGGGCAACATGGATAGGAACCTTGTTCACTTTGTTTGATAGGGAACATCCATTGTATGAACCTACAGAACTTCATGATTGTTGTCTTGTGAGTAGACAGTTTACCCTTCAGGATTTTGACACTAAAAATATCCTTGTACATACATCTGTACCTTTTTTTGTCCTTATTTTTTATAGTGTAAGATTTGCCAAAGTGGGATTCCTAGGCAAAAGGGTATTGAATTTTAATATGTACAGTGTGTCCGTAAAGTCATGGTGCACTTTTGACCGGTTGGCTGGCCAAAAGTGCACCATGACTTTACGGACACACTGTATTTGCAGGTTATGTTCCAAAACACACTCCTAAGTGCAATGGAAGAATGTCTGTGTTTGACAATCTTGCCAGTACTGGATTATATCACCCTTTTCAATTTTTGCAATAGATGAATGAGTGGTGTTTTCTCATTGCTGATTTCACTTGTTTTTTACTCATTGATAGTCCTACAGAAGAGATTGCCCGGCCTTCGGGAAATCAGATTCTCCTGGGCTCTAGATACAGGCCTAGCTTGTGAAAGTGATAAACCTTGCTTAAATCCTAGGTCTGCCAATTCCTGGCTGTGTGGTCTCAGAAAGGTTAGCTAACTTTTCTAGTTCTCAGTTTTGCAATCTGTCCAGTTGTTGAAATTACTAAATAAAATGGTACATGTAAAGCTCATGTGCAATCTCTAACAATTACAAGAGCTCAATACATGGTAGCTATTATTGTTATTAAATAATGACATGAAGGGCTGGAGATAGAATTGCAGATTCATCATATGATCGTGGTTGTCAATGTGGTAACAATTTACAAGTTAAATTTAAATAAATTAATCTTTATAAATGAAATGGTTTCATTAGAATACTGTGATACATTTGATTTAAATTCTATATATTTGACTTTATTTTGTAGGAATAGTTTATTTTACTTATTAATTTACTAATTTCATTAGCCATTTCTTTTAAAGACTTTTTTTTTCCAAGTAATAGCATAAGCACTGATCTAAGCATCAAGAATTTACCAGTCAGGCTAGGTAAGGTTAAGCTGTGGTAACAAATAATTCTAAAATCTTGGTGGTCTAAAATAACAAATGTTTACTTATTGCTCTCACAACATGTACGTTGGACTACTCTGTATCCTTTAGTCCTCATCAGGGGTCCATGGTGATGGATTGGGTGCTGTCTGGCAGAAAGAAGGGAAAAGTACATGGCAAATGCATGTTGAGTCATCGGCCGAAGAAATCGCCAATAGATAAGTGCATCCTACCATGCATCAGGAAGGAAACAGTCAGGATTAGTGGTGAACTGTCCTAGTGACAACCACACAGAATCAGGATGAAAAGGCTGTGATCTTGACTCTGAAAGAGCTTTTAGTCTGGAGGGGAGAATGGCATTGGGAAGTAATTTTAATTAGGTAGTAGGTGTGGTAGGGGCTCAGAGGAAGTGAGTGTTGGGAGGTGAAGAAAGTTTTCACTCAAGATGTTAACATTTTTATTATTTTTTAATTTTGTAATTAAAAGAAAAATTTAAATTGTGGTAAAATACACATAAAAATTTACCATCTTCACCACTTTTAAGTATATAGTGGCACTAAGTACATTCACGTTGTTATGTTGCCATTATCACCCATCCACAAAACTCTTTTGCATTTTGTAAAACTGAACCTCTGCACACATTAAACTATAATTCCCCATTCTCTCCTTTCTTTAGCCCTTGGCAGCCACTACTCTCCTTCCTGTCTCAATGAATTTGACTACTCTAGGTACCTCACATAAGTGGAATCATGCAGTTATTTGTCTCTTTGTGATAGTCTTACTTCACTTAGCATAATGTCTTCAAAGTTTAGCCATGTTGTAGCATGTGTCCAAATTTTCTTCCTGTTTAAGCCTGCATAATATTCCATTGTATTTATACACCAAATTTTGTTTATGTGGTCATCTGTTGATGGACACTTGGGCTGCTTCCTTCTTTTGGTTATTGTGAACAGTGCTGCTATGGACATGAGCACATATCATTTCGAGTCCCTGTTCTTTGGGTATGTGCTCAGAAATGGAATTGCTGGCCCTAATGTTTGCATTCTCAGGAATAAGAAGTTTACTAGGCAGACCAGTTGGGAAAGATGTGTCAAGCAAGGAGAAGGGGGGAGGGTGCCAAGGTAAGGTAGATGAGAGGGCAGAGAGTCCTGGGGAGCAGCAGAACATTTACTGTGGTAAGAAAAACAAATGGTGCAGGAGTGTTTGGAGCCAGTCAGGACCAATGGGGGGAGACATCATCTCGTATGCTTGTTCAGGGTCTTGGGTTTGGCTCCATAGCTTTTGAGGGATGGTCTTAACTTCAGTGTCACCCTATCGGCTGAACTATGCTCTGAAAGGTCCATGGAGAACCCTTCCAAAAGAGTTTAAATGATTTTTCTTTAATCGGTCTATTTTCAAATGATTTAAAAAGTGCTTAGGATGTTGTTGACACTCAATAAGTTACTTAATAATGGTAATTTTATTAGAAGAAAATAGAGGAGAAAAATCCTGTGATCTCCGAACTCTTGTGTTTCTTTAATGCTCCACAGACTTCCTGCATCCTTTTCCAATTAAATAAAATGCAGTATCAGGCAGCTGTTGTCACAAATGGCCAAATTGCTTTTCTTAAGTGGCCACTTTTATACCCTTTTCTGCTGCCAGACAGAACTTTAATAGCATTAAGTACACTCAAACAGAAGAAGAAAGTAAATGAAAATTTCCAATAGTTGTTAACTTTGGAGATCCAGCATGTAACAGTCCCATGCCAGCTCCACTCACCCAGAGGTTCTTGGGACTCATATCAGAGAAAAAGTTATTAAAATCCTTATAAGGCAAAAATGTGCTGTGAAAATCTACGATGTGCCAGTACTTTATTAGGTACCAAATAATTTGTGTTAAACGTATACATTCAAGGTGCTTGTAAAAACCACTTGGAGAGACAGAAAGAGGGAGAGAGAAATCTGGTCGTAGTCCAGGAGCTGTTCTTTGAAATGTTACGGCATTCTCTATTGGCCTTTTTCAAGTCAAGAATTTGTTGGATCTACCAAAGCTGACCTTTTCAGGGCCTTGCAGTGTTTAAAGACAATGTCTGGATTATCTTCAAAACAGACCAAGGAGAAGGGTGGTAGAATAACCTATATTTCACATGATACCCCATAGATGTGTGTAAGTGGACTTACTCCAAATGATTAAACTAAATGAATGTGCCCCAATCACCTTTGAGTGGGGTCTGGACTTTGGAGAAAATTATACTTTCTTTCCCAAATCCCAACACCTTAATGGAGACGAAGTGAAATCTGCTGAGCACTGAAGCAACATCGATGGAGAGAAAGCACCAGAAGCATAACTTGAATTAGAACGTGCTTTGATGGTGGTGGCTGGATTTTGGGAAGCATGTGTGTCTATGCTTGTGTTTCTGTTTTTGAAGATAAAGAACGACACCCTTCTTTTTCGATGTGATGAGATATTGTTTGGGGAGAAAAATTTGGTCCATTGGTTGGAACCTTTGTAGCCCACCTTCATAAGATTTCAGAAAGCACTTCAAAAGCCTTACTGCAAAATGAGGTTCTTCTACCTTTAAAATGGAATACCAGCTTTGTTGTCCATTTGAATGGGAGGGGGCAGGTAGAACATGGGGATATGTGACCTTCAGTAGTCAGTATGGATATAATGACACTTCAGATGATGATCAGAGGTCAACCTGTGTTAGTATAACCCAGCATCTACCATAAACATGATCAAAATGCTGATAAACAAGAGATTAAGTCATTGTTTTGTTTTCTGCTGTTTGCTACGTTAAGCATAGAGATGTACAGGACGTCTAAGCCTGAGTCCCACACTGAGTCAGAGGTGGCTCTGGAAGTCCAGGCGCCAGTCAGTTCCACCGCTGACTTGTGTGGCCGGGATACACTTTCATATTTGCGTGATTGGGATTTATGATGCCCACTGGGATCACTTACAATATAGTTACATTGTAATATGTCAAATATGTGTAAAATAGGAAGTCCCATGTAAATATAAAGGACTAGTTAAGAAATTAATAGTATTATTTGATAAAAAAGAAAATATGAGCTTTGGGTAAATGTGGCTGGGGGGAAAAGCAGAGACCTCAGAGAGACTCACTGGGGAACACTAAATAAGTAGTGAGGAGGGTTTGAAGGGTACCTGCTTCCTAAACTGGTGTGGAGCCTCCCTCTTGCCCTTGAAAGCAGGCAATTTCCCTGTACTCTGTGAAGCCAAGTGCCCCGCTGAACTCTCAGGTGACTGCTTGGGCCTCTCTTTGCTTGGAGGCATCAGCTTCTCTGGCGTTCGTATTCTCTTTGCCAAATTTGAGCTCCTGGCTCCTCACTCATGCTCAGACTGGTGTTTGTATTCAGTTGCCCTGAGGTTTGACTCTTCACTCTCCCTGGTTGAATTTAGCTTGGATTACCCCTGGACATTGTCATAGTCCTCTTGGGTGACAACTGGCCTAGTTTAGCCTTTGCCCCACAACAAGTGGGGAACTGGGCCATCTGAGTGTCAAATGCTGGGACCAGCCTTCTTGTGGGGTAAGTCAATAAATTTTAATTGATCCCATAGATAATGTGGCTGTAAGCCACAGTTTTCCAAGGTTTTCTCCATTTCAACTATTCCCAATTCCCTTATGATTTTACTTAACCTCAGCAGCATTATATCCTCATACTGCAGAGAAGCTGCACATGGGAGCCATCTGTCCTGAAGCTATAGCTTGAAACACCAGACAAGAGCAATCAGGATTTTTTCTATAGCCCCACATTATAATTTTAGCTGCAAATTTCACCTGAATTATGAGTGTCTGTATTAGCCCTCTTCAGTTCTTGGCCTCTGGTTTTTGGTCACTTGTGTTGTTATTCTGTCTTCTCACCTCTGCCCTAAACTCTGTTTTAATTAAATTTAATTCACTGGCCTGACCTGTGGTGGAGCAGTGGATAAAACATTGACCTGGAATGCTGAGGTCATGGGTTGAAAACCCTGGGTTTGCCTGGTCAAGGCACATGTGGGAGTTGATGCTTCCTGCTCCTCCCCACCTTCCCTCTCTCTCTCCTCCCCCTTCCACTGCCTCTCTAAAATGAGTAAATAAAAATTTTTCAAAAGTTTAAAAAGATTTTTAATTCACTTGATATTTATTGAGCATCTTCTTTGTGCCACATACCGCGCAGAGATGGGCGACCCCTTGCTGTTGCTGGTGTGTGGCTAAGTGTGTCTGGTGGACAGTTCCTTTCTTCTCCCTCCAAAATCTGTTAGTCTCTGGGTGTGAGAGACCTCATGTACAGCTGAATCTAGATATGATGAGGGTTTTGTCCAGACCTCATTTTGGGACAATTTGGGTGGGTGCACTTCCATTTTCTGTGCTATCCATACAGCACACAGAGAAATAGAAAAAAGATGGCAGCAGGAAGGACTGGAGAGAGGATGCATGCCTCGGGTACACAATGCTTACTAGTTCTACTGTTCACACAGTTCTCCCACATATAATCTCGTAACTTATCACCTCCCCATGAAATACTGGTACTGGTCCTCTTTTTCCAGAAACAAAAATTTAAAGGGCTAAGTGGCAATTCACAGACTGCATCTTTCATTTTCGTTAGCTCTCACTCCTCTGCTGCAGCCATGCCAGCCTTCTGGCTGCCTCCCAAAGAGGCCCCCTTCCTTAGTGCCTTTGTTCCTCCTTCCTAGAATGCTGATTCTGCTACCTCCCACTCCTGTTTATCTGCATGACGCACCCCTTACTACCTGACCACTTGCTTACAGTTGTTTGCCCAGATCACCCTCCCCCTTTCCCAGCTTTACTTTCTTCACAACTTTCTACTATGTAACATACTATACATTTCACTTATAAATTATGTTTATTATTGTCTGCCTCTGTCCACCCAAATGTAAGCACTATGAAGGTTAAAATTTTTGTCAATTTTACTTCTTGTTACATCCCTATAGTGCTCAAACCTATTCCTGGCATGGGAGAGGTCCTCAGTAATTAGTTGTGGAATGAATAAATGAAAGTAAAGATCCAAGAGTCAACCAGTCCCTCTGATTCCAAGTCCTGCCTTCTGTCTACATCACATGAGGACACTGGATTCTGAATTGATATTCAGATTGATGCTGAAGTAAACTGGCATTTCTGGTGGAGATAGGAATTAGCATATGGAACTCCTTCAAAATGGGTTTAATTTCATTGTATCACTTGAGGATTTAGAATTCATATAAGTTTGACATTCAGAGCTCTAATAGCTCATACAATACCTTTATGCAAATTAAAAAAAGGACTCTAATGTCCTTCTGGTGGCTATAGCCTCATGCCAGGGCTTATGACTTAGCAAGCACCTGTTCTCTCTTCTACAGCCCTACCTTAGGGAAAGTACAATCTGCACAACTATACATGGGGGACTTGTCATAATTCTAACAGGGAAAACACAGCCATGTGGGTCTTAGAGTCTGTGGCCTTCTGAGTTGTGGGGAAGGGTGGCCACTTTGTTTCTCTTTTTGTAAGAGTGTTCACTAGAGCTTCCATGCATGTTTTGTAGGTGAGAAAGAAAAACAGTAACATATTATAGGAAGGGAAAAGGTAACGTCAGAGTAATGGCAGCATGACAGATACTTCTGATCTCTCTCCTTGAAATTTCAACAAATAGAACAGCTATAATGCAGTGAAGGAACTCCAGCTGGTCTTGCAGGTGCAACTGAAAGATTCATGCATGGAATGGACTAAAGGTGTTAAGGGTTGAAAAGGAGGGCAGAAGATAAAATGCAATCATGGTTGGCTCTGGGGAGGAGACAAACCTAAAGTTATTTTTTCTTAGCCAGACTACAAGAAAGAGGGGAGCTCAGGCTGTTTGGATTTTGTCTAAGGGGTACGAAAAGGGAAACCTGAGTGACTGGGCTTCTTTCTGCTGGGAGAAGCAGTGAGACAAAAATTCAGAAAGAGATATAAAACAAAGCAGCCAGAGTGTGGGGTCATGGCCATTGTTTTCATGGTCTGCTTGCAGCACACACTCAGCAGAAACAGAGAAAACTAAAGTGTGGCACCCCAGCCTCCCAGATCCTGCCTCCCTCACTTCACAATATGGAGAGTGGCAGACACAAACCCCACAGCTACTTCTCCAGAGCCACTTTCTCCTCTGAAGAACAGAAGTGTTCTGCATCTGGTTTCCAGGTCTGTGGAGATATGGGGAGGAGCACCCAGAAGCCTGAGATCACCACTGCTAGAGACATAAAGCCAGAAAGCCAAAACTGTAAAGCTGCATTCGTGGGTTTGAACCCTGGGTTTGCCTGGTCAAGGCATATGTGAGAGTTGATGCTTCCTGCTCCTCCCCACCTTCTATGCATCTCCACCCAACAATGCATCTGTGGCCCCACCTACATCATTGTGACAGCAATATCTCAGCAGAACACAGCCCAGGAACTTCACAGAGCTAAAACTTATAATACAGAAACATCTACTGAAAGAAATCTCTCAAAACCAAAATTTGTTTTTTTCCTCTTTCTCTTCCTTTTGTTTTTTCTCTTTCTCTCTTTCGAATTTCACTTTCTTTAATTTTTATATATTTTATTCTTATTTATTCTGAGTGTTTTGTTTTTATTTATTATTTACTTTCAGTTTTTGATCTTTTTATCTGTGTTTCTTCTTTATTTGGCGTAATTTTTAAAATTCTGTATTTTTTCTCATATTCTTTTAAATGTTTTAATTTTTAATTTTTTTTTGGTTAGCGTTCTTAACAATATGACTCTCGAATACCATCAAAGAAGAAGAAATAGAATACAATAGCTACACAAGACAGAGATGTATTTCAGAAAGAAAATAAAAAATCTCCATAAAAAAATCTCAATGACATGGAAACTTTGGAGTTTAATGATAGAGAATTCAAAATTAAAGGTCTGAAAATACTCAGTGAGATGTGAGATGACACCAACAGGCAAATTAATGAGCTCAGAAAATGAAACACCTCACCAAGGAGAAATAAAACCTTAATAACAGAGATAAAGAACTCAATGCATGAATTAAAAACTGAGGTAGCAAGTTTAGCTAACAGAACAAGCCAGATAGAGGAAAGAATCAGTGACATTGAAGACATGCAAATAGAGGTGCTACAGAGAGAAGAGGAGAGAGACTCACAGATTAAAAAAAGACTGAGAGAGCTCTACAAGAATGGATGGACTTCATCAGAAAGAGTAACATAAGAATAATGGTTATATTGGAAGAAAAGAGGGAGAAGGGAATAGAGCACATATTCAAACAAATAAGGGGTGAGAACTTCCCAGGCTTATGGAAAGAGTTAAATCCTTGAATCCATGAAGCAAACAGAATGCTGAGTTACCTCAACCCAAACAGACTTAGTCCAAGATACATCTTAATAAAATTGTCAAAAATCAGCCTGACCTATGGTGGCGCAGTGGATAAAGCGTCAAACTGGAACACTGAGGTCCCTGGTTCAAAACCCTGGGCTTGCCCGGTCAGGGCACATATGGGAGTTGCTGCTTCCTGCTCCTCCTCCACTTCTCTCTCTCTCTCTTTCTCTCTCTTCTCTAAAATGAATAAATAAATAAAGATAATTAAAATATTTAAAAAAAAAAAAAAAAAAAAATTGTCAAAAATCAATTACAAGAAAAGAATTTCCAAAGCAACTAGGAAAAAGAAGAACAACATATAAAGGAAAGACCATTAGTTTATTATCTGACTTCTTAGAAAAAACTTTACAAACAAGAAGAGAATGGACCCAAACATTCAAAGTACTGAAAGAGAGGAATTACCAGCCAAGAATACTATATCCATCAAAGATATCCTTCAACTATGAAGGAGGAATAAAAACTTTTACAAACATACAGAAACTGAGGGAATTTATCACCAAAAAAACCCCACTACAGAAAATACTCAAGGAGGTTATTCAACCAGACAAAGAACAAAACAAATAAAAACGACAAGTAAAAGCTCCAACAAGGTCACAATAAAAATAAGAATAGGCCCTGGCTGGCTGGCTAAGTAGTAGAGTGTTGGCGTGATGTGTGGAAGTCATGGATTTGATTCCTGGCCAGGGCACACAGGAGAAGCACCCATCTGCTTATCCACCCATTCCCCTTTTCTTTCTCTCTATCTCTTTCTTCCCCTCCCACAGCCAAGGCTCTATTGGAGCAAAGTTGTCCCAGGCACTGAGGATGGCTCCATGGCCTCCACCTCAGGAGCTAGAATGGCTCTGGTTGCAATGGTGCAATGCCCCAGATTGGCAGAGCTTTCCTCCCTAGTGGGCATGCTGGGTGTATCCCAGTTGGGCACATGCAAGAGTCCATCTTTCTGCCTCCCTGCTTCTCACTTTAGGAAAAAAAGTCTGTGACAACAATAACACAAAAGGGGAGAGGATAAGGATCTTCAGTAGCAAAGGAGGATGGAATGCAAGAGCACTCATAAGACAAAGAACTCTTGTACATATAAACCTTTTGCTCTTAATAACCTAATGGTAACCATACATGAAAAAGTCACTTGTGAAATACATAGCTTAAAAAAAGAAGAAATAGGGGACAGAAGTATGGAATACCACTAAACAAAAATAACTCATAAGAACAAAAAATAGAAGACCCAAATAAGACATAGAACTACCAGAAAACAAACAAACATAAACTAGCTATAGGAAATTCTCAAGTGTCAATAATTACCCTAAATGTCAGTGGACAGAACTTATCAATAAAGAGGCACAGAGTAGCAGATTAGATCATAAAGTCAAACCCAAACTTATGCTGCCTTCAAGAGACACATCTAAGCTGCAAGGACAAAAGTAGATTCAAAGTGAAAGGTTGGAAAACAATTCTCCAAGCAAATGATATCTAAAAGAAAGCAGATATAGCCATACTTATATCTGACAATGCTGACTACAAGACAACAAAGGTAATCAGAGACAAAAATGGGCATTTTATGATAAAGGGGACATTGTATCAAGAAGACATAACACTTTTTAATATATATGCACCAAACTAGAGAGCACCAAAATATATAAGATATCTACTAACTAATCTAAAAATAGAAGCAGACAAACACACAATCATACTTGGAGATCTTAACACATCATTGATGACTTTAGATAGATCAAACTGA
Source organism: Rhynchonycteris naso (assembly GCA_037038555.1). NCBI lineage: Eukaryota > Metazoa > Chordata > Mammalia > Chiroptera > Emballonuridae > Rhynchonycteris > Rhynchonycteris naso. The sequence goes on along the minus strand of CM073000.1, from coordinate 45,983,346 downwards.
ATATCAATAAAGAAATAGAACCCTTAAATAACACACTGGACCAAATAAACATAATAGACATTTATAGGACATTTCATCCCAAAATGTCAGATTATACATTCTTTTTCAGTATGCATGGGGCATTCTTAAGGATAGAATATATTTTGGGCCACAAAACTAATGTCCACAGATTCAGGAAGATTGAAATTATGCCAAGCATATTTTCTGAACATAAGGCTTTGAAATTAAAATTCAACTGTAAAAAGGAAGGAAAGAAACCCACAAAAATGTGGAAATGAAACAACATACTTTTTTAGTGAGAGGAGAGGAGGCAGAGACAAACTCCTGCATATGCCCCAACTTGGATCCACCCTGCAAGCCCACTAGGGGCAATGCTCTGCCTATATGGAACCCTTGCTTCATTGCAACCAGGGCCATATATATATATATTTTTTTAGCATCTGAGGCAGAGACCATGGAGCCATCCTCAGTGTCCAGGGCCAACTTTCTCTAACCGATCCAGGCTGCAGGAAGGAAAGAAAAGAGGGAGAGAGAGAGAGAGAGAGAGAGAGAGAGAGAGAAACGAGAGGGGGAGTGGTGGAGAAGCAGATGGGCACTTCTCCTGTGTGCCCTAACAGGGAATTGAACCTGGGACATCCATACAATGGGCCAGCAGTCTACCACAGAGCCAACTGACCAGGACTACATACTTCTAAAAAATCACTGGGTCAAAGAAGAAATAAAAGTAGAGATCAAAAGATATATACCAGGGGTCCCCAAACTACAGCCCGCGGGCCCCTCAGGCCATTTATCCAGCCCCCGCCGCACTTCCGGAAGGGGCACCTCTTTCATTGGTGGTCAGTGAGAGGAGCACAGGATGCATCCACACCCATAGTTCCCATTGAAATACTGGTCAGTTTATTGATTTAAATTTACTTGTTTTTTTTATTTTAAATATTGTATTTGTTCCTGTTTGTTTTTTTACTTTAAAATAAGATATGTGCAGTGTGCATAGGGATTTGTTCATACTTTTTTTATAGTCCGGCCCTCCAATGGTTGAAGGACAGTGAACTGGCCCCCTGTGTAAAAAGTTTGGAGACCCCTGATATATAAAGACAAATGAAAATGACAACATCATATATAAAAATTTCTCGGATATAGCAAAAACAGTAACAAGAGAGAAACTTATATCATTACAGCCTTATACCAAGAAACAAGAGAAATCCCAAGTAAACCACTTAACATCACATCTTAGGGAACTAGAAAGAGAAGAACAAAGGCAGCTTAAAGTCAGCAGAAGAAAGGAAATAGTAAAAATTAGAGCAGAACTAAATAAAACAGACAAAAATAAATATAGAAAAAATTAATACAGCAAAGAGCTGGTTCTTTGAACATATCAATAAAATTAACTGGCTGGACTAACTAAGGAAAAATGAGGAAGGACTTATGTAAACAAAATTCGAAATAAAAGAGAGGAAATTACTGAAGACATCATAGATATACAAAGGATCATACTAGAATAATATAAAAGATTATATGCTACCAAATTCAACAACCTAGAGGAAGTGGACACATTCTTAGAATGATACAATCTTCCTGGACTGAGTCACAAGGAAATGGAAAACCTATATGGGTCGAGAAGCAGGGAGGAAGTAGAAACAACTATGAAAAACCTCCCCCAAAAACAAAAGTCCAGAACCAGATGGCTACACTAGTGAATTCTACAAAACATTCAAAGAAGATTTGGTACCTATCCTTCTCAAAGTCTTCCAAAAAACAGAAGAAGAAGCAATGTTCCTAAACACATTTTATGAGGTCAACATAACCCTGATACCGAAAACCTGGCAAGGACAACTCAAAAAAAGAAAACTATAGACCAATATCTCTAATAAATACAGATGCAGAAATACTAAACAAAATACTAGCAAATCAAACATAACAACACATTAAAAAACAATACATCACGATTTCAAGTGGGATTCATTCCAAGAGTAGAATGGTTCAACATATGAAAATCGATCAATGTAATACACCACATCAACAAAACAAAGAACAAAAATCATGATCCTTTCAATAGATGCAGAAAAGGCATTTGTATATCTATGATGTCTTCAGTAATTTCCTCTCTTTCATTTCGAATTTTGTTTACATGAGTCCTTCCTCATTTTTCCTTAGTTAGTCCAGCCAGTTGATTTTATGTTTAAAGCACTCAAGAAAAACAGAATAGAAGGAAAGTCTCTCAACATAATAAAGGCCAAATATGACAAACCATCAGCAAATATCATACCAAATCATGAAAAAATGAAGGCTTTTCCCCTAAAATCAGGAACAAGACAAGGTTGCTCACTCTCTTCACTCTTATTCAGCATAGTTCTGGATGTTTTAGCCAGAGAGATCAGACAAGAGAAAGAATAAAAGCATCCATATTGGGAAAGAAGAAGTAAAGGTATCAATTTTTGCAGATGACATGATCCTGTATATAGAAAACTCCAGAGACTCCACCAAAAAACTATTAGAAACAATAAACTGATACAGCGAAGTCACAGGATACAAAGTCAATATGCAAAGGTCTACTGCTTTTCTATATGCCAGCAATGAAATTTCAAAATGAACTCAAAAAACAATTTTTTTTACAATTGTAACAACAACAACAAAAATGAAATACCTAAGAAGAAACTAAACAAAGGACGTAAAGGACCTATATACTGAAAACTACAAAACATTGAAAGAAATTGAAAAAGACACAATGAAATGGAAAAATATTCCAGGTTCATGGATTGGAAGAATCACCATAGTTAAAATGGCCATATTACCCAAAGCAATACACAAATTTAATGCAATCCCTATCACAATCTAATGTCATTTTTTAAAGAAATAGAACAAACAGTCACCAGGTTTTTATGAAACCATAAAAAACCCCAAATAGCCAAAGCAATCCTGAAGAAAAAGAACAAAGCCAAAGGTATCACACTACCTGATTTCAAATTATACTATAGAGCCATGATAATTAACACAACATAGTATGGGTAGAAAAACACAAATACAGACCAATGGAACAGAATTGAGAGCCCAGAATTAAAAACCACATATATATATGAGGACATCATCTTTGACAAAGTAGCCAAAAACACATAATGGAGAAAAGAAAGCCTCTTCAATAAATGGTGCTGGAAAAATTAGAAAGCCACATGCAAAAGAATGAAACTTGACTAGTTTGTCTCCCTGCACAAAAGTTAATTAAAATTGGTCAAAGACCTAAATATAAGATCTGAAACAATACATTACATAGAAGAAAAAATAGGCACTAAACTTGTGAACCTTGGCCATAGAGAACAATTTATGAATTTGACCCCAAAGGCAAGGGAAGTAAAGGCAAAAATAAATGAATGGGACTATATCAAGCTAAAAAGCTTCTGCACAGCAAAAGAAACTGATAACAAGACAAATAGGCAGCCAACTAACTGGAAGATGGTATTTTCAAACAACCACTCCGATAAGGGATTAATATCCAAAGTATATAAAGAACTCACAAAACTCAGCAACAAACAAGCAAACAATTCAATTAAAAAATGGGGAGAGGACCTGAACAGACACTTCTCCCAGGAAGAAATACAAATTGCCAACAGATATATGAAAAGATGCTCATCTTTACTAGTTATTAGAAAAAATTCAAATCAAAACTACACTGAGATACCACCTCACACTTGTTAGGTTGGCTATTATCAACAAGACAGGTAATAACAAGTGTTGGAGAGGTTGTGGAGAAAAAGGAACCCTTATTCACTGCTGGTGGGAATATAAATTGGTACAACCATTATGGAAGAAACTATGGTGGTTTCTCAAAAAAGTAAGAATAGAACTTCCATATGACCCAGCAATCCCTCTACTGGGTATCTACCCCCAAAGTTCAAAAACATTGCTATGTAAAGACACATGCAGCCCCATGTTCATTGCAGCATTCTTCACAGTGGCCAAGACATGGAACCAAAGTGTCCTTCAATAGAGGACTGAATAAAGAAGAAGTGGTACGTATATACAGTGGAATACTACTCAGCCATAAGAAACAATGACATGTTGCCATTTACAACAACATGAATGGACCTTGAGAACATTATACTTAGTGAAATAAGTAAATCAGAAGAAGCTGAGATATGAAACTGAGACTCATGGACATAAATAAAAGTGAGTGGTTACCAGGGGGAGGGGGTTGTGAAGGAGGGGCGTGGGTGGAGGGGGTAAAAAGGGACAAATGTAAGGTGACAGGAAATGATTTGACTTTGGGTGATGGGTATACAACATAATCAACAGTTTAAATGCTATAGAAATGTTTACCTGAAACCTATGTACTCTTATTGACCAATGTCACCCTGTTCAATTTAATTTTGTAAATAAAATTTAAAAAAAAGGAAGGGGAAGACTTCACTTGAGTCTATCTTGAAAGTGCAGGAAGCAAGGCCACTGTGGAGCAATGGGAGGGTGTGTGCAGGGTACCTGACAGGCTCTCTTGAGGGTCCGTACTTCAACCGTTCTTATTTCCTGCTCTAGAGGGAGTTAGGGAACTAGATTTTTGAATAAAAGTAGTGTATGCCAAGGTGTGGTAATAATTTCATTCTTAATCCAGAAACTCAAAGGTGAGTGTACAAAACCACACAGTGCAGCATGATGTGTGATTCTGGACCTTTGATGGGGACCCTGTGAGATTGGCTGTGTGTCCAGGGCTGGAGATGCATGGAGAGGGGTCCAAGGCCAGGGGTATTTGCTTTGGGGAAACGTGACTTCCTTTGCTTTCTGGCCACCTCCTTTAATGAATTCTTTCTTTCCTGATCTAAAATTGACTGACTGGAAACAAGCTGCTAAAACACTGGACAAAATGTTGTCTGGCCTCCACAGGCTGCGTCTTTTCCAGAGTTGCAGATACAGAAGATCAGGAGAAGGGAAGCAGTAGTTCAGGGTCACTGCAGAGAGGTCACAAAGGTCATACAGGGGTCAGAGACTACAGTGGTAGTCAACCTGGTCCCTACTGCCCACTACTAGGCATTCCAGCTTTCATGGTGAGTTGTAGCGGAGCAACAAAACAGCGCCACGATTACATACTAATTGACTAACTGTTGACCAGTCAAGATCAGGACAGTGGTCAGACTCTGTTACAGGGCATTTGTATTGGGGCTGCACCCGACCTCTTTCACGACCACCTGGCCCGCATCTGTGAGCAGCCAGGTACCTGACCCTGGGTTCACACCCACCGCCTGATCCGGTGGGCAGTTTATGACTGCTATTGTCACCCAAAAACTAGTAGTTCATTGTTTTATTACCCCGTAGACAAAGAACTCCACGGTTCGTCGCTTCTTTCTATGACAGAAACTGCCGGACAATGGAGACACCAATTAACTCATATTTTTGTCTCGATTCCCGGATTTTAGGGTAATAGGGTGACATTCTAGGAACCCCCCTTGGACTGCCAATACTAGCCGATGTCTCGCTACTTCACCCCGATTGCAAAGAAGCGACGCCATTGGCCAACACCCGCTACATAAAAGTTTATAAAATGCACAACCACGGATACTCACTAACTTAGTCTCATCTCGACAAACTCTCACTCAACCATGACACTTGTAACTTCGCAACCACGCAACAGACTTCAAGCGTATAAGTTTTGTTCACGTTATATAAGTGAAGCTAAATTGTTACTTAATCGAAACTAAAGTCAGTAGTAGTTAGATTTCTGAGAGCAAGCATGTGCTTACAGCTTCAAATAAAATATTGTGAAATATTGTGAGCCCATGTCTCAAAAAAAAACCCCAAAAAACCAAAAACGCACACAGCTATTCTCCAGAGTATCTGAAGATGGGTTTCATAGAATCTGCTGCAAATAAACAACATTCAATGTGTTTATTGTGCCATAAAACATTATCCAATGAGGCAATGAAGCCAAATCGATTGCGAGAACATCTTTCTACAAAGCATCCAAATGACAAGGACAAACCCATTGAATATTTCCAGGAAATATATAAAAAATTTCAAAGTTGTTCAACTATTGTTGCATCATTTAAGAAACAACATACTATGAACAAAGATGGATTAATTGCCACTTACCGCATTTCACAAATAATTGCAAAAAGTGGTAAAAGCTATAATATTAGAGAAACTGTAATAATACCCTCTATAAAAGAATTTACCCCAGCAGTAATGCATCAGGATATACCTCAAATTTTAAAAACACTGCTCCTAAGTGATAACACAGTAAAGCAACAAATTGATGAAATGGCATTTAATGTTGAAAACAGACTTATAAGTATTCTCCAAAACTCTTCATTTTCCATGCAATTGGACAAATCTACCATTGCAGATAATGATGCTTTATTGACGGGATATGTATGCTATTTTGATGAAAACAATATATTACGAGAAGAAATGCTATTCACAATAAATCTCATCACAGATACAAAATGATTATCTATATTTAATACTGTGAGAACATAATTTACAAAAAATAATATTCCTTTGAATTTATTTTGTTGCATGCGCTACTGATGGAGTACCATCAATGGTAGGTCGCTATCATGGATTTGTTGCTTATTTGAAGAAGAAAGTGCCAAATGTTTTATGTATTCATTGTGTGGTGCACAGACAACATCTTGTAGGAAAACATCTAAGTACAAGTCTCCATTCATCATTAACTATAATAATTTGAGCTGTAAACAAGATATAATCCAATGCAAAGAATGATAGAATGTTTCGGCAGCTTTTCCAGGACAATAATGAAGATTTTATTAAGTTCTTTTTGCATACAGAAGTACTGTGGCTGTCAAAGGGTACATCTTTGGCTAGATTTGTAGCATTATATGATAGTGTTATACAATTTTTTGAAAGTAATAATGAAACCAATCTGTGTCAATAGTTAAAAAAAGTAAAGAATGATGCCTTTTACTTGGCAGATATTTTCAAGAGATTTAATTATGTCAATTTGCAGCTTCAAGGAGCTAATGAAACTCTTATAGGTTGCCAAAGTATTGTGCTATTATTTATTGACAAACTTGAACTACTTCATCATAATCTATTGAAGAGAGAATTTCATTAGTTTCCTCAATTATCATCTATAAAAGATGATGTAACTCCAGAGGATATTGACAGATTCAGTAGCCACCTCAACGAACTTAAATTGGACATGGAAAAACGATTTGAAGATATTTTAAAATTGAAGGTATATGACTGGGTGAAAAATCATTTTACTGCAAATATTGAAGAGGCTGATACAACTTGCCAAGAAGAACTGTTAGAAATTAGATATGATGAAGAAAGTAAACATAAATTCGACAGTGGTGGATATGAAAACCTATGGCAAAATAAAAAAATGTCGGTCTTATAAAAATATGTGGAAAATGGTATTCAGTTTATTGATACCTTTCCCTACCTCATATCTTGTGGAATCAGGATTTAGTACTGTTAATCATATTATGACAAAAGAAAGAAACCACCTGAATATTTCTGAAAGGGGAGACCTTTGTTTGCTCCTCACAAAAATTGAACCAGATATTCAATATTTAGTTTCCCAGCATCAGCTTCAGGGATCCACTAATAATTCAATTAACTAATGTAATTTCTATGTATGCAAAGTATAAATAAAAAGATTTAACTATAGTAAGTTGTTTTATAAAGATTTATTCTGCCAAATTTAGCAAAAATCCAACATAAAGTACTTGGTAAGTAATTATTATTATATGCTTTAACTTGCTGTAACTTTGCTTGATATAAATTTTATGAAGTAAATTTACTTCCCTACTTTATAAATCAACATTACTGTGGAACTGGTGGGCAGTTAGAAAATTTTACTACTAACAGAGATACAAAAGTTTGCGGTAGGTATAAAAAGGTTGACTACCCTTGGCTTACAGGCTGGCCTGAGGATTGGATTTGGTCTTACATCCGGTAAGAACTCTCTTTCCCCTTCCTTGCTAGAAAGTACTCAAAACGAAAACTATTCATGGTGGCCCATGAACAGAGAGGCAGCAAAGGAAAAGGAACTAATATAATAGTTCTGGAGATTGTACAAGTAAGTGCCTGGTATCTTCTCAGGTACTCCATTCTCAGGTACTTTAAATCAGTGTTTTTAAACCATTGGTTCGCGGACTGGTCTGCCAGAGATTTTGTGCTGGTCCATGAAAGAGTTAACTGCCTGGCTCTTGTATGAAGATTACAGACCCAGTGGTCTTAGTCAGACTTGCTTATGCTCAGGGTGATTTCTGCCTCAGTGGTCCCTGAAATAATTTTCTATTTTCACTGGTCCCTAGATGTAAAATGGTAGAAAACCACTGCTTTAAATAGTATTTTCTTTTCAGTTGCTCCACAATCTTATAAAGTGTGTTGCCTCCTTTTTTACTGATGAAGAAACTAGACTCAGACCAGCAAGACAACTTTATTAATTCTCACAGCCCAGATGGGATAAAATTGGATTCAAACCTGAAGTTGGCTTCCTTCTGGGGCACACGTGACCGCTCTTCTAATGGGGATAAACAGGAACCAGGTAAACCCTTGCCTGATGCTCCCTGAGACTGGGCTGAACTCTCACTTACATATATGTGTCAATCCTGTGGCTGAGATGGAGCTGGTTGGAGCAAGTCCAGTTGCTGGTCTTTAGGGCACAGAGAGCCTTGCCCATTGGCATCAAACATTGTTTACTAACAACAGGAGTTCCAAGTTAATAAACACTTCGAAATGCACAAGATTGTTGTATCTGTCTTTTTTCTTTCGATTTGCCACTTTCTTTGTGAGGCTGCAGAGTGAGCCATTGAAGGAGGTTAGATTCAAAGTCAGCAAGGTTTGTAGATAGGCTCAGAAGTAAGTGAGAATATAAAATATACGGCTGAGTGTAGGGAGAGTGTGGGAGCAATGATGTAGCAATATTAGGTGTAAGGATAACTAAAGTTTGACTAATAGAGCAATTCTCAATTCTGGAGCACTTCTTGGTGAAGAATTAAGCAATATTGATACCTACATCACACCCACAGAAATTTTGATTTATTTAATTGCTTTGGGTAAGGCATGGACATTGGTATTAAAAAACAAACCAATATTGTTTAGGAAATTTAAATCATATGTATAAAAGTGGAGATAAAATTATACTAAACTTATGAATACCCACTGCTCAGGTTCAGTGGTTATTCATTCAAGCTGTCTTCTGTATCCATACACACTCTCCTTCATCCTTCTGCTTTATTTTGAATCAAATCTCAAATATACTGCTCACAAAAATTAGGGGATATTTCAAAATGAATATGAAGCAATAAAATATCCCCTACTTTTTGTGAGCAGTGTATATCATATGTAGAATATAGTATATTCTGAAATATTTATTATTTTAAATGGTTATTCTAGTGGAGTTTTGCTGCAGTTGACTTTTTAGACAAGTATGAGGCCAGGTTGCTCAACAGTAGTAGGTTAAGAGGGTAATGGGGTTGCTGAACTCTAGGACAGCTCAGTTCTTCCAGGTTTAGCACATGTCACTTTCCCCAAGGCAGCCTATTTCACTAGACTCAGAACAAGATTTCTCTCCTGAGCCCTGGGTCTGTATATCCAACTAACCATAGAATATGGAGAATCCCATCTCAGTCATCCTCTTGTATTCTCTACCTTGCACTTGGCACCACTGGACCAGAAATCAGGAAATCACACTGTGATTCTTTGCTCTGCTTCCCCACCCTCCACACCTATTGAATGACCAAGCTACAAAGATTTTTTCTAGAGTGAAAATATTCCTTCCTACCTGTGTCCCCCAGAGGGTTCTCAGAGTTCTCAGTTTCTCGTGTATCCTATCAGGACATACCATTGTATACAAGCAGACCCATGTATCTCTTCTACATTAGTGTACATGTGCCTAACTGAAGGGAAAGACCCTGCACAAATGTGAACAGTAGTTAACTTCAGAGCAGGTGTTACTTGGAGAACAGGAGGAGATTTCGAAGTGTGTTAACCATAACAGGAGACTGGCCTGGGGTTACTTGAATGCAAGTACGCAAAATTTTTGGAGGAATACCTTCAAGAACCCGATGTCCTTTATGGGTTGATAAACTCTGAGACTCTGATTCTTCTCGTGACCTTGATCATGAAGGAAACAGTAGCCATGCAGGATTAAGGATGGTTTAGTTTGGAAAAAAGACTTTTATAGCTTTCTGGTTTTACCAGCTGAGCTCTTGCTTTTTGGAACTCAATAAATATGCAGTGGTGTAGTTTCTCGGGGCTGGTTCCACTTCTGAGTTTCAACTCTTTGCTTGTACTACTTTCATCTGATGTGTCTTATTCCTTGAGAGTCCGAACCGTAAAAGAAATCGTAACACCTAACTGTAGCATATTATAGATAGTTCTGCTTCTTGTTTCTCTCATTAAGTGTGTCTTGGAGATCTGTCCTTATCAACATGTGAAGAACTTCCTCATTCTTTTTTCTGAGTGTATCAGTTTTTCATTGGAAGGCTATAACAAGGTTCCTACTAATGGATATTTAAGTTGTTTATAATATGGTTGCAAAGACTATTGTTAATATGCCATCTCACACATTTAAAAATATATCTGTGGGATAAATTCCTGGAAGTGAAGTTTCTGGGTCAAAGGGGATGTGCTTTTGTAATTTTGATAGCTATTGCTAAATTATCTTAATTTTTTAAGAAGAGGGGTATAACAACACTCATGTAGATATAAAATAAACGTGTAACAGATATTTCACTAAACTCTTTAATAAATGAAGATGCAGTAAAATGTCACAGTCAGTTCAAAGAAGAATTCAAAGCACCATACATATATAGGCAAATGATGAATGCTGAACTGAATTTAAAATAGACAGAAAACAGGTCAACACTGAATAACATTCCACTGACACAACTAATTTTCATTTCAATGAACAAAAACAATTTTCCTTATTGTAAATTTTCTGCAACTTTCAGAATTGTAAAGTAACTAAGACAATGAAGATGGTGAAGATAACCCAGATGTAGCATTAGACTGAACTCTAATCTTTTTTCATCTCTTCAAGTCTTTCACAGTTTTGCCTGACATTGCCCCTCCATTAAAAGTTTTTCAACTTACAGCTTCCACCTACGAAGTGTAAGAGACAGAATCTTATTTTTAAAACAGAAGTTTAACGATGGAACTTTCCTTCTTACAACCTTGCCATGGTTCTACTTTGCCTTCAAGACTAACGTCTCACACCTTAACAGGCTCACAAAGTCCTTGAGCATTCAGCCCTTGCTAACCTGTCCAGCTTCCTTTCCTTTGGTCAACCTGAAATATTTGTCATTCTGGAATGCTTCATGCTGTTCTGTCCTTCTGGGTCTTTGCTTATTAGGCTCTTTCTGCCTGGGATGCCCTTTCCAATGTGATCAACCATCAGGCTCACCCAAAGTTAAGAGCAACTGACTCTGACATACTTCTTTTGCCCTTGGCTTGACTTCATTGCTACATCTGGGTTGTGTTGATTGGTACGCAGCATGAAATTGTTTAGTAGCAGTAGCAGGGCAAGTAGGGTTAGTTTCTTAACAATGATATGATATTTTGTCATATTTATTTGTTTACATATTTATCTTTTCTTTCTAGCACTCTCTTCACTGGGAGTCCAGGTGAGATTTTACCCCAAATGCCCTAAGGTATCCATGGTAATGAACTAACTTCCATCCATTCAAGGTATAATTTATGCCTCAGCTTCAGGAAAAATTGAGAAAATAGCCACTTAAATAATTTTTTTAGGGTACTGTGGGACCCTGGTTGAGAAAGGCTGCATGCTGCTTGAGGGCAGGAATTCTATCTCCCTCTTCCTATCACCAGCACCAAAAACCATGTCTGGCAGGAGTGGATGCTCAGTGATTATTTGTTTACTAATTGAATGAGTGAACACGAAACATTGACTTTAACTATATGCATCTGTTCCCTTCCTCTTCTTTTTAAAAACAATTTTGGCTCATGCCATTTCCATTTATTTGTGGACTGTCCTTCATCTTTTTTCCAAAGCTCATGAGAGACTGAATATACAAACAGACAATAGCCAGACCATATATAAAAATAGAACTCTGACGATTAATCTGTAGGAACCAGTTCAGGAAGCCAACCTACTAACAATACTTCAGACTTGTAGGAAGTCAAACCACTGTATCTAGCAACCAATCTAGGAGACCAAACAATAACTCCTATGGCCAATGGACCCAAACAGGCAGACCTTCATTTATAACTGATAGCACTCACTTCAAACTTAGGATCAACCAAAAAGAATTAAATATAGACCACCAACCAATCACATAGGATGCCTTACTTTTAGTTAGCTCACATAGATATAGCTCCCCTATGCCTCCAATCAGGGCACATCTGAAGCCTTTGCTTTTCTCCATAATAAAGTTTTCCTGTTCCTCTTCTGGCTTTTGATTCTCTGCCAAATGCAAGTGATGGTGGCTGCCTCATTTACTATAGCAAGCTCTGAATAAAAAGCCTTTCCTTATTCTTATTTGCATGGCGTTCATTCATTTATTGACATATTCATCTCAATTTTCTGCAAGAAGTTTTCCCAGTCCCTTTGTCCCAGAATTATATAAGCACTTCTTTTGATATTGATCTTTTTGGTGTGTGTCTTAACTATACAATAAAAAGTTAAGCTTTTTCAGGGAAGGTACTCAAATATTTTCTCTTCTTCCTAAAGACCAGCATGGCCCTATGCTCTTAGTTAACACTTATTAATATATAGTTGATGAACTGATAGTTTCTGTAGCAGAGTCAAGCTAGATGCTCAATTCATTGCCTTTTCCTAGCTTACGAGAAAAGAGTATTTCCTAGCTTCCATGCGGTTATGTTGGGAACACTTAATTGAGTTCTTGTCAATGAGAACATAAGCAAAGATGATACTATACTTCTGGTCTGAGGCAATTAAGAGGGTGGGCTGCCCTGGCCCGGTAGCTCAGTTGGTTAATGTTGTCCCATCCCAGTACACCAAGGTTGCAAGTTGGATCCCTGGTCAGGGCACATACAAGAATCAACCAATGACTGCATAAATAAGTGGGACAAGAGTGGGTGGGCTTTCTCTGCTCTCTCTCCCTTCCTGTGACTGGTAGCAAAGAACTTCAAGATGGTGGAGTTGTAAGGTAGAAGCTCCCGAGACTGCTTAAAGAAAAGCCTCATGTGATTATTGATGGCCTCCAACAGTGAGATGAGCAAGAGGTAAACTTGGGTAAGCCTCTGAGATCTAGTCTCCCTGTACCAACCCCCCCAAACTATTAGCATAACCTTGACTAATAATACAGTCTCTTCTTTTAATAGGTCTTTCAGTGGTTGATGCTCTGCAACCTCCGCTAAAACTTTCACCAAAGTAAACAATTTAACAATATTTTCACCATTGAAAAATATGCATTTGGATGACTACTTCAAATACACTACTCTCGGGCTGGCTTCGCAGGCAGGCATGCAAGCAGTGCAACTGCACTAAGCCTTGTGCTCAGATAACCCCCACATTTGATTTAATGCTCTGATGTGGCTGTCATAAAATTTTTAGTAATTTTTGACTAAAGAACTCCGTATTTTTATTTTGTCCTGGGTCTTGCAAATGATGTAGCCAGTTCTGACTAGCTGAAGAGGGAATGGGATTAGGTGAGTATGTGCTCTGACAAAGGTGGGGTATATTGCTTTTCAACAAATGATAAGATACAACATTTAAATCCTAGAGCTTAAAGAACTTGAAAATAAAATATTTGTTAAATCTTTCCCACGGCTCTCCACAACATAAAATTCACCTTCACTCGGAAGATTATGACCCAGCTGAAATGAAATTGCCCCGCTGCTTTGCTCACCTCTGAGGGCTGGGGCTCACCACCATGGGAAGCTCCTCTTCTGGAAGGTCTATATGTGTTCTGCAGGTCAGTATATTTTCTAAATTTACTTTTCATGTTAACATGTACACACAGTCATCCTAAAACCAAAAGTGAAGTAATATATAAAAATATGAAAGTGGTATGTATGATACATTGAATTGTGCCTCACCTTCCTGCCCCTCCCCCCAAAACTTTATGTTGGAATCCCAAACCACAGTATCTTGGTTTGTGACCTTATTTAGAGATACAGTCTTAATTAAGTTAAAGTGAGGTCTTTAGGTTGTGCCTAATCTAATATTACTGGTGTCCTTACACAAAAGGGGAAATTTGGATCCCCGAGACAGATAAGTATAGAGGGAAAATGACATGAAGAGACAGAGAGAGAAGATGGCCATCTACAAGCCAAGAGGAGGACCAGGAGCAGATCCCTGCCTCATAGCATTCGGAAGGAATCAACCTTCCCAACACCTTGATCTTGGTCCCGTAGCTTCAAGAACTGCAAGACAATAAGCTTCTGTTGTTCAAGCCACCCAGTCTGTGAGACTGTTGTGGCAGCCCTACCTAACATATACAGTTTGTATATGTAAAGATAATAACAGAATAGTAATTTTACTATTGCATATTAATTAGAGTTATCCAAGATGAGTATACTTAAAAAATTTAATGCCACAGGCACAAATGAAAATCAGTTTTATTGTTTATAGTTATGCTCAACATAAACAAAGAGATTTGGATCCACACCATGCAATACATATCTGCATTATGCCATAAAGGAACCACAGTGTTTTTACCTTTATATTTTTATGAATGCTTAAAGGCTTTTATTTCACGACTAAAATTCATGAGTTAGCTGTTCTCCCATGTCTCAAGATGAATTTGGGTGTTCCACCTTCCTTGAATTCTTCCATTTCTTCTTCCAGTTTTGGTCTGTATTTGTTAATTTTGGCATGCATCAAATTGGAAAGAGCAGTTTGGATTGGTTTCAGGTCACACTTTATTTTAAGTTTTGTGAAAAGTGATATGGCAGTTACAAGATAACATTGCCTTCTTGTTGGATCTGAGTACCTTGCTTATCACATCTCTTTTTGTAAGCTGATCTTAATTATGCCAACTGACTGAACACCATGGAGACAGGAGAGAAGGAGGAACTTCAAAAATAGTGGGCATCCTGAAGGAGAGAAATTTTTTAGTTATAAAGTTAAGTGATCCAACAGCTATAACAAAATTGATCCAAGCAAAACTAGTTGTTGGCGAAACAAACTTCATTAGGGTGGGGATGTTTGACTCTGAGGGGGATGATAAATTCAGGAGCTGACATTTTGGATGTTATGTTGTTTGTTTTTTTTTTAAAGATCTCTAGATGCAGAGCCAGATGAACAATTTTAGGCACTTAAGAATTTGAAAGCCCCATTTTCTATTGGCATTGAACAAGAAATAAAATCTCAGTTGAAATGATGGGGTCCAAACTAAATTCAAATGTGAGAAGTCTATAAATTACAATGCCAAGACCCGGAATTCAGGAAGACTGGCCAGAGGCTGTGGCTGGAGCCTTCAAGCCAATGTCAGAACTGTGGCCACAAGACAAGAAATAAGGCCAGAAAACCAACCAGGAGCAGGCATCCTTACTGGAGTCTTGGCAGGCCCTGTAAGCCAGGAGTGAGACAACCAACAGTGCCTGGGCAGCATACAAACGGCACTCAGGTTAGCAGAGACAGAGGTGGAATCAGTGCCTTGGAAGACCAGAAATAGGTGTTGCTCCAGCAATCCTTAAGGCTGGTTCCTCCTCTGTGGCCCAGCAGCCCAAGGGAACAGAGAGTGGTGAAGGTAGCATGAGGAAGCAAGTGTGGGCCATCCCTGGTTAAGAGGACCAAAAGCAGGGAAGAGACAAGATAACACTGAAATATCATTTTTCAGGGCATGCCACAAGGCATTTTTCAAGGCTTCCTAAATCACCAGCCCTTTAATGTGGACTTATATAGGTTATGGGACTAATCTCATATAATATGTTTTTTATATACTATATAATATATACTAATCCTTCATGGATTATTGCAACTAAGCTAGATAAAGGCAAAGTATCATTTAGCTTACATTATTTATGGTGGAAAAAAGGAGCTAAGAGGCTTTTCATTCAACAATGATTCAGTGTCTCCTCTGACCCCAACACTGTAGAGGGCAGTGTGGGTACAAAGATGACAAAGACTGTGTCAGTGCCCTCAGTGAGTTCACAGACAAGAACAGCAGGTAGGCAGAAGGCAAACAAGCACGTGTAGCAGTATATGCAGGCCAGACAGCATGCAGGGCTGTTGCTCAGGGGTGCAAGTGAAGCTTACAGACAGCAGTCTCATCAGGGAGGTGGCGGCTACAGGAGGACTTGTCTTGAAGCTATACTTACATAAAAGTATGTTGTTTCTTACTCTAGTTGTCTGCTTGTTTGGAATGATATGAGGATAGAACATGGCACCTCCAGAGCTGGACCTGGGAGAACACAGATGAGGAGCACACACACACACACACAAATTAGTCGTAGAGATAAATAAAGACAATGCAACATTTAGAAAAAAATAAAAATTAATTCCAAAAAAATCTAGAACAAACTAAATATAAAATATTTCAGCAAAGTCAGGATCAGTGCTAAGCCATATTGGAGCCTGAAACAAAAGGAAGAAGTCAGGGATACTGCTCCTATCTCTAACTAAAATTTTCATGTTTTGCTCATCATGGATTTTTGGGCATTAAGTTTGATTTTTAAAACATTGCATTTAAATGTTATTTATATTCATTATGCTAGGTGAAATAAGCCAGTCACACAAGGACAAATCCTGTATGATTCACCCCACTTCTATGAGGTACCCAGAGTAGGGAAATATCTAGACATGGAAAGTAGGACTGAGCTTACCAGAGGCTAGAGGCAGGAGAAATAAGGAGTTATTGTTTAATGGGTACAGAGGCTCTGTTGGGAAGATGAAAACTTCTGGACATAGTGGTGATGGTTGCACAACATTGTGAATATACCATTGAATTGTCCACTTAAAAATGGTTAAAGTAGTTAATTTTATGTTATGTCTAGTTTCCCATAATGAAAATATTTATCTCCATTACTGAATGTTTCATCACCTCCTTAAATTTGCTCCTGTATTAAGTGTCTCGTTTGCCTGTCCCCACCCTGCCATTAGCATCTTAGGTACAAGGTTTACAGGCAGTACAAAGAAAAGAAAGATCCTGTGGAAGAGGGGAGGAGAAGACGAGGGAGAAGGCAGGGTGTCAGGGGAGGTCTGGCAGGGGAGCTACGACCTGAGCCTTGAAGGAAAAGGAGGATGGGAAGGCGTTTCCAGTATGAGTACCAGTAGAGACAGCAAGGGAGGAGAACAGAGTGAGGATCCCTGGAGGAAAGGCAGTGGGACAGTGACGCTGGAGGAATACATTTGAACTGGGGTGAGAGTAGGGTGGAGGTTTTGGAAATGAGATCACAAAAGTAGACTGGGACCAACTCGTGGAGGACCCTGTTGAGGATTAATTTCAATCTGTAAGCAGTGGTGGGCTAGGGAAGGTAATAAACTGTGCAAATCTTTGTTTCTAGAATGCTGTGACATGGTGTGGAGTGTTCATGAGAAGGGGAGGAGACCAGTTAGCATGGTGGGTGCTGCATTGGTCACGCCAGACATGATGGAGCCTGGTTGGTGCAAAAACCAATAGGAGAGAGTGGAGAGGAAACTTTGAGATACATTTAGGAGGCAGAATGGATGGGATTCTACCCTTCTGAGCCATAGACTTTACAACCAGTTAAAAAAGGACTGTTGGTCAAGTGACTCTCATTTTTCTTAGAGGAGGCTCCCTACAATAATGGTTTTGAGCTTGGTTTCTGGACAGTAAACCGTGGCTCTTCCACTTATTGGCCAACTGACTTCAGGGATGTTTCTTATCCTCTTGGGGCCTCAGTTTCTCCATTTCTAACATGCAAATAATGTTACTAATTACCTTCCTGGATGATCACAAAGATTAAATGTTAGTATTTGTGAAGCACTTAGAATTCACTGGTTCTTAGTGAGTTCTAAATGAGCGTTGTTAAAATAGAAATAAAATACTGTTGCAGATCACCTGTCTGAGGCATTGTCAGAGAACACCAAGATTAATTCTAGAACTTTTTAGCGTGGAGTTGCTACTAAGAACGGGAAGACTGAATGGTGTCTGGGAAGTCAAGAGAGCCAGGTAAATGGCTATTACCCATATACAAGAAAATTCTGACACTGGGTGCAAGGTGCAAGATGCTGCAAGTGTGCAAGAACAAAGCCAAGAGCTCAGTGGGATCCAGAATTTCCAACGCATAGACTTTAAAACTGGAAGAATGCCTGCCTTGTAGAATAGAAGGCTTGGCCACTGTCTTCTCATTTCCTGAGACAGATGCAGATGACTCAGTTAGCTGCAGGAATTTGGTCATTGCTGGGAAAGGTTTATTGGCTTTTATAATTTTCTTTGGAGTCAGTTTTACACAATGTCATGAAGGCACAGCTGCCCATGCAGGTTCACATTCGGTGACTTGACCCTCTCTGCCTAGCAGCTCGCTAATTTTCACAGGCTCATTGCTCTGCCTGCAATACTCACTCACCTCCAACTCCCAGGAACTCCCTTTCCTCCTCTTGGTCTCTGTCCTAATGCCACTTCCTCAGGGAAACTGTCTCTACTTCCCTAGACTTCATATGCCCCATGTCACTGTGTACCTTCCTTCATGTCCTTTGTCACAGTTTGTAATTCATTTTTGTGATAATTTATGTGTTGCCCCTCACCCCCCACCCCCCAGACAACAAGCTTTATTAAAGGCATTTTTTTTTTCACCACTGTATCTCTGATGCCTTCATGATGCCAGGACAATTAAAGTGCTGAGTAATTTGCAAACATGATGATATTTTTGTTGAATAATAAATGACTGTGCTAATACCATTCTATACTCCCAGTAACCCAGAGAGGTTCTTGGTTTTCTGAATCCCTAAAAACACCTTTGGTAGTAAATGATTGGGAGTGGTTGGACTTGACAGTTTGCTTTCAAATCAGGATTGATTATAATATATGTGATGATCAGGGATTTCTTACTGCAGACTCAAATTCTTAAGAAGTCTCTGGAGTAGCAAATTGAGTGGCATGAAATTAGGGTCTGTCATCTCGAGTGGGCTGTCTTGTCCTACTGTGTTGTTCCTGAGGGACCACCTCAAAGATTGCCAGTGGTGCTGGTCTGTTGTCTGGGAGTGGGGATATTGCATAGAGTGAAAGGAGTTGAACCCCCTCATAGTTTTGTCTCACAACACTAGTAATGGGGAACAGTGCCATTGAAATGTCATCAGTTCTAATGTGGCTGGCTATATTAAATGCTAGAAATAATAACGGAAGAAATGTGAGCCTCTCTTTGCTGCAATGTGCGTGGCTGAGGAAATGAAGAACATTGCATTCAAAACCTCATTTCCCCTCTTAACTACAAGGTATTTCAGCATCAAAGGACTTTTCCTACCCAGACTTCTGCCTTCTAAAAATTCAACCGGCACAGAGAGCCAGCAGGGGGCGCTGCAACCCTTCCTAAAAATTACTTGGTTCTAACTGGAAGACTGTGACATCTGGATTACGAACCAAAGATGATCAAGTCTGATATTTATGACACTCCAGTTACAAACCTGAAAAGGGAAAGGTTTATGACGGTGTAATTTATATGGTTTCTTTAAAAGTCAGATGAACCTAGTTTGTGTAAGCAATCTGCTTGCCATGTCAAAAATGTCCTCCTTTAGTTTGGGAAAATCACCTTGAGAAAGAAGGGATGACCCGAGCTTTGGGAACACTGATTTAACATGATCCAAATTCACATGTCAGTTTAAGGTCATCTGAGCTATTAGGGGTCGTAGGAACTTGGATGTGATTTCTCAGTGAATGTGGAAACAAGTAAGGGAGGTTGAAAGATGATTATGATAAATGAAGGGGGACATTTCATAGTTGTTTCATAGTTCATAAATATCCAAATCTGATTTTAGCTCAGGGGAGGAGGACTTCAGGGAGAGCATACAACAAGCAGGAAGTTAAAGGGAAGCAAGTGGCCTCATCTGAAAGGATGTAACTGGTTTATCTGATTCTCTGGAATATATAGTCCTGGTTTGCGGGGCCTTGGTTTTTGTGCTTGAGAAGAATTTGATCCTGAAGGTCTCTTCCTTTCCAGCTGGGTCTTGGGTTTCTCTCAGGGTTATGTCATTGTAGACAAGTGGATGACCATGTCAGTAACCCCAGGCCCCTCCTCTCTGCACAGCTCAGGGCCTCTCTGTGCTTCCGTTGTTGCAACTGAGGCAGATGATGAAATAGGACTTAGCCTCTCACAGTGGGGTGATGGCCCTTCACCCATCTCCAGGGCAGTCTGCTGAGGGCTGGAAAGGTACAATGATTGCCCCATTTTTCTTCCATGAGCTGGACTGCTTTGATGATGCTACTGATTACTCCCATATTTTTCTCTCAGGCCATTTGATGACCAACATGGGGGAATACTTAGACCATTGCCAGGGGAAATGGAGGAAAAGACGTTTTCAGGAGCCACTCTTGTTTGGAGTGATAAAAAAGTGGTGAGGAAAAGCAGGTCTTCCCCTCCAGCTTATTGAGTGTGCCTCATTCCTTATTCAAGTTTCTGGCCACAAACATTTCCTGGGAAACATCAGGGTTAGTGCCTGTTTCTTTAGTCCTGAGGCTATTTCTAGCACCTCCAATTCTTCCATATTAATGAGGAAAAACATTTACGCCCCTGCTCTAAGAATTTTATTAGAAGTCTACTCTGCAAACCTTGAGGCTTGATTGGGAATTTGATTTGGGATAGCTAAATAATTATCAATCCACTATTTTAAAAAAAGGCAAGAATTTCTTATCAGGTGTCATATGCAGCCTCCCCAATAGACAACCTATGAATTCTTTTTCCTTGCATAGAATAAAATGCTCTAAAACTCACAAGTCTTTAGAAATTTGCCTTCCCTCATGCTGGCCTCTCGGAAGCTGAAGGGCTGCAACAGTGGCCTGGTGGGGGAGATGACAGGAGAGGCTCCAGCTGCCTTAGACCTACACCTGTGCCTTTGTCTCAACAGAGATTAGGAAAGGACTCTGCTGGCTTGGTGACCAGAGCTGGGCAACACCACACACACAAATGTGGGCAAATGCTGGAATGTTTAGAGTGGAGACAGCAGGGCTGTTCCTATTTGCTAGGGTGGGATTGATTAATGAGGGTGGGGACAATGCAAATTCAACCAGCCAAGTAGACTGCTAGCAGGAGAGCTGGTGTTCGAACACTTTTTGTAAAGGCTTCGTGGAGGTCTTTAAAAACAGGATAAGTCCCCATGTGTCTGGAGGTTTAGTGGGAGGTCTTCCCATAAGGTGGGGTGTGGATTCGATGAACCCTCAAAGTCTTTTCAAAGTTCTGATTCTGTGGTCGAGATTAGACAGACACATGTGGCCACAAAAGAAAGAAAATAGGGATCTAATGGAAAGTTTTATGTTCTGTATCTTTAGTTTCTGCCCATTTCCAAATGGAGGATAATCTATTGTATGCTGTAACATTGATCCTTTCCTGTCTCTATTTCAAAAGCTCAATAGAATTGGTTCTTTTCATCTTGGCCATAGCATTCTACTTTAATAGAGAAATATTTATTCCAAATCCTTCTTAAAACTCAAAGCAAAGAGCCTTAGAAAATGTACTGTTCCAGGATATTGTAGATGTACTTATTTGAAGTCATTCATTTAAACCCCTCACCCTCAGTTTCATCAGCATAACTTTTTTTTCTGTTAACATTTAAAATTTGTCCCCAAAGAAATAACGACCATCCAAAACAAGCCGAAAATCCAACAAGTGTCTTACAGAAACAGTCTTTTTCTTTGTAGGTGCTTCTTGCTTGAAACAAGAGGATCTTGTGGTTTGATAAAATATGTTTTGAAAACCCAAGGAGGGCCTCCTTTTGAAGGCTTATTCACTGCAGTCTCTCTTAAGATTTGAATTTTCTCAGAGAAGAAAGGTGAACTGCATTTGTTCCAAGTAAAATATACATCTGTATTATTCACCATCACACCCCTATTCCATTATAAACAAATTTTGACCTTGTTCTTCTGATGTAGAGCCAGAGGGGGTGTGAAATATAGCAAGGAGAACAGTCTGATGCAAAAATATGAACGTTCCAAGCAACAGAAACACAATATTTAAAAGGAATAGTGAAGGTCCCAAGTTGGTCTTTCTAAATCCTTTTCTGCTGCTGACCTGGGGGAAAGTAATGCGATAGTTATCAGTCACTTTGGGAATACTGCCTACATTATTTCAGGTTGCCAGTTTAAATTTTGTCCTCTAGAATCTATGTCTTGGAAGTCCCTCTGTTTCTTTCTTTTGGCCTTAAGAACCTCTTTTGAGAATATTTTTTTGGTGAACTTTTGACTTAAATACTAGAAACCAGTTTCCATTTGGATGCTAAGCAAAGTACCTCCTTCCAATGGGGCTGGGAGCTACTCGCTCATTAGTGACCTTTCTCAGCATGGCATCCTAGAAATAGGCCTTTGAATAGTGGAGCAACTTGACAAATATTGTATTAGAAGAAAGAAGGGGACACAAGTTGAGAGAAGATACCTAAGGTATGGGATTCTAATGTCAAATAAAAACCATACCCGGTGTCCAGTGTTTTCTCTTGGAAGGTAACAACAGGATCAAATGAGATAAAATGGCGGCATCTTCTCAATGTAATATATGTCTCCCTGAAAATGAGGCATTATAGAATTTCATGCAGTAGAAATGATGGGGCTTATGGGAAATAGAATTGGGTGGGACATTTAACACTCGTAAATTCTAGTAAAGAAAAGTCTTCTGAAAACCTAATCAAAGTTTTAAGCATCTTAAATCCCTAATAAATTTTAAAAATTCCATGGTACCTAGAGTACTTCCCCTTGCAGAAAGCATGAGTCCTGCTTAGTAGAGTCACAGAGTGAAATGTGGGAGTATCTGAATTACGGAGAAGAGAGGGAAGGAAGGTGAGGGTAGGTCAAAATGTCATGGCATTGAAGATTCTGTGGTTTGTTTATCCTAATTTCCTTCTGCATTAACATAAAAATGAAATTCATCATTCCTTGTTTGCCATTTTGTACTTTACTTAGAAAGCTGTATGTATGGCTCCAGGTGAGATGGGAGGCCACAAAGTGCTAGCTGTTCTGCATGGCACTGGAGGCCTCACCACAGTCCACACACCTGCTGTCAGCCCAGTTCCAGAGGATAACAGCTTTGGCGTGGACAGCAAAGTCATCAGCAGCAGCACCGTTACCTGTGGTAACCTCAGACTTGTTCTAGAGACTCTGCAGCCCTCACCGTTCCTCCTGCTAACCAGCTTTGAGGTCTTTTTTTATTTTTATATTTTATTTATTCATTTTTAGAGAGAAAGTGGAGAGAGAGAGAGAGAGAGAAAGAAAGAGAGAGAAGAGATGAAAGAGCAGGAAGCATCAACTCCTGTATGTGCCTTGACCAGGCAAGCCCAGGGTTTTGAACAGGCAACCTCAGTATTCCAGGTCAATGCTTTATCCACTGCACCACCACAGGTTAGGCCAGCCTGAAGTTTTGATGCATTGTCACCCATGGTCCAGAAGTTGATTTCCTTAAGTCTCTTACTCTTATGGTACCAGTTGTCTTGTTTATTTCTACCTATTGTATTGTTTTAATCTCCAGATTGAAGGCATTCCCTTTCATTTACTACTTGAGTTCATCTACTCAGGATGCTTTTTCATGCTTAGGATGTTGCAGTAGATACTTTTAGCGAGAAAATGACATGAATTTGGGAAGAATGATACAGGGTCAAAGCATGTGGGTCAAGTGGGAAAAGAATGAGATCGGGGTATTTGTATTTCCCCCACACTGACTTCATTCAACTTTTGGTGTTTTTTAGTTTACTTGATGCTTCTAGGTGGCATAATCAAAGTTACCTTGTGAAAAATTGTATGTGACCTACTACAGTTTTGTGTCTTAGGGATTCTATCCCCTATTTACCAGCCTCGTGTGAATAAATTGTCACATAACAGATAAGCTTCGTAACAGAGAGTGTACACGAAAAATGCTTACAAACATACCAGACGTGTAAGAGAGTAAACTCTCAATAAATGTTAGCTAATGTAAGTAAACAACATTTTTGAACTGACGGCTCAGACACTTTCAGTAGCGCTGCAGAGGTGTGCATGATGAGACTTTCCATTGCATAATTAGTGAAAACAATCAGAGGAATTCCTGTGGAATGATGCGCGGGTGGTGTGTGCATGTGCCCAGTCTCCGGGCCTCTGCTTTGTCACGCATGAGCAGCATGACTACAAGCAAACCACTCCACTCTTTGGCTCTCTAGTCGCACATCTGAAAAATGGAGCTAGTAAAGCCTGCCTTTTCTCTGTACCTGCTTTGGAGGAAGTCCTACCTGTGAATTCTAAGTGAGAAAGTGAATGGGGAGATTCTTGGAAAACTCTGAGTTGCTGTGCAGACGTGCTGTCATAATCCAGGCGTTGCTCTGAGACCACAATGCAGGAAGGTGAATACTGGCTACAGATATAAATAGGGCATTTTTCTGCTTCTCACAGACCTGTCTTTTTTTGCGTTCCCATTTCCATCTCAGTGGGCTAGCTGACCACGTGCCCTTCGTAATTTTATAGATGTTGCAGAATTTTTGCGTGTGCCTATGTTCCTTTGCGGGGGGGGGGGGTGAGTCTCTAATTACGAACTACTTCAAGCCAAAGCGGGGGGGGGGGGGGGGAGGGGTTACACTGTAAGCTGTGCTGCTCATCTCCAAACCCCTTCCCTGTGAGGCTGTACAGGTAGTATCTGACATTCTTGCATCAGGTGTTGTTTCTTTATTTTTATTTTTTTAATTTGGGCAACTAAACAGGAGTGATGCTAAGGTGGTCATCAAGGTGGTCTAGTTCCTGCGTTGTTGTCTGGAACACTCACGTTGGAGTGAGTGAGAATTCAGCTCTCCCGAGGCCACCATGCAGCAAGGAAGACCCATCCTCAGAGCAAGGCCACAGGAGGAACTCTAACAGTCCTACAGAGTTTGCATTTGAGTCCTCCCCACCCAGGTGCCACTCATGTGAGAGATGATTCCTGTGCTTACCTGTCAAGTCACCTTCATCCTTTGAGTTTCCCAACTGAGGTCAAAAGATAAGCATCCTTGCTGTGTGCCCTGGTTTACTTCCTGATATGAATGCATGGTTGCTTTATAGCCCTCATTTCGGGGAGATGTGTTGTGCAACAATGTTAACCAGAATGTAGACCACCACAGATGTCCACCTCAGAAAAGGACTACCTCATCCTCTGAGCACATTTACCTCATTTTACTTAAAAGACACATTTAAAATTGTATATAAATAAAAATACATACAACATCTTAAAGTTATATACAAATACAAATTTTTAATTGAATCTTATTTTAAAGACTAGTGCATCTATTCCTAAACCTACG
This sequence comes from Rhynchonycteris naso, assembly GCA_037038555.1. Lineage (NCBI taxonomy): Eukaryota > Metazoa > Chordata > Mammalia > Chiroptera > Emballonuridae > Rhynchonycteris > Rhynchonycteris naso. The sequence goes on along the minus strand of CM073000.1, from coordinate 45,958,064 downwards.
TTTAAACCAAACTGTGGGTTAGCTATTAAAAGATGAGGATTCCAGAGCCGAACTCCAGATCATGCCCAAGCAGCCTCTCCGGGTGGGCACCTGTGTGTCCATGTTGCAAACCTCTCAGGCTACTCAGAGGCACACACCTCTGGCTAAGAAACAGTGACTTAGAAATTCTACACGTGCCATTAATCTCAACATACAGTGGGTGTCAGGTTGATAAATTATTGATAAAAATGCAAAATGTGTGAATCTTAAGGGTTGATTAAAGGTTGAAGTTGGCCTTGCATGCAAGTCTTTCAAGGCATATTTCAGATATGTTAGCAAGTTACCAATTCTGCTAGAATAGTAGTAGTTGAGGTGGGGAGGTCTAAGAGTGGCATAATTCAGATATGTTTATTTTTCTAATGCTCTCTTTCTTCTTCATGAATTAAACTAATTTAGGTTGTTATGCATTGAAGGGTAATGGAGCCACAATTGCCATTATGAGTGAATTTGAACCCGCCAAAAGATTTTGAAAATAGCATGTTTTGAAATTAAACGGACACAAAACATCAAAGTTCCATTTTGCCTCTTTCCAAGGCTGTTGGCACACTCAAACACAGTATTTCTGCTCAGGGTCTCCCTCTAAGATTCCTAATAGCTCCACCTTGAGCATTTTCTCTCCATTTGGCAAGCTCAGCTGGTCACATGGAGGCCATTCACAACCACACGTGGTCCTCGTTAGCACTTCATTGCTCTGCATCACAAAGTCTAATACCCGGTTGATTAATTGGATGCTATCAGCAGCCTTGGAGTAGACTTACTGAGAAGGCAAGACCACTAAATAAAGGCTGAAGGTGCCATGGTGGAGCATAAAGCCTCTGTTTAGGATACTTCTTTTTTATGATGACTCATGTTGAATGTGTGGACTTTCCCCCAGAGTGGTAGGTGCCTGCTTAATGATTCCTTCTGCTTAATATGATTGGGAAACACCTCCATTTAAGAATTCATGTTTTGAGGATTTTTTAGAGCCCATAGCAAGAAAAGGTAGATGTTGAGCATTTCCTTTGAGTAGTGAGCAGGAAGCTGTAAAAACTGGGGTGAACTGTCATTTCTACCACCTTCACCAATGATTGGACGGTTGGTATAGATTATGAAAATATAAAAGGCTTGGAATTTGGTAAATTTTGAGAACTTTGTATGGGTGTTTTATTTGTTTAAAAACACATCTGGTGTAAAAAAGGAAGTTTGATTTTCTGGTTCTTAGAGGGAAAGGTAATTAAACTGCTATGTTCTAGGGATGCTCAGGATATATCTGACTACGTGAGCAAGTAGTAATGGATTATATTGAGCAGGCATATGGGATTTAGCAGCAAAGTAAAAGCCAAAATCCTTTGGATATATGCAAAGCTGCAGCCAGCCAGTTTGGGGAATGGTAATTACAAGCCATAGTGTTGGGGAAAACATGTGGATGCCATGTCAGCTGTGGCTCAGGGGACTGTATTAGAACCTTGAGGATGCACGTGCTGTTGGCTCAGATGGAAGATGAGTTGGGCCTCTCATGGGCCACAGGCTGCAGGCTTAGGGATCGAGATGTATGTGCTATAAAAACAAAAGGAGTCTAAATTTGGCATTCTTAGCAAAAGCAATATCACTGTCTGAGAGGCAAATATTGTTCTTCGAGGGCAAAAAAAAAAAAAAAAAAAATCTTACCCTTTAAAAAAATAAGAAGTACAGATATCCATTCAATACAGTATATCTGTACTACTAAAATTTCATTGGAGAGGAAGAAAGACGGCGACAGAGTAGGTGGACTTTACAACTGCCGCCTCCCAGGACCAAATTGAATTACAACTTAATTTAAAAATAATCATCTTGAAAATCCAACTCTGGACTAAACTAAGAGGAGTCTATAACCAAGGATCACCGAAGAAGTCACCAAAATTTGTAGGAAGGGCAGAGATGTGGAAAGGGCTGCCCTGCTCCCAGGAGCGAGCAGCAGCTTAGGGTCTGGAGGAACTCTCATGGCAGAGTGGGTTGCCCTGAGAGGTGTGGGTCCTCAGCTCCAGGCCCGGAGCCCCATTTTAGAGCCCCAGAGAATAGAAGAGGTGCCCAGACAGCATTTAGCTATGAAAAGAGCCAGGTTTTTGTCCGTGAGAAAGAGAGAGTTCTCAGATGCAGACCCCAGTTTAAAGGTTTCCCGTGCAGAAAACCTCGTTCACAGCCACTTACCTGGGGTTTTGATAGAGGAAAGCTGAGAGGACTGGAGTTGCAGGAGGAGAGTGTAAAGTTGGAGGCCCAGGGAGAGACACTATGGGAGATGGCCACCGGAACCCCTGTGCTGAATCATTCTCCAGTACTGCAATCGCCATCTTTCTTGGGTGGAGCAATCCCCTCGGAATGGCATCAGCCTGGGAAAAGCAGCTACTTTGCCCTTGGGAGTCTCTAATATCTCAGTCATGGTAACAGGTCATTCTGAAAGGCCAGGTAGCAGGGGGTACATCAGTGTCTCAGCTTTCTGGTGTTGAGACTGGAACTCCACTCCTCCCCTGCCCCCCACTCTCCTGAGTCTATGACTGGTGCTTGCTTCCACCTCATAAGAGACTCAGTTAAAACTGTGGGTGGGCAGACCACACCTCTGGGTCTCAGAGGCCACACCCACCAGACTCCTGGGGGCACAGCTTATTGAAGTCTGTGAAAAAGTCTGAAAAGACTGACACCAAGGGCCAAGGGGTGAAGCCACACCCACCACCATTACTAATCACTGAATTGCCTCAGACTAGACTCTAGCAGAGGTTTTTATCAGCAGCTGAGCCCAACAAACAGAAAGCAGACAGGATGCAGAATGTGAGACTCAGGGAAACATGGCTGTTTGAGTGGACTTTCTCCCAGGACCAGAGTGGGTAAAAGCCAGCCTAGGAGTGCATCTTGATATCTCCATGTACACGTGGGCCCAGCAGAGGCAGTCACAAACTCTAAATTGCTTGTGGCTCTAAAAAGGTTGCTGAGAGCCAGTCATGAGCAGTGTTTCCCACTGGTCTGTGCTGGGTTCCAGCTTGGGAGGCCCAGGGCTGGCACATCCAGGGGCCAGCTGCAGAAAGCATGGTTCAGGACCTAACAACACTTACTAGAGTGGTATACTAAGGAAAAGCACCTCACACCTGGCCCAGCTGAGGCGGGTTCCACACTCTGTGGTCAGCACCAGCACAATGGCTCATGTGCATTGGATAAGGTAGAGCTGCAGTCAGCTGGCCTGGACACTGGATATTCTGTCTGACTAGGCTAGGTTCCACAGGGAGAAGGGAGAGAGGCTTGGAGCATGGATATTTAAAGTGTGGGTCCCTGTGAATCTATTGTTGGATCTGGTCGAGGGACTTAGCCACCTTCAGGAGGGGCACAGTCAGCCCCAGGAGAAGACTCTCTCAGTCTTCCTCCCTGAGACAAGGTTTGCAACAGCTGAAAGAACTTCTGCAGAGGGGACTGTCGGCCACACTCAGTCTGAAACTGCTGCTCACCTTGTTTGGGGAGAAATAAAATTTGAGTATCCAGCAGTGGTTGAGGAATCAAGCTCTGGAGTAGGGGCCACATTCCCTGTACTGAGTTTCTGACCAAGAGACCCCTGAAGTAGGGGATCCCTCAAACGTTGTATTCACAACCTCAGCTGCCCTAATCCACCAAGCATGCAACCTGGATAAGGGTTGGCTGGAGGAGGCCAATCTGAGCCCACACCACAGTCTTACTACAGAAGACTCTGTTGGAAGACCAGGCAGCTGCTAGAGGAGGAGAAGCAGCTGAAAAGTAGAGATAAATCTTACAGATCTTGGGGCTTTTATGGAGCTGTACTCATCTCTAAGCAGAAGGAAGCTGATCCTTATACAAAGCTCGGTCCCTTCCATAGTACATAAACACAGAAAACACAGACACAAACAGCAAAAAGTGCAGTAGCTATAGACTGGTAGCCTACAGAGAGTTTGCAAACAACAGCTAACACAAACCCAGGAAGAACTAGAGCCAACATTACTGGTAGTGGGAAGCAGACAGCACCAACCCTAGACTCAACTACCTATACAAGCAGCACACTCAAAGGTGGAGTCTAGCAAGCACCAGACATTGTGGAGAATAAATATGCCCAACAGGACAGACATTGCACAGTGTGTAATACACAAAATAGAGGCTGACAGCCTGAAGGGAAAACCGTACCCATGAAAGGACCAACTGTAACTAAAACTCACATACAACAAGATGGAAAGCAGTACCCTCAAGAAGCATTCCTATAACAAGGAAAATAAATGGCTTGGAGGACAGTACCACTGAACCCATCTTCGTCATAAAGACCACACAAAAATTTCAGTCAGCCTGACCAGGCAGTGGCGCAGTGGATAGAGCATTGGACTGGGATGCAGAAGGACCCAGGTTTGAGACTCCAAGGTCGCCAGCTTGAGTGCGGGCTTATCTGGTTTGAGCAAAAGCTCACCAGCTTGGGCCCAAGGTTGCTGGCTTTAGCAAGGAGTTACTTGGTCTGCTGAAGGCCTGTGGACAAGGCACATATGAGAAAGCAATTAATGAACAACTAAGGTGTCACAACAAAATACTGATGATTGATGCATCTCATATCTCTTTGTTCCTGTCTGTCTGTCCCTATCTATCCCTCTCTCTGACTCTGTCTCTGTAAAAAAAAAAAAAAATTTCAAAGTCAGACAGCGCTACCTAAAACACAGACAAAATAGGCAGAAAGAGAAATGCAACCCAAATGAGTCAACAAGAGAAATCCCCAGAAAAATAACTGAATGGGAAGGAAGTAACCAAAATACCAGATGCAGAGGTTAAAACAATGATTTTTAGGATTCTCAAGGATCTTAAAGCAATAATGTATGGACATATTGAGCACCTAAATAAAGAGATAGCAAGCATCAAAAAGGACATTGAAATCATAAAAAAGAACCAGTCAGAAATGACAAATACAATATTAAAAATGAAGACTGCACTAGAAGGAATTAGCAGACTGGATGAAGCAGAGGATCGAATCAGCGATGTAGAGGACAAGAAAAATGAAAGCATGGAAGCAGAACAGCAAAAAGAAAGAGGCTCAAAACATCTGAGGAATCTCTAAGAGAGCTCTGTGACAACATGAAGAGAAACAAGATCTGCATCATAGGAGTTTGTAAAGGAGAGGAGAAAAAACAAGGAACAGAGAACATGTTTAAAGAAATCATGGCTGAAAATTTTCCTAAATTGATGAAGGAAAAAGTCACACAAGTTCAAGAAGCACAGAGAATTTCATTAAAGAGGAACTCAAAGAGGCCTACAGCAAGACACATCATAATTAAAGAGTCAAAGTTAAGAGACAAAGAAAGAATACTAAAAGCTGCAAGAAAAAAGCTGTTAATTACCTACAGAGGAGTCCCCATAAGGATGACATATGATTTCTCAACAGAAACTTGAGGCCAGAAGGGATTGGCAAAAATATTCAAAATGATGCAAAGCAAGAACCTACAACCAAGACTTCTTTATCCAGCCAGGCTACTGTTTAAAATTGAAGGAGAAATAAAAAGTGTTCTAGACAAAAAAAATCTCAAAGAATTTATTACAACCAAACCAGTGCTGCAAGAAATGTTAAGGGGCCTGCTGTATAAAGAGCAAAGAAAAAAGAAATCAAGAAAAAGAGGATTGTAGATTTAAAGAATAAAATGACAATAAACAACTACATATTAATAAAAACCTTAAATGTAAATGGATTAAATGCTTCAATCAAAAGACATAAGGTAGTTGCATGGATAATAAAACAGGACCTATACATATACTGTCTATGAGAGACCCACCTCAGAACAAAAGATACACATAGACTAAAAGTGAAGATATGGAAAAAATTATTTCATGCAAATGGAAATGAAAAAAAACCTGGGGTTGCAATACTTATATCTGAGAAAATGAACTTCAAGACAAAGGCTATAGTAAGGGATAAAGAAGGACACTACATAAAGATAAAGGGAACAATACAACAGGAGGATATAACCATTGTAAATATCATTGTACCTAATATAAGAGCACCTAAATATATAAAGCAGATTTTAATGAACATAAAGGGTGAGATCAAGAGCAATACTATAATAGTAGAGGATTTTAATACCCCACTAACATCAATGGATAAATACTCTAACCAGAAAATTAATAAAGAAAGAGCAGACTTAAATGACATACTGGATCAACTAGATTTAATAACTATCTTCAGAACCTTTTACCCCAAAGCAGCAGAATATGCATTATTTTCAAATGTTCATGGTACATTCTTTAGGATAGACCACATGTTAGGACACAGAATGAATCTCAATAAATTTAAGAAGATTAAAATCTTATCAAGCATCTTCTCTGATCACAATGACATGAAACTAGAAGTCAACTACAATAAAAAAACTGAAAAACATTCAAACACTTGGAGGCTAACTAGCATGTTATTAAATAACAAATGGATTAACAATGAGATAAAAAAAAGAAATAAAAATTTTTCTTGAAACAAATGAAAATGAACATACAGCAACTCAAAATTTATGTAACACAGCAAAAGCTGTCCTGAGAGAAAAGTTCATAACATTACATTCCTTAAAAAAGAAGATAAAGCTCAAATAAACAACTTAATTCTGCATCTAAAAGAACTAGAAAAAGAACAACAAATAAAGCCCAGAGGAAGTAGAAGGAAAGAAATAATAAAGATCAGAGAAAAAATAAATGACATAGAGGCTAAAGAAACAATGCAGAAGATCAATGAAACCAAGAGCTGGTTTTTTAAAAAGATAAACATGATTGATGAACCTTTAACCAGACTCATCAAGAAAAAAAGAGAGTGGACTCAAATAAATAAAATTAGAAATGAAAGTGGAGAAGTAACAACTGACACCACAGAAATACAAAGGATTGTAAGAAAATACTATGAAGATCTATATGCCAAAAAATTGGACAACCTAGGTGAAATAAATATATTCCTAAAAACATAGAATCTTCCAATACTTAATCTGCAAGAATCAGAATACCTAAACAGACCAATTATAACACGTGAAATTAAAGCAATTATCAAAAACTTCCACAAACAAAAGTTCTGGACCAGATGGCTTCGTAGGCAAACTTTACCAAATATTCAAAGAAGAACTAACACCTATCCTTCTCAAGCTATTTCAAAAAATTCAAGAGGAGGGAGGACTTCCAAGATCCTTTTATTAGGAAAGAATAATCCTCATTCCAAAACCAGGTAAAGACACTACAAGAAAAGAAAACTATAGGCCAATATCCCTGATAAATTTAGATGCCAAAATTGTTAACAAAATAGCAAATTGGATCCAGCAATACATGAAAAAAAAAATCATACAACATGATCAAGTGGGATTTATTCTGGAGAGGCAAGGTTGGTACAATATTCTCAAATCAACAAATTTGATTCATCACATTAAAAAAGGAAGTAAAAGATCACATGATAATATCAATAGATGCAGAAAAAGCATTTGATAAAATCCAGCACCCATTTATGATTAAAACTGTCAGCAAAGTGGGATTACATGGAACATACCTAAACATGATAAAGGCCATCTATGACAAACCCATGGCCAACATTGTACTCATTGGGCAAAAATTAAAAGCAATCCCCTTAAGATCAGGAACAAGGTAAGGGTACCCCCTTGCACCACTCTTATTCAACATAGTTCTGGAAGTCCTAGCCACAGCAATCAGATAAGAAGAAGAAATAAAAGGTATCCAAATTGGAAAAGAAGAAGTAAAACTATCATTATTTGCTGATGACATGATACTGTACATAGAAAACCCTACCCTATAGTCTCCATCATAAAACTACTAGACCTAATAAATAAATTCAGCAAGGTGGAAGGATATTAAATTAATATTTAGAAATCAGTGGCATTTTTATACACCAAAAATACAATGTCTGAAAGAGAAATTAAGAAAACAATCCCCTTCACTATTGCAACAAAAAATAATAAAGTATCTAGGAGTAAATTTAACCAAAGAGATTAAAGACTTGTACTCAAAAAATTATAAAACATTGATAAAAGAAATTAAGGAAGATACAAACAAGTGGAAGCATATATCATGTTCATGGATAGGAAGAATAAATCTCATTAAAATGTCTATATTACCCAAAGCAATCTATAAATTTAATGCAATTCCTATTAAAATACCAATGGCATACTTCAAAGATGTAGAACAAATATTTCAAAAATTTATATGGAACCAAAAACAAACACAAATAGCCTCAGCAATTTTGAAAATGAAGAATAATGTGGGAGGTATCATACTTCTTGATATCAAGTTATACTACAAGGTCATTCTACTCAAAACACTTGGTACTGGCATAAGAACAGGAATACAAATCAATGGAAAAGAGCAGAGAACCCACATCTATATGGTCAATTAATATTTGACAAAGGAGATAAGAGCATACAATGGAATAAAGACAGTCTCTTTAATAAATGGTATTGGGAAAATTAGACAGGTAAATGCAAAAGAATGAAACTAGACCACCAACTTACACCATTTACAAAAATAAACTCAAAATGGATAAAAGACTTAAATTTAAGTTGTAAAATCATAAACATCTTGGAAGAAAACATAGGCTGTAAACTCTCGAATATCTCTTGAAGCAATATTTTTTGCTGATTTATCTCCACAGGCAAGTGAAATAAAGAACAGGATGATCAAATAGGACTCTATCAAACTAAAATCTTTTGCAGAGCAAAAGACACCATGAACAAAATAAAAAGACAACCCACACAATGGGAGAACATATTTGCCAATACTTCTGATAAGGGGTTAATAATTAAAATTTATAAAGAACTTCTAAAACTCAACACCAGAAAGGTAAATAACTTAATTTAAAAAATGGGCACAAGAAATGAATAGACACTTCTCCAAAGAGGACATACCAATGACCAGTAGGCATATAAAAATGTTCAACGTCACTAATCATTAGAGAAATGCAAGTTAAAACCACAATGAGATATCACCTCACACCAGTCAGAATGGCGATCATTAACAAAACAACACACAACAAGTGCTGACAAGGGTGGAGAAAAGGGAACCCTTCTGCACTACTGCTGGTGGGAATGCAGACTTGTGCAGTCACTGTAGAGAACTGTATGGGGTTTCCTAAAAAAACTAAAAATGGAACTGCCTTTTGCCCCAGCTATCCCACTTTTAGGAATATATCCTAAGAATACCAAATCACTGACTCAAAAGAAGAAATGCACCCTCATGTTGATTGCAGAATTATTTACAATAGCCAAGATCTGGAAACAGCCTAAGTGTCCATCAGTGGACGAGGGGATTAAAAAGCAGTGGTACATATACATAATGGAATACTATGCAGCTGTGAAAAAGAAGGAAATCTTACCTTTTGTGAGGGCATGAATGGACCTTGAGAATATTATGCTAAGTGAAATAAGCAAGGCAGAGAAAGAAAAATCTCATATTATCTCACATATATGTGGAATCTAATAAACAAAGTGAACTAAGGAATAGAACAGAGACAGAGGTGTGGTCACAGGGACCAGAGTGACAGCAGTCAAGGGGATGAGGGGATGGGATCAGAGAAGGTAAAGGGATCAGTGAAACTATATATACATAACACAGAGATATAGATGACAGGAAAGCAAATCCTAGAGGGAAGGGGGGAAGGGTTTGGGGGAGGGAGGCAAAGGGAATATAAAAAGGGACACGGGTGGAGGGAGTTGTATTCAGTGGGACACTTGATTCCATGTAAACACAATAAGTTAAAAATTAAAAAAAATATATTGGAGAAGGTGATTGGAAAAACAAATGTTTAAAAAGGCTCCTTAAGGAGGTAATAATGTAAAGAAGTTTAGAAACACTGGTCTAAATGAAGTGGAAAAGTTTTCCCTGACACCAAAGTCTGAATACGTCAAAGCATTTGCATTGTCTGGAACATTCTTTTTCAGAAAGGGATATGCCCATGGGGGGACCACCATCAGAGTCTTGTGAAAGGTTCTGCCCACAGACGTTCCTTGTATATATAGACCAATGACTTACTTGAAGTGGGGACTTTATTTAGAGCCCTGTCTTAGAAAATAAGTGTGTACTAGCTAGCCCTTTCTGCTTCTCTTCTTCCCAGGAGATTGCTAGAAATAATGATGGTACATCTTAACCTTGGAGTGAATGGTGAGTAAAACCAAGAGTGATGTCCCAGGCCTCGCCTGCTCTGGTGTACAAAGGTCAAAGAATAGCCAGAATCTATGTCTTCTGGTTCCTGCTTGCATCTGTTCATGGGACCACAGTTTCTCCATAAACCCTCTTTATTTACTTCTGGAAGCCCTAGACATTTTGGTATGGAACTCAGGATCCTCACATTTTCTCCTCTGGAGTCTGCTAAGAAGGTAATTAAGGGAGGGATCTTGTCCCTACTCTTTTGCTGGTGCCATCCACCCCAAAGGACCACTAAGCTCTTCACTGAGCTCCCCATTCCTCACTGAAGCCCCAGAACTTCCTTAGGTAAAGGGGGACTGTCTTCCTCTCCTTAGGTCTGATGAAAACTTCAGGATGGATAGGCTGGAGTAGATGCTACATCCTTTCCACCATTGTCTTCAACATCTTCATCCCTCTTCCAAATGTTTAACACAAGATAACTTTCTTCTCACAGAATCCCTATATCTTCATGTGTTTTAGTCCATTCAGGATGCTGTAACAAAATGCCACAGACCAGTTGGCTAATAAATTATAGATATTTATTTTTTATAATTCTGGAGGCTGAAAGTCTAAGATAAAGGTAAAAGCATGGTTGGATGAGGGCACTCTTCTGGGTTGTAGACTTCTTGTTGTATCCTCACATGGCCAAAGGACCTGGGAGGTCTGTGAGATCACTTTTATAAGAACACTAAAGCCATTTACGAGGGTTCCAACCTCATGACCTACCATAGTATAACCCACCTCCAAACTCCATCACATTGGGTTAAGATTCTAACATGAATTTTAGGAGGACACAAATATTCAGATTGTAGCACCGTGTAAATAATCTCATTCATTAGACACTAGGTGAGGGACTACCCATGGCTCCACACTCAGCCTTCTGTCAGTTTAAGCTTCACAAAAACCACCCAGCTACAACTACATGGTGCTGGTCAGTTGATGGATGGTGTGACACTCGGTAGGGGTTCACGAGCAGTGGGTACCCTTTACTCCATGGGAACTCATTCATTTGTCAACATTCAGCCTCAAATTCCCAACATTTTCATGGGTTTCTTTGTACTAGGAGAACTGTTTATAGGTACCCTGGCTCATTTAGAAACTGTAAACCCAGAGAAAAAAAAAAGGAAAATTGAATTTCTGGTAACTTTTAGCCAAGTATGAGAGACATTTTTAAAGAGCAGCAAAGCAGTCTGGGTGGTAGAGGAGACACCTCAGAGTTGGGAAGGGGCTAGCTAGGGAAATGAGCTGTCGGGAACTGCACAAGACCAGAATGACTAACTCAGCAATTGCACAGCAGTATTTATATGTACTGTTCATGAGAGTCTTACGATGTTCCCTTCCATGGGTCTGTGCCTTTTTGGACATGAACTTGGAAAGAATGTTCCTGACAATGGATGTACTTTGACTTGTTTGGATTTTGGTATCAGGAATAACTTAGCTACTTATTTTAAAGTTTTTTTTTTTCAATATGTCTTCAAACTTTCTTTGGTATCACTGGTTTAAACTTTATGACGAAGTTCATTAGACAATTTTCTTGGGGAGTAAAAACCTTCAATTTCATAATGAGAACAGAGTACAAGTTGGGTCATTATTACAATACTTCTTTTTGTGGCAGCTTTGCTGCATTATATCTCTGTGGAAATAGAAGATTATTTAGACATTGGTTTCTCACTTTCTTGAACTGTGAAATTAACCCATTTTCCCAGGAGCTAGAGAAAACTGTGATGATCTTGAAGGGAATCAGGAAACAGGTGCTGGAAAAAGAATGATTGCAGTTTGCCTATTTCCAAGAATGATATTACGGTTGTGTCTGTCTTTGTGTCCATCTCTGTCTTCACCTCCACCTTTACCTCTATCTCTGGGTCAGCACAGGCACTGACCAGTCAGAATGGATGCCTCCTGTAGGTGCCAGGCATCGACCCTTTATTTGCTAGATTGTGGATGGCTGGGGAGAGAGAGGGGGGCTAGTATGGCCATATTAGTGACTACTTACTTAATAGTTTTCCTTTATTTAGATTTTTCCTTTAATTAGCTTTTAGTTTGTTTATTGTGATTTTGTGAGGGGCTAGGGACAGGAGATGAAAATAATGATGTCTTGTTTTTCTTTATACTAGATATAAGGTTAAGGATGGAAACTTAGGGAGTCTTGGGTTAGGTAAATATGGCTAAGGCAGAGAAAACCATTGTAAGCCAATGGTTTTGTTATTGGATACCTCCTGATTTATGAAATTTGTTTGGAAGAGTATTTTATTTGCAAAGAGGTACTGTTGGAAAGTGTTTTTATGTCTATGCTGTTCAAGGCCACCCAGTTCAATAGTGTAAAATTTTCTAGGATCAAGTATGATGTCAGACGTACTGTTTAGTTATTCGAAGACTCATTGGTTTTCTTAAGAGGTTGAATGGAATTTAAAAAAATGGGCAAGGCCTTTTTATGCCCCATTTAGTTTAATAGTTTAAAAGTGCCAAGAAAATGTCTTCAGGTTCATTGTAGACAACTCTGAGCTTGCTGGGCTGTAATGTTTATCATTTTGCTCTTCATGGTGGGACAGTATAATCATTTTTCCAAAATAGTAACATTGAGCTGCTTTTAATTTCTAAATGGTAACTAAATCTGAGAGATTGAACAGTGTAATGATATTTTTTTTCTGAAAATTATACTGCCAGTTATAGTCTTTTATCTTAACAATCGTTGGAGTAATACATAAGTTTATAGTTTGAAGTAGAACAGAAGTAGTATTCATAGTTCAATTAAGGTAAGAAATTCTATTCGTTTTCGTTTTCTTGCGGAAAGTGCTATAGTATATAGCTGGATCCCACCTATGAATCCTGGAAAAATTGGTTCTAGTAATAACATTTCCTTTTGTGGGCCACCCACCCCTCTTACATTTGTTCTAATCCACATTCATTATTTTCCATCACTTCTGTCAAAAGTTAGTGTTCCCCATTTAAATTCACCCTACTGAGTGCCACATACTTGGAATCCCTTTAACAAGTAGTCTGAACCATAGCAAATTGTGATGATAAATTGTTGGCTCATTAGAATTTATCCTTCAGGAATGAGCTTCCCTATAGCACTTTATTCATTCATTCAACAAACATTTCATGAATGTTTGCTATGTGAACTCTCTTTTATATAGTAAGGGCTGAATAATTATTGGATGAATGAATGAAAGAATGATAAATATCAGTCAGTCTATTGGTGATGATCATCCAGCAATGAACAAAAGAAATGAACTTTCTGATCTTGCAAAGCTTACAAATTGGTTGGAAAGAAGATAGATATTAAAAGTTACAATTACATAATTAATATTTTTATTATATATTTTGTAATATACACCTAATAATTTAGCCATCACTACTATAAAAGCTACCAAGGAAAAATATATGATATGCCGATAATGTTTAGCAGAGGGAATGAGAACAAGTCTCTCTGAGGCAGTGGCATTTTAAAATGAGACCTGTAGGACGAGTAGGTGTTACACTGATAACACTTTGGTGGCGAGTATTTACACCTCTCCAAATGTTATGGCATCTTTGCACCTCTTGAGTCAGGCACAGTGCCTTGTTTGTGCCAATTAGGAACTAAATAAATGAAAATAAGTAAATCTTAAAAAAATAAATATTGAACACCTATTCGGAAGCAGGTGCTGTGCTGTGTGCGCTAGGTAGGGGTGGGTGGCTGCCAACGATGTGGTGTGGGGCAGGGAGGAGCTTCCTGCAGCATCTTTCCCTAACAGCATGGACTCTCCCCAGGGCCCTCCCTCGCTGTCACCCTCCTTTCTCTCAGCATATATCCTTCACTGCTCTTTCCAGATTGAGTCCATTAACACGAACTTCCTCAACTTTTTACCTACACACTACAAACTTCCTCTCTCTGCACTCCCCTCATCCCCACCTTAGCATGACCCTCAGGGGCACCTCTTCCCTCTCTCCAGGCTGATTTCCCCACCTTTCTCCCAGTCCCATCCCCTTGGGCCATTTATCCTTCAGGACCATGCTCAAACTGTTGAATCCAAAGGAATGTTGTTATTCTTCTTTTTTGTTTGTGTCCTTGGTTGAATTTGACCCTGTCAGCCTTATCTTCATTCTTGAGGTGCAATTCAACATCAGGGATTCTTTTTGTGACAGGTGGTATCTTCCTTCAGCTGGTAAATATTCTGTTCTCAGTCTCCTGTGTTGACCCCTCCTCCTCACTTGCCCCTAAAATGGTGGGGAAAACACTTGGTGCCATCTCTTGCCTTATTCTTTCTACACAGAGATCTTATACTCCCTCAGAGATCTTTCCTACTTCTCTGGCTTAAACTGTAACTGAGATAGATGCCTGTGGTGCTCACAGCCATAGTTCCAGCCCAGAATTTATTCTGGGTCTCCAAAACCATTTATCTAAATGCCTTCTGTATATCCCCACTCATATTTTGTACAATTGTTTCAAAGTTAGTCTGCCCTAAATTGAGCTCATTCCTTTTCCTACAAACCAAACCTGGTCTTCCTATTCTATTCTGTCTTGGTAAAATACACTGCCCTAAACACTGTCATTCCAACTGGAAAACTGACAGTCATCTTTGATTCTTCTCTTTCCTTTTCCCCAGTTCCTAATTGGTGAATGAGTTAGTTGTGTGCATTCTCAAAGTCTCTCCTTTATGTCCTTCTATATCTCTTGTTAATGATTTATTTCAGGCTTTTCTCATTTCTTACCTGGATCATTGTGACAGTCTTCTATCTGGGACCCCCTCCCTTCAGTCTTGGAAGTCTCCAGTCCATCCTCCATCCTGCTTTTAGAATGAGCTTTCTGAGATACAACTCTGATTATATTTCTCTCAATTTAACTCCTTCAATAATTCTCTATTCCTAAGGAAATACTCTAAACTCTTTAGGTGGTTTTCAAGGTCTTTCCTATCTGAACTTTGTGCCTATTCTGGTCTTACCTTTTTCTACACTTCACCAAACATTATAGTTTCCCCTACTATGTTAGGACTCCATGCTATGCACTTGTGTTTTCCTCTGTTTGGAAAGCTATTTTATTTTTGGACTGCCACATAAAAATTTGAGCTCTTTTTAAAACTTAGTACAAGGACCAAGCATTTCTCAGGTTTAAGAGCATATGCATGTCTGTATGTGTGACTGATATAATTCATTCATATGCACCCAGGACACAAACTTACGTATATCATCCTTCTTAAACTACTAGGAACTGTAACTCAAGGCTTCTAACACATTGCTTAGGAGATCTTATTCCACATAGTAGGCCCACAGTCAAAATTGGTGGTTAACCAACTGTTTGACATCAAAATGTAGCAGGCTGAAAGGCTTTCACAACTCATTGATTCAAAGGACGTGGGTTGAAAGCAGGGCACAAAGCTGTGAAACAAGCCCTGGAGAAAGAGTAAAGAAAAAATAGGAGGCTTTGGTTCTATTGTAGCTTTCCTCATTCTGTGTCTTGGAATATTGGTAGAGTCAAGTGACACCTGGCCATCAGGTGACAGATACCTATTGTTGTCAGGACAGTGGATAGAACTGGGACTTCCTGACTATTCCGTGCCTTCTCTTATTTTGGCAAAATGAACCCACAGTCTAAAGGCAAGTTTATTATCTTAAAGTTATTTCTTAACTATCTCTTTATTTTTATTAATGAAGATGAAAGAAAAAGTGGCATGAGAAGAAAACAGACACATATGAAAGTCTGAGGATGCCTAAGCGCTGGAGAACAAATCTGTGTAGTGACTTTGAGGGTGTCTGCTGAACCTCAGTAAAGCCCCAGAAGTATAGTTAGTGCTTCTTTCTAGCTGGCAAAGCAAAAGGCATTTGGGGTAGTGATGAAAGCCAGTTTTAATAAATGGGATAGAAGGCTTGACTCTTTCTAAATGTGCTATGCAATTGCTAATAAAACCACTTATTTATTTTAGCAAATGCATAGGTTTAGCCAGACTTGGGTTTTTATAGGTTTAATGTAATTTCAGCACCATTTATTGTAATTTAGCTCTTAAAGTTTTTGACTTTAAGAAGAAATAAAGTAGGAAATATATTAGACATATAAAAAGTGATGTCAAAATTTTCAATGGAAATTTAACAGAAAAGAGTAAGTTGGAAGCAGATTTCAACTTTGTTCTCAAATTAATTTCAGTCGGAGGGAGTTTCTAGAGTAACAAAACTATCTGTTTGGCTATGTAAAATATTAAATTCTAGGCAGGCAGTCAAACTCCCTCATCATTTCAGGTTTCTTCCCTTGAACAGGGAGAAAAATCAGAGGATTTGGTAGGGCTACTCTGGAGAGTAATTTTAAATTAGTGTGCCTTTGACATGGAGCTCCTGACGATCTTGCTAAATCTCAACTAGAGGAGAGTAGTCACCACCTAATTGTTTAGGTTTCAAGTGTTACACAGCCCAAATGGCATTCACTGGAATGACTTCAGAAAATCTGCTCTTAAGTCAGGGCTACCTCTTGGCAGCCCTGTACCTGGATCCTCCACATAATGAACTCTCACCTGCCCCGCGGTGAGAACCCATCAAATGGAGAAGCTTGCATGTCCAAGGAATCTCAGGGGTCAGTTGGTTCACCTAACTTCTCTCAAGAAATTTATTTATAGGTCCCAAAGAGCCAACAATGTCCTTACCCAGCACTATAACAATCTAGGGTTTTCCAACATCTTTGCAGACATGAAACCACATTAATTTTCTGGTTTTTGATCCCCGTCAGATGCCCAGGATGGCTCATGATCAGTTTCAGAGGTATAAATTAACCCATGTGGAGGCTTCCCTGTGAGCCTTGCAGGCTGGTAGTGCCAGCTTTGCCTCCAGCCGTCCAGGATGGTAACTGTAGTCCCCACGGGACACTCACTGGACACTGGTGTGTACATCATAAGGCTGTTTGGTTTGTTTATAATCAGAAATGTCTGTGGTGGAGGTTGGATGCTTCAAAGTTGGCCAGTACTTTCACTTCCCAAAGTTTGCTTGGTAGGTAAAGGACAAGAGATATCGGAATAGGATTACACAGATTTTTTTTTTTTTTTTCCAGGCCATGGGTTGGTTCCTTGTTAGTCCTCAGATTTATTTATTTTTATAATTCAGTTCTCTTCTTCCTTGACAGGGTTGACCAAATCTTGACAAATTCTTCCTTTTTAGTTAAGAATTAGTTTACACATGCTTTCTTCATGCAAGTTGATGCCACCAATAAGACTGAAGATTTTGTTTACACTTCATCAAGCCTGAATTAGTTTTTCCAGCTCCTCTCCTGTTTTTGATGTGAAAGATACAGCCTTCTGCAAGTATCAGATGTCATTTGCCCTGTGTTGCTTTAAACTAGCTTAACCTTTGGAAGACAGGGGTCCCTAACTCACTCTCCATGTTCTAGCCACAGCATGTGTTTGCACTTTTTAATTAAAGTGAATTAAAGTATTTTTTTGTTTGAGAATTTTATAACATGAATGGCAATAATAAGATACTAAAACAAGTTATAAAATGTCTAAGAATAATTACAGAATGGAGGGGCTGGAGGGATTGAGCCAAAAAGGACAAAACAAAATTGGGGGTGGAAGAGGGTATGGGGGGATAAATGGCGGTGGATGAAGACTTGACTTGAGGTGATGAGCACACAGTACAGTGTACAGATGAAATGTTGTAGGATTGTGCACCTGGAACCTGCGTAATTTTGTTAAGCAGTGTTAACCCAATAATTCAATAGTAAAAGAAAAAAGGAATTATAAATCATTGAAAAACTTTTCATTTGGGATTTGAAACTTTTAAAAGATATAATGAGGTCTAATGCCATATTTATAAAGAAGATTGGTTGAATAAATTATGATACAGCTACACAATGGAGAACTACGTGGCTATAAAAAGAATGAAGACTACTATGTAATTATAAAAACAAATGAAAACTTAGCAGTCCTATGTAACTATAATAGCAAATTTAAGTAAATGAGTATGTCTATATATTTTCACCAATATATATTGTTAATATATTATAAAGTGAAAAAATCAAGGTGGAGAAAAGTGAACAAAGAAAGGGAACTAATGTCTGCAATAGACTAAAATATACAAAATAGTTACAAATTCATGAATTCATTAATGGTATGTAAAAATAAAAACAAAAAAATCTTTTTGAGGATGCTAAGGAACTCATTCTTTTGAGAATTGATAAAGGGAAACAATAAAGCATTTTACCTTTTCTGTGCAAAGTATACCCCATGGCAATCAAATAGTTGATGAAAAACCATCCTCTTTAAATAAGTACTCAACCCAAGTGAAGAAAAAGTAAAAATATCTCCATTTTCCAACAATTAATGAAACAATTCAGGCAATAACCTGTAATGGCTTCTAACAGCACAAAAAAGAGACAACCAAATGTAATGACTTACTGATACCTGTATTTAACCACTCATGAAGTATTTTTGTTAAAAACAAAAAAATCAAACCTGAATATAATCAAGTCTCCAGACTTAATTAATAATTTTCAGGAAGAAATAGGGGAAAAGGGACA